>BKCH01001781.1:0-76002 GCA_008635985.1 Ficus erecta | reverse complement strand
CTGCCGCGATCCACCTCTTCTTCGTCTAGGGTTTGTTCTTCCTTAAGGTAAAGAAATCTGCTTTTCCCCTTCTCTTATTCTTCTTCAATTTGATTTGATTTGTTTTTTTTTTCGTGAATGGAATTGCTTTCACGTCGAGGAGTTTTAATGCGAGATCTGGTCATCGGCATTGTCGAGATTTGAATGCGTTTCTTCGATTTCGGATGATATTTACGAGTCTGATTTGATTGTTCTTCGGATTCTCTTCTCTCGACGCTTCTAGCGCTCTCTCTCTACTTGTTCGAAGCTCAAAGCTTTTTTATTTTATTTTATTTTATTTTATATATTATTTTTAATTCTTCACCATCTTCATTCTGTTACTTACAGTCCTTTCTTAACTTTCATTTTCATTTATGGTGCTTTTCTTTATTATAAATGGCTTTTTTTTTCCCCTTCACTTCCTCTTTCTCTTCAGCTGTATTCTGTACTGATGAGATTGAATGGTGACGAGAGTGATCGTTTGCTCGGATTCTGGAAGCTTCTAATGGTTTCTCTCGTACTTTTCAGCTCTTCTCTTCTTCAAAGTTCAAAGCTTCCCCCCCCCCCCCCCCCCCTCTTTTTTTTGTGTGTGTGTACATTCTTCACTCTTATAACATTCCTCTCTGAGCTACTACCTTCATTTACGGTTCTTCACTCTGAGTCTTTAATGGTGCCTTTTTTTTCTTTTAAAAATAATAATAAATTTCCTCTATCTCTTCGGCTCAGCTGGACTCAAATCCGATTTTTATTTTTTATTTTTTGAACCTTTATTATTATTTATAGATTTATGATTTTGGGAACCGCGGAGTAGTAGTGAAACCCATTAAAGGTGGCAATGTGAATGCTATATACAATCATAGTTGGCTTTGTTTATAAGATGAAGAAAAATGTTTAAGCGAGTTTGCTTGTTTGTTTTTGGTGATTTTTTCTTCATCAGAACCAAATCAGCAGATAATCTGCTTAGCCTGTAAGTTCCGAGGAGTAGCGAAAATTCTTCAATCTTCCTAAAGGTTCTAGCTTGTTGGGAGTTTTTAAGAAAATTCGGTTGGTGGATTATACAGAGGAAAGGAAAGAGACGTCCTTTAGAAATTCAGTTTCAAGAAAAGAGTTTGGCTTGGCTTTTGTGTACTCAGTCAGAGGGAAAGTAGCTAACCATGAGAGTATTTCATTGTCTGTCACGTTCCTCCAACCCCATTTCAACCAAGGCCAAAAGAAAGGATTACAAACACCCTATAACTATAATTGACTGTTTCGGAAGCCTCTTATTTAAAAAAAAAAAAAAAAAAAAGCGCTCTACGCATGTTCGAACAGCTCATGAAATTGATTCTTTCTGTGATTTTTTATGGTCTGCATTGCAATTGTTAGGTTTTGTCTTGCAATTTTCTTTCTTTGCAATGGTTTAATGCTCATTTCTTGGTTACAAGTATTTTGGGTCTTATGTTTTGATGACTTCTTCTGTATTTGACAGCATACAGATACATGTGCATGATAAAGGCTTTGGTCAATTTGTTGTTTTCCTTGGAAGATTAGCCAACAGGCTGAAAGACTCTGCCTTTTGCATTGAATCAAATGGCAGGTATGTCTCTGGTTCATAACCTTAAATATATGTTTTTTAATCCTAATGCATTAGTTAAAAGAGTTACACTATTTTAGGAAAAAAGAGACTTGCCAAAAAAAAAAAAGAGATGGAAATTTAAGAAAAAAATTCAAGCTTGTAAACGCTGTAATTTTGTGTTTTATTTGTCACTTGAAGGCTTAGAAGGATTGAGCGCTCCTGATGAAATTAGAGAGAGAAAGTCAGATATCGAGAACTCTGAAGATGAGAGACGACGTTCTAAGATTGGGAACCTGAAGAAGAAGGCAATAAATGCTTCTAACAAGTTCACCCATTCCCTTAAAAAAAGAGGGAAAAGGAAAATTGATTACAGGGTTCCATCAGTTTCCATAGAGGATGTACGGGATGCAAAAGAGGAGAGTGCTGTCCAAGAGTTGCGCCAAAGGCTCCTCGAAAAGGATTTGTTGCCGCCTAGGCATGATGATTACTACACTTTGTTGAGGTGAGTCAAATCTTTCGTAACTTGTACTGAGACACAGAGACGGTTCTAGTTTCTTTTTCCTAGTTTTCTCTCTACCAATGTATATATTGCCTTTGTGATTTCTCATTTTACCATTTACTTTGTAGATTCTTGAAAGCTAGGGATTTTAACATTGAAAAGACAATCCAAATGTGGGAGCAAATGCTTAATTGGAGAAAGGAGTATGGAACAGATACCATTTTGGAGGTAATGATGTCAGCTTTTGGCATCGAACTTGTAGGCATAGTTATTAGAATTTAGGAAAGCCTTTTAATTTTGCCCATTCTTGAACTGTAGTGCATAGAAAGCTGATTTACCTCTCGTTGTTTTTTTTTTCTAACACCCTTTTCGAATTGATCAATACGAAGGATTTTGAATTTGAAGAGCTGGAAGAAGTCTTGCAATACTACCCCCAAGGGTATCATGGAGTTGATAAAGAAGGCAGGCCAGTTTACATTGAAAGGTTGGGAAAAGCTCATCCAAGTAGGCTCATGAATATAACCAAAATAGATCGGTACTTAAAGTACCATGTCCAAGAGTTCGAGAGAGCCATACAGGAGAAATTCCCTGCTTGTTCAATTGCAGCAAAAAGACAGATCTGTTCAACGACGACGATATTAGATGTGCAAGGCTTGGTGCGTGACTTCACTATTAATCCCCTTTCTTCCTTTTTTACTCGATCCAATTACCAACAGTTTCCTGATGCACTTGCTTCAAATTCCGCAATTCTCTCAAACTCTGCATATTTGTTATTTCTAAATTGGTTGGCATTCAGTTTATGGTAGGTCAGAAGGAAAAATTGTATATCCGCACAATCTTAACTTGCAATTGATTTTTACTTGACATACAGGGAGTAAAGAACTTTTCTCTGACGGCTAAAAATCTCTTGGCTGCCATGACAAAGATAGACAATAATTATTACCCTGAGGTATCTTTCTGACTCGCCCTTGTGATATTTTGTTTCTGCCGTTGTTTCAATTCTAATTATTTTCTAAATGCATGCAGACATTACATCGGATGTACATCGTTAATGCTGGTGCGGCCTTTAAGAAGATGCTTTGGCCTGCTGCACAGAAATTTCTTGATCCTAAAACAATTTCAAAGATACAGGTAAAAGAGCATTTCTTTTATGTTTTGCATCTCCTGTCCTCGAATACCTTGAACATTCTGTATTAAGGCTCCGAGTTTTCTTTTCTTGTCTCTTGGGCAGGTTCTGGAGCCCAGATCACTAAACAAGCTACATGAAGTCATTGACCCAAGGTATGTTGCGCTTGTGGTCATTCTACGAATCTTGTTTGACAGTGCTAGAGTTTTAATTCCTTTCACTCTGTCCCTTTCAGTCAGTTGCCAGACTTCCTTGGGGGATCGTGTACGTGTTCTGCTGAGGGAGGCTGCCTTAGATCCAATAAAGGTCCATGGAATGATCCTGAAATAATGAAGGTACAAGAACTACGCCTTGAAGAGGAACATGATAGAGACTAAGATTAGGAAATGTTTTTTCTATAATATTTCGATCGATTTAATTACGAGCATAAGACTAATAGGCTGAGTTTATTTTATCATTGTATTTATATATCTATATAAATATGCTTAGTGATTGTATTCGGGTTTGGTTGATGAATGAATATTGAGAATTTTTTCTATTTTCATTCTCTCTCTAGAATTCTCTCTTCTCGGTCCCTTTGCTATTTAATTTCTATTGGTTCTTTTTATATATGTTCAATTCTTTATTTTTTTTCCCCTTATTGGTTTCACATCAAAAGATATGCTAGGCTTGAAACTTTTTGGATTTAATATTTGAGATTAATCAATGTCTCTTGTTTGTAGCTCGTACATTATGCCGAAGCAACTCTTGTGAGGCAAATCACCAGAGTGTCTCATGACCAGCAGAAGTTTGACTCTTACGTACAGATACGCCCGCTGAAGGCAAGTTTGGTTTTTGCTATCAGCAGTATGTTGTGTTCTTCTGTCATTAGCATTGAAATCTAAACCATACGTCTTTGTTTTCTAAGCAGGGGAGGTTTAGTGATATGTCAACAGCAGAATCTGGGTCAGATATTGATGATCCTTGTTCTCCACTAGGACTGAGAAGTTCGGCAATTCCTTGTTTGGCCCCAGTTCATGAAGAAGTGGGTTTTCTGATTCAGTGTGTAGACAACATGGTTGTGTGTATAAATCCTACTTGTAGCTTTTGTTTAACGTCTTTCGAAATCTGTTTCACGCAGGTCAAGGCATCATCAGACCCAGTTGCATATTTTAGCTGCGATGATCATTTTCCTCCAGCCGAGAAAACTAATGGGAGTGATGAAGGAACAGGACATTTTCATGATCGATCACTTAACAATGAAAATATCGCAAGTGTTTCTCATGAGGCACTATCCTCAGGAGGTGAGTATTGAAATGATTTCGTTATCGCTATTAATCTTCTTGGATATGCTTTTTCTTTTTGCGTATCTTTTTCCAATATCAGACAATACTTGTGCCTTTCTGAATTACCATATACTTTTCAGGTAGTTTAATTATCCATTGGCTCAACCATGTTAAGGAAAAATTTGACAAAAGGGAGTTCCATCGCGTGACCAGAGAGTTGACATCGTTCTTGTTCAGAATATTTACGATTTTCCACAGTTCACGATTTGAATCTTGGAGAAGACAAAACAACATTCATCCAAGTAATCTGATCGAACAGAGTGCGAGTAGCCACCCCCCAACTGTCGAAGCTGTGACGGAAGAAGACCGTGTCCTTCCTTGCATACAGCGTCTTCAGAGACTTGAAAAAGTTTTCGACGAACTTAGCAACAAGCCCGCTGGAATTCCTTTGGAGAAGGAGAAGATTCTTATGGAATCTTTTGATAGGATAAAAAACGTTGAGTTTGAACTTGAGAGGACAAAGAGGGTATGCTCTTTTTGACTGTGTATATCTATATAAATCTGAATATTGAACTCCTGATTGCACGTACGGTTTTAATGATGCCGAATTAATATTGCAGGTTCTACATGCCACTGTGGTGAAGCAACTTGAGATCTCCGAGTGGCTGGAGAAGTTACAGGAGTCCAATTTTCGAGTAAGTAAACTGTCTCGAGCTTAAGCATATGATTATTTTTTTACTTGGTTTATCTACTGATAAAGCGCCGAGTCACCAATCTCGGGACATTACTAAATTCTGTACACTGAGGATGGCAGTCTTACAGGAATTTATGACCCAAAAACTGTTATTTCCAACTCTAGAAAGTCATTTGTATTCTGTTTATATCAACCTTTTAAGCATGGTACAGTTTTCTGGAGTCATTTAAGTTTGACATTTGGGAGGATTATTGGTGCAGCAAAGAAGATTCTTTTGTTGAATGGGTGGAGATCGCCTCAAACATGTGCATCGATGGATAGGAGGACGTTAATGCGAATTAAAGCATGTCGAAGTCCTGGTCTGAAATCACCAGCACATAGAAGCACACACTAGGGCACTTTCCTTTTTGGTCTCTCCTTTTACTTCTCAATCTCAAAAGTTCCTAATGATGAGCATTGCCAAGTTTATAGCAAAAGCTGAATGACTTGTAACCTTGCACAGTTCTAAGGAGGAAAAAAAAAAAAAAAAAAAAAAGAAACGAAAAGAAAGAAAAAAATAACAGTGTAGAGATAGAGAAAGTTAAATGAAAATGCTTACTTGCGGCATATATTACGATTAGTTTTCTTCTCTCCTTATCCGCAAGGCGAGACTTGTGCTAAGGAGCTTGGGGGTTTGATTACTCGTCAAGGCATGACGTTGAATGTCAAGCAAGAACGCTTGAATTGCATGGCTTGTATCATTTGGAAGTGGCTAAGGAGCTAGCATTTTAGGCCAAAATTGCCAAGGGATATAACGAGCCCCCAATATTGAAGAAGGCGGGAGTGGACCCTACACTATGAAGTGGAATGCGTCTCCATCTGTTGTGATGTTGGGAGCTCGTGAATTGTGATGCCTCTTAGGTTGAGGTCTCACTCGTTTTAGGCTTTTTACTACAAACGCAAACCCATCTCTTTTGTTGTCTTTTGTCCAAAACCAGACGGGCTGGTTTCATATCTCAACGAGCTGGTTGGGGAGTTTGATATCTGCTGAAGTGCATTGAGAATAATATGTCAATTAGAATATTGTTATTTATTTGGTTTTGGCAATCTGAAGACTGGAATCTTATTAATTTAGTTGTAAACCAATAACGTTTTGAGTTGCTCTCCATGAATTAAAGTAAGGTATTTGCACATTTGCGCTTGAACTTTTTGCGCTTTGACAACTAACCCCTTGGACTTCTAACTTTAGCAATTTACTGCCGAACTTACAAAATTGTTGTACTTCACGATTGTGATAAATTGGTGAGGGAAAAGCACTTCCGATTAAAAATTCTAAACTCTCAATTCAAACACTAACATAATTATTCCAATTTTCCAACTCTTGATCTCTCAAATCTGATTAAAAAAAAAAAAATTCATTGCAAAGTTGGTAATAGAAACCGTTTTGCAACAATTTAAAATGTGGGAGAGATGAGTTGCTGAATTAAAAGTTTAGCAGGTGAGTTAAGTCGTTGAAGTCTCAAAATTTTAGGGTGAAAGTGCATAAAAACAATGGGAATAGGGATCAATGTCAAAATGTAAGGTGGGGCCCTTATACACCTGGATTTGGTAGTGACAGGTTGGATTTGGTTGGAAATATGTTGCCCAACTTATGAAACAGTCCACTAAGGATGCTTTGTACACTTTTGTTAATTTGGCAAGAAGACCATCCCTCTTTAGAACGTGGCCTCCAAAAACTACCACCGAATTCATTTAAAATAAAAATAAAAAATAAAAAATAAAAATAAAAACTACCTCTGAATTCCAAAAGTTTTCAAGTAATAAGGTTTGTTTAGGGTTCGAGTTTAACTCTAATTTGTATTATTTCGTATCAGTTTTTGTGTTTTTATGAAAAATCAACAAAATTTATAACTAGTTTTTGAAAAATTAACCAGCTCCAATTTAAAAATTTCATCTCCAACCGGTAAACCAAACGCAAGCTAATCTTTTTAGTAATAACAATAAGGTTAATTAATACGTCAAATGTTTGTGGATAAGAAATAGGCAAAGAAATGTGTGAGATTGATTAATACTCAATTAAAATAGGTAAAATAATAATGATAGTTGCAGTTGTAGTAAATTTTTATTGAATTTGAAGTAAAGGAATAACTCAATTCGTATTGAGGGCCAAATTAGTTGTCTTTTGTAGAGGGTGAAATCTACTGCCAAATTTGTATTGAGGGCTAATGACCAATTTGGTGTCTAGCATGATCCGTTGTCTAGAGTTGATTTAGCGGGTTGTGCATGAACAAAGAAAGTACAGTGCGGAAACTAAATAAAGAGACATGAATTTTTTATAGAGGTTCACCCGTAATCTCGTGAGCTACATCCTCTGTCGGTGCTTCAAGAGCGTTCACTATGTATGTAGAAAAATACAAGAAAGCTCGTGTAAGCCAAGAATGTGAGATATAAGAAATGTGGGGAATCAGATACAAAATATAATAGGGGAAAAGGCCATAATTGAGGAAATCCGGTAATGTGAAGGCGGTATGAGGCGGCAGAAAGATTCCGGCAGCAATTCTTGAACAATCTTGAATGATTCTTGATCTCTCAATAGCCAGCTCTCTCTCTGATACCGATTTGGTGCCTAGGGTTTTCTCTAAGTAGGTGATAATAGGATGATCGATTCTTGATGATGGATAATGGATGTCAGGATGCCTTGAACGTGTGGGGAAGCCTCCTATTTTTAGGCTTTGTTGAGAGAATCCAATAAATCAAGTTCAAGTTTGAATTTGAATTTGAATTTGAATAATATTAGGATTATCCATTCCTTTTATGATTAGATATTGCATTTAAATTAATATATTTGAATTATTAAGCCAAATTCAAATATATTTCGAGTTGGAAGGATTATCAAAATCTCAAAATGGATAAATAGATAATTATGATAATTATCTAGAAGATTCCCAATTATTCTCGGACTGGGACTCATCAGTGATTGATCAGGGAGTCGTCTGGATGATCTATATGTTGACTCGAATGTGGCTCGTCAGGGAGTTACTCTGTGGGTTGGCTGATGACTTGTTGGCATATCTAGGCTGATTCTTTGTCTTCGAACAATCTGAGTTGATACGTAAATGGTGAGAAATGAGGTATAAAATTTGACTTTGACATCCTTTTTTGTCTGTCTTTTTACCATACTTTTATTTATTTTTTAACTTGGTTGAAACTAGAAACAAAAAAATAATGGAGAAAGAGAGTAGAATTCATACGCGGTTTGAACTATTGAAGAAAAACCAGGTTTTCGCGTCATATTTTGCTGTACCCCATCCAACCCCAACTATTCTGTTAAATATTTAATTTTTTCCTTTTTATTTATTTTTTGTTTTGGTCTTTGTTTTCCTTTTCCAACTTCTGGACTCTCTCCACTCTATCTGGGTGCTGTTTTTTCTTTTCAAACACCCCAAAAAAAAAAAAAAAAAAAACTACCCCAGAAGAATTATTGGACAACAACTACTACAGAAGAAAGAAGAAGGCCGGAAAAAAAAAAAAAAGAACCCAGAAAAGCCCAGAAAAACCAGAGATCTGTTCTTCTTCTTGTTCTGTTCCTGTAATTGTTATTGTTTGGTGTTCACAAACATGGAGCTAGATCGGAGCTTCTTCTCTATGTCTTCATCACTTGTCTTCTCCTTAGTTTTAATAGGTCTCATTTCTTCTGCTTCATCTTCTACTTTCATTTCAGGTACTTCAGTAAAACTCTCACATTTCCTTTTTTTCGTTATTTTTTTTCCTCTTATAATTTTTTTTTTAAAATTACAAGCTACACATTTCCTTTTTTTTTTAATTACAAGCTATGAAATTTACTTTCTTTTTCTGTAATTGCAGATGGTATTCTTGATTCTCATGGTTCTACTGGCCGCAGCCTTCTTCAGGCCAAGCAAGGTTGGATTTAAATTTTTTTTTTTTCCAAAATTGGTTCTTTTCTTCCTTTTCTTTAGTTGGGGCAATAATTATCTTTTTTTTTTTTTTTTTTTTTTTTTTTTTTACATTTATGAAATGGCCATCTGATCTCTTCTGTTGTCCATGCTTGTTTTGTTGTTTTAATTCTAAATTATAAATTTTAATTATGATTCGGGCCGAGAAAGGTTCAATTTTCTCTGCACCTTCATTTTCAATATTGGTTTTTTTTTTTTTTTTTGGTTGGGGTCTCCAAAAAATCTCTTTCTCTGGTTGAAGTCCATCAATTGGCTCAAAAGCTCATATATTTTTAGCATTTAGGACGTGCCCATTTGATCTCTTCTGTTGTAAATGCTTGTTCATTTGTTGTAGTGCTAAATGATCAAATTTTTTGGCGCCTTTGGATATGACTCATATACTATAATGTACTTGGTCATTATTGATCTTTTGCCTTTCTAGCTCTTTTCTGTTGTCGAATTTACATCGGAAAAATCCACCTACTGCCTAAATGATAAAGGAGCTTTCTTTTAAATTAATAGATCGAGTTCATAAATGAGGAATTACAAGCCTTTTTTCTTATGTTCCTTTTTCTCTTGATGTTGATTGATCGGATTAAAGCATGACATTCCAATGTAACTTGGGAAAACCGATTAAGATAATCTTGCAAAGCGAATTTTTGTGCTCTGGAAGGAAGACATGTTGTTCTACAGCTTTAAGAATCCCGTTCCTCTTAGATCTTATGAAATGAACTTTATCAAGGTTTCCGAAGCCATTGATGGTAGCAATGCGCTGTTCTATAACTTTAAGAATCCTGTTCCTCTTAGATCATGTGCACCTTGATTATGTTGTACAACTTGTTTGACTTCTGATCCCTTTGAATTTTCGTGCCATAAATATATCTACGCGTAATTGAGACACACTGGCATTTTTGTCTTGGCTATCTAGAAGTCACTTTTGGCTTTTTGAGTCCAAAAGCTGCTTCTAGGAGTATTTGGATGACCTTTCGAAAGCGCTTTGGTTCTCTAGAAGAGCTTTCAGTTAGTTATAAAATGTGGCTTTTCAAGAAGGCTCTTCTGAAAAGACTTTGAAACTTATGCTAGAGCTTCAACAAGATATTTGAAGCCTCATCCTAACAGTTTTATTTTTTATAATAGATTTAATTTATTGTCTCATTAAATACTTTTAAAAACATGATTTGAAAACAATGGCTGAAAAAACGTTAGCTTTTACTTCTCTTCTTCTACTACCTAAAAGCATACCCTGTTTTTCATTTTGCCTTTAGATTTATTTCCCGGTTAGAGCTGGAGTAGATCATGATTGATATCAATGGACGGTCCAAGGAGTTTAACGTGTCACGTTATCTGCAGGTTGCCCTGTTAACTTTGAGTTTTTGAACTACACAAACATCACAAGCCAATGCAAAGGACCACATTACCCTGTGGACCAGTGTTGCAAAGCATTCAAGGACATTGCGTGTCCTTACGCAGATGTGCTGAATGACTTAACAAATGATTGTGCTTCAACTATGTTCAGCTACATCAACCTCTATGGAAAATACCCGCCCGGCCTCTTTGCCAGCGAGTGCCGCGAGGGGAAGAAGGGTCTTTCGTGCCCTGCGGTTCCACCATCACAGTCATTAAACGAAAATGGGACTAATGTCATGGGTTACCCATCTACACTGCTCTTGCTATCAGCTGCCCTCCTTATCTTCCTTTTCCAGTTTTTTTGAGTAGAAAGTATAGCCTTAAAATTTTTCCCCCTACATTATTTGTTGTAACTAACCTTGTGGGAAATTTCAATTTTTCATTGATTTGGATTGGTGTTTATGTTTCAGCACAATTATGTGCAAAAGCTTCTACTATTCCACTTAAATGATTCTAGACTTCTAGTTCATGTGCCAATTTATGCCTTTGCTGGCTAAAAAATAGTAGGGGCTAGGCTTTTGTCGTATCAAAAAGTCTGTCTTTTTTTTTTGGGCTTGTTTGTCGTATCAAAACGTTGGAATGGGTTTATGTATTATATTGACAGCTAAATACTGCAAAAAAGATTCTTTTTCTTTTGTTTTTGGTGCTCTTGGAGTTGGAAACTGCACCTATTGGAGTTCAGGCCTTCTGCCCTCTTAATTTCTTAGAGGATTTTATGCTATGGTCCTATATATATATATATATATATATTTTATTTATTTATGTATATTCATATATATATATATATTATTTATTTATGTATATTCTGGTATTGTGCAGTTCTTTAACCATCATCAGCAAATCATACCAGAAAGGGGTATATATATATATATATATATATATATATATATATATATAAATTGAACAAAATTTGATGAAAATCTATTACTAACTAGAACATATATGAAGATATAAAGTGCAGTTGATCTGTTTATTTATGGAAAACCAATCTCTCAAATTGATGAATTTGAATTCAATCTTTTATGATAAACTCGTATATGGATTTACCATCAACTCCCAATCACAATCTCATGCAATTTATTAGTTTCAGCCGAAAGATACATAAAATATTTGCAGACTCTCCTTCTCAGACCTGCCTTCTCCTACCATCGAGTAATCAGGCAGGATGGTAAGACGCGTGCTTTTTTGACTAATCCATTTCGAGAGAAATTCATATATCACGTGGGGGCCTTTCCTCCCCTTAAAATGATCTAGATACGCTATTTTTTATCCCTATAATCCTATTTATATGTAAAAAAAGAGACTTGCCTTCTCTTCCTCAAACACTTTACTGGGGTCCAAGCCAGACGGACTCTTCATTTTATTGAGAGGAAAATATGGATTAATATTTAATACGTTTAATTTCAGTCAAGTGTCGGATGAGCTGGAGAATGAATGTGGACCCGGATTACAAATTGCAGTTATCTAATTTTTTCATATATAAAACCTTTTTCTCTTTGGATTTTGTTTCTGTGGCTGTGGCTCGCCAACACTACACCACAACAAAAATCCTCACTTGAGTGTTTTTCAAGTTGAAAGTTTTTGTAGCTCATAGTGCAGATTATATATATGTGTATGTGTGATATACATATATTACGTTAGAATCAGAGGGCCTGCAAAATGGCTGCTGCAACATCTCCTCCTTTTGCTTCACCCTTAATGAGTTGTAGCAAAGCTAGGAACCCTCCAGCCTTTGTAATTTTACTTCAAATGTGTCACAACTTCAATGAGGTAAGACAAGTACACGCCCAATTGGTGGTCTCCGGACTCCTCCACCGCCCTCTGAACGGCGGGAGACTTGTCGAATCTTATGTGAGAGGGTCACAAACTCAATACGCCTTGTCCATCTTCGGCGCGATTCCTTCTCCAGATATCTTCGCCTATAACACCATCATGAGAGGACTGATGTTGGGTAAGGACCCCTTTAGTTCATTATTGATGTATAACAAGCTGTTGAAGAATGGACTAATCCCGGATAATTATACCTACACCTTTGTTCTCAAAGCATGTTCGAAAATGAATGCTCTTATCGAAGGTAAGCAAGTGCATTGCCGGATGATTAAGGCTGGGATACTGCCCGATACTCACGTTTATAGCTCGTTAATTAACATGTATGCGAGCTCCGGTAGCATAGCTTGTGCAGAACGAGTTCTTGGAGAGTTCAAGGAGGAGGAGAACACGCTTGCGAAGAACGCCATGATTTCGGGGTACTTGAACCAAGGCCATGTTGACAAGGCTAGAGCTATGTTTGACAAAATGGTGACAAAAGATGTTGCCTCTTGGAGTGCAATGATAGTGGGATATAGAGATAATGCTATGTATAAAGAAGCATTATGCATCGTCCGAGAAATGGTGGCCTTTCGAGTTTCTCCGAATGAATCAGCGCTTGTGAGCGCTTTGTCTGCCTGCGGCCATTTGGGAGCTTTGGACCAAGGAAGGTGGATTCATGCTTATGTTGATAAGAATAGGGTTGAGCTTAGCATTACTCTTGGTACTGCTTTAGTTGACATGTATGCGAAGTGTGGCTGCATAGAAAGTTGTTATGAAGTCTTCAGAAAATTGCCTCATAGAGATGTTGTCACATGGGGAGCTGTTATTTCTGGCTTTGCCATTCACGGAAAACCCGAGAAATGTTTTCAACTCTTTGGTGAGATGGTTTCTGAAGGAGTTCAACCGAATGAAGTCGTATTTGTGGCCATTTTATCTGCGTGTTCTCATGCGGGGTGTGTTGAATTAGGATTTCAATATTTCCATCAAATGGTGCATGATTTTGGGATTGTGCCATTAATCGAACACTATGGGTGCATGGTTGACCTCCTCGGCCGTGCAGGGCGGTTGGTGGAGGCCAAGGACTTCATCTTAGCAATGCCAGAAAAGCCGAACTCGATAATATGGGGTGCGTTTCTCAGTGCTTGTAGGATGCATAATGATCCCGAAAGAGGCAAACTGGCATTCAAGCGATTGATGGAGCTTGAGCCAAGGTCTGGCGACCGGTACAAACTTGCTGGGCTGATGTTTGGCAATGCTGGTGAAATGGAAAATGCAAGAATGATTAGGAAGTTCATCGACGAAAATGATATGGAGACGACACGTGGATTGAGCTTCATTGAGGTCGATGGTGTCCTTAATGAGTTTGTGGCTGGTAGTATTGATCATGATAGGCATAGAGAAATCTACAGATTATGGGAAGGAGTAGACAAATCACTAGAAAATCAATAAACTAGAAATTCCCTTTAGCATACATAACAGCAGTTTCCAATGTAACATTAGTAATTTATTTGCACGTTTATTACAACATAGAAGTTTTATTTCCGTGATGCTTACAGTCGAGATTAGGAATACACCATATACAAATAGAAAATTGAATACTCTCTTAATTTTCGTAAAGAGGTATGAGCGCAATAAAAATAGCATAAATTCTTCACAAGATGAGGTTGGTCACCACTCTCTGGAAGTGCTTGCTTATGAAGCTATATAATATACTGAGCTAAGTACACAACTGAACTTGAACTCGGGGCAGTCACCATGGGCGGTTGAGTCTCGATTTTTGGCGAAATTGCTTCTTCGTCACGCACCAAGGACCAATGAAGGTGCTCAACTGTATGAATAATAAGAAAGTGAAGACTCACGTTATGAATCAGGCGACAAAACCAACCAAACACCTGAACTATTAGCTCTAAAAAATGGAAAAAATCAGAAATCCTTTTTATTTTATTTTATTTTATTTTAATTATATTCAAGTTCATGTTCGACTGGTAGTGTTTTGAGTCCATGTTTTGGAATTTACTAAACATAATGGTTAAGATGACATATTTGATCAACTATGTATGTCGAAACATGTATACTTAGAAATGCAGCTTACATTGCTGATAAGCTTCCCCCCGAACCATGCTGTATCCTCACCATATGGAGGGGAATGACTGTTATTCCGCTGGACATTGATGGAGAGAGAAGTCCATGAAATTCCTTTTGTAGCCTCTCTGAATTTGGTGTTGAGTAAGAAGAATTACAAGTGGAATACAATGTTAGTCATACCAACCCAACTGTATCGGAAAGATATTACTATACCGATTAAATCCTTTCCACAAAAAATATATGAATATCAATGTACAAAATTGGAGAATACCTGCCAGTCCAGGTAAACATGCAGTTCCACCTGTCAGGACGACGGTCTTGAACCAAGAATCATCTCCTGTTAATTCAGCAGCATGGCAATGGTCCATACAAAGTGCTACAGCCTGGTGCACACCCATTGCACGCCTGTATGGAGATGAACAAAAGACCATGGACACTCCACTTGAGGAAACAAATATTTCAAGAATATATGTTTTGTTTTTGAAGCATCTTGAGAGATCCTTCAGGGGAAATAGATGGCAGACTTTTACAAGATCACCATGACATTGGTGATCAGGATATCGACATACATACGTATGCTAAAATATATATTGAACCACAAGTAATATAAGGTCCAGAACTCACACTCCTGCCATTCGTGGCTGGAACAAGATCTCTGCTGTTTGAAAGCGCTCTTTTGATAAGGTAAACGAACCTTCTGCTGTGGTTTCAAATGAGGCTTGTGTATCTTTAAGTAGCTCAGCTTCATAATCATAGGCAACGTAGCATAGATTCTGAATGGAAAATGGTGATAAGGTATTTCCTAACTTCAGTAAGATCTCCTTTTAGATAGTATACCTAACTGTGACAAAATGATTTTACGTCCTGATAATAGATAACGACCCTACCTCTTTCAATGTGCGAACAGTGTAAAGTGATTCAAAATTGATGTTGTTCTGCTGCATTAGCTCCCTAAGAAATCCGGTAAGTTTTAGTGCTCCCACTCCAACTACTTCAACACCCACTTTGCGCATTACTTTACCATGTAAAACTGGAAAAGAAACAGAAGTACGAATTCAGAGGCCCCAACAATTACAAACTATAAGACATGAGATCAGAAGCAATTACAATGTGGAAAAGAAATAGGCCTGAAAATTTCAGAGGATGGAAACGAAAGGTCAATAATAAAAGCAGAAAGCAAGCATGGCATGTTAACATGGCATCTGACGAGTGGGAGATGCTAAACAGATCGAGATTGAGACCATTTAAGCAGAAAGTAAAGTATTCTGGTAAATGGGAATCCACTCAGCCCTTAAGTGGGCCTAAAGTGTGAGTTAAGGACACCTATCAATTTCAAAATCACGCAGAAGCCAAAACGAAAGTTGTGAGTGCTTACTTGGAACAACTGATGTGACCTGGAACCCAATATTTACAACAATTCCTGAAGTTCTTCTTGCCGCATACAAAGCTAAAGTTGCCTATAGTTTAAAAAACAGATAATTCGTAATTATGAGAATAACAACTATCATTAAAGAAAGTGAATACTGGACCAAGGTCTCAAATTAGCTACTTATGAGAGGTGAAATTCATATCAAGAAGATGGCCTCAGATGCATGAAATTAATTAACTTATTTCTGTTTATTCTTTAGAAATTGACCTCCCGCATAAACTTGGGCAAATAAGAGCTTACCTGATTAATTGCGCATACAGCAGGAACATTCATGCCAAAGAGTGTTGTATATATAGCTTCCTTGAGCTGTCGTCTAGAGGCTTTGGCAGATTCAGTATCTGCAAAAATAAAGAAAGTTACCACATTATATAAAAGAAAATTTTACATCTTGGCTGTAACGTGAAGGAAAGCATAAAGTACGAAATAAAATCACTGGACGTAAGGAATTTAATATAAGAGATTATTCTTTGGTTGCGAGACAATCTTTTCCCTATAAAACTTTTCTGCCTTAAAATATTTAGATCTAGAAATATGTAAGTCGCACAAAAATTGTTCAAGCATTACATGATTAGCATCCATAAGACAAATAGTAGACAGAAGCTGACCATCATAATGCAAGATTGGTATGGACACAACCACTGGCTGTGCTGCCGCTTTCACCTGCATCCTGAAAGAACATACAATTGACATATGAAATGCATATGTATGCTCAGTAGCCAGAATTAATAATAATAATAATAAATAATAATAATAACAGGCAGGCAAGTCAGAAGTAAAGTACCTAAACATTCAGGTTTGCAAATAAATTGCCATGCAAAGTCAACTAAAAAGTTCATCCTATTTCAAATTTATGGAAAGAAGAGGATATAAGAAAAAGGACCTGTTATAAATGGTGAAAAAAACTGGCGAAGTCTGGAATACATTGGAGACTCGATATTCCCGAATTCCTGCATGTGGGAACAGACATTGGAATCATAACCGCTGAAATTTCTACGAGAGATTTTCAGAACTCCCCGTTAAACAAACGTCTCACCAAAAATGTTGCCGAGCGGCAGGATGGACCAACGTACTTGCTCCACCCAAACTTGCAGTAGCCAGAGCCACCTTCCAAAGAATGAGGAGAAAATATGAGGCTCATAATCTTAAATGAAGATGAATCCAACAATTGTAACTGATGCGAGTAAAATGATTGGTAATCAATGATAGAATTTCAAAATGAAAGTGATTGAAAGCGAAAAAATGCTTTCTTGAGAGTCGAGACAGCATGAGATCACTAGCTAAGTGGTAAAATTGGAAGTTTCAATCCAACTAGAACCACATCATAATTTTATCTCAAATCTAAGTAAGAAGATTACAATGTCTATGTGCCCCGAAAAGAAAAAATATTATGAATGAAGATCATACAAAGCAAAATGATTGGTTTGATATGAAAGGGAATTTACACACAGAAAAAATAAAAGCTTCCGTGGTTATTCAGGAGATCACTAGCTAAGCCGGAACATTGGAAAAGTTTTCATTCAACTAGAACACAAAATGGTTTTGCATCGATCTCAGTAAAAGGGCGATAAGAACGTGATAGTCTAAGTTTAGTAAATTACCATCAATGATAATTGAATCCGGAACTTGCATTCGCTGACTATAAATACGCATGAACGGCAACTGGGGCAGCTGACTTGAGGATGCTCTGCAACCAAAAATTTTTCACAAACTTCCCTGCTTCATTATTAAATTTCTCTGACCAAACCAAGTCAAATTTCGGTATCCAACTCCCACATTCTGTCGACACCTCATTATGTTTATCAACCAAAGCACGAAAGCTTCACGCTATATATATATATATATATATATATATATATTATATATTTTAATTATACATATATTAATATATTTAGAGCTCATTATGTTTACGAACCAAAGCAGGAAAGCTTCATTCTTTACATATATAAATATATGGAAGTGTATACATAAATCTGAAGATCTCATGATCATTCATGAATAAGAACGATTTGACGAATTAAAACCGTAAAATCATAACTAAATTAAGCAAAGTCCTACGATTTCACGAAATTATTGGCGGAAAAAGTTAAAAGAAAAATGCAGAAAATCTGAGTAGACGACTCACGGGAGCGGGTAACCGGATCTGAGATTGATTTCGGCAAAGAAAATGGATTCCGGCGTGTCGTGGCCGTTCTGGAGGAAGAAAATCCAGAGCCGATTGTCGGAGACTAAGGAGTTCCAGTTCCTGGAGACCGCGCTCATCTTCGCGGCTTCCTTTGGGCCGACGAGTTTCAAAATTTGCATCAGTATATCCGACGGAATCTCATCGAAAGCTCCCAGCGATGAGGATGACGATGATGATTTGGTGAGGCGATTCCGCTCTGATGAGTCGCCGTTGTTGAGCGAGCGGTTCGACACCGATTCCCATACTTTTCTGAACCACATCGTCATGGCTCCGCAATTTAATTCAATTTTTCATGAATCCGGAGATTTCTATTTGATTAGAAACACCGGCTCGGGTCTGTAATTTCTGTTTCTGATAAATTTTCTTTGGAAAGTTGGGGAATTTTCCAGGGAGTCAAACGAGAGGTGTGAAATTGAAGTCAGGGAAGAAATGAAAAACCACCAGCTCGACTGCTGACGAGGTCCAACAGTTTTTTCTGCTGTTTTTGTTATGTGTGAATGAAGTTGAGATTTTCCAGTGAGTCAAACTGAAGTCCGGCGAATGGAAGTTAGACTTCGGAGAGACTTTTTTGCGAGGGAGAAGATGATGACGTGGCAGTTGTGTCTAGACACGTGGAGGACCAGAGAGGGAGAGAGTGGTGTCTCTCGTGACAAACGTTTGCTTTGTCGTTTATTGTGTTCGGAACGACATGTCGCTTGCACTTCCAAAGCTCCATGAGAGATTGGTGGTCTATCGTGACAAACGCGTGCTTTTGTGGTTTTTTGTGTTCAAAACGACATGTCGCTTGAACTTTCAAAGGCCCATGTCGTTCAGCCTAGGGGACAGCAAGAATTGTGTAATGTCACTCGTTTTTTTATTTATTTTTTAATGAACACTAAACTTAGTCGATTTTCATCAACGATCTAAAACGGTGAATTGAAATAGACTGTATAATGATTCGATTCAATTCAACTTTTTGCAAATATTATAATTGGTTTTCTTCTGTCGATATTATATCGTTATCCGTTCTGTTATTCTCGTTTTATATGCAGCACTAACATAAATGGGTTGAAAAACGAAATTAAAAGGTATGATAATAAAAAATTAAAAAGGATAAAAAATGTCCTTATATGAATAATGAGTACATTAAATTTTCATTTAAAAAATGATAAAAACGTTATTGTTATTTTCTTTAAAAACAAACACAAAATTAATCTGGGTATTTATTTCTGTTCTATCGAGCCCCCGAGAGTTTTCGCGATCCAAACCACACAAAGTTGATACTTGTTCTTCTCTCTTTTTTTTTTTCTTCTTCTTCTTTTTTCTTTTCATAATTTCCAATTCCCAGTCCCCAATATCTGCAAAAACAGGTTAATTTCATTTTCCTCTCTTCTGCTTTCAATTTCTCGTCTGTTTTTTTTTTTTTTGCCATGCAATGGGTTTAATATATTGTTTATACCTGTGATTTATATAAAGATTATGAATTTCGTTTGATTCTGCATTCTTGATTTTTCTTTTTTTCTTCTGATTGATTATGTACTTAAAACGGATTAATGTTGTTAATTTCAATTTTCGGGTTTATTATACGATTGCTTTTGGTTTATTCGGAATTTATTTCTGTTCGTCTAACAGAAAGAATTTTTGGCTATCGCTCTGGTCTTTTGGTTTCAATTTCCTTCTTTTATGATTTTTTTCAGAGAAAAGAATCGTCTTTAATTTGATTGATCTTTTGTTCTTTGTGTGTGTGTGTGTGTGTGTGTGTGTGTTTTAAGTTGTAAATATTTTAGAAAAGATGGTTTTGCATGTTTGGAATTTGCATTCAGAACCCAAAAAAAAAAAAAAAAAAAAAAAAAAAATCTTTAGATGGGATTATTGGTTTGTTTGATTTTGAAGGTCGATTTTTTTTTTTTTTTTTAAATAATTTTGATTTAGCTTGAAAGATTTGTTAGTTTCCTTTATATGAGTTCTTATTTATTTATACTTTATATTTTAATAAATTTAGGTGGAGTCTGCTTAGTTGCTGCTTCATCACTATATAACTGGGGAAAAAGAAAAAAATTGTCTTTTTACTCTGGAATCTGGATTTATGTTGTGTTGTATAATTAGCCGATGATTAAGATCAGGGTTGTTATGACTATGCCAAGCGTGCAGTGATTTACATTTTTGGGATGGGTTGTGAATTTGCTGTCGTTTTATCGATCGCTTGATTATGTTGTTTCAATTTTGTCGTGATAGGTCTGGATTTGTTAGGAAGAAGATGGCTCATTATCAAGCGGAAGATGCCGATTATGTTGCGGATGAATATGATATGGAGGACGTAGATGAAGACATGGATGATAAGTTTCGTGATAGAGATGTGGGGAGCTCGGATTCTGATGTAGATGAATTTGAATTTTCGGTTGGTTGCAATATAACTTCTGTCTTTCCTGCTTGATAAGCTCTTTCGTGGGTGTAAATTGTTTGAGTTTCTCTAGAGTCTGTATGGAGTTTGCTTTGCAGTCTTCCTTTTATAGTTGTGTGTATAGCTTGAAATAACTCAATAAATATTATTGCAGACTAGTAAAGTAGCCGATACTACCGCTGCACAAGCTCGAGGAGGAAAAGACATCCAGGGTATTCCTTGGGAGAGGCTTAGCATTACGAGAGAGAAATATCGGCAGACTAGGTTAGAACAGTATAAGAACTATGAAAACATCCCTCATTCCGGAGAGGGGTCGGGAAAGGTAAAAAGTTGTTACATAGCATTCATTTGTTGTATGATTTTCTTTTCTAGTTTGGAGATTTGTGGATATGTTTAATTATCGATTGTGGTTTGCCAGAATAGTTTTTGTGAAAATGTTACTTTCCATTGTAAACAGGACTGCAAAATTACGGAGAAAGGCTCTACATACTATGAGTTCAGAAGAAATGCAAGATCAGTGAAGTCAACCATTCTTCATTTTCAGGTTTGCTGATCTTGCATTTCTACATACCATGCTTTTTGCAATGTGGATACGGGATAGAGGGAGAAGAAAATAGGTGCTATGGCGGCACCTTTTTTGGGGGGAAAAAAGCGGGAATGTGATGTGGTGTAGCTCATGTTTATTTTTTGGTTTGCTAATGCAGTTGAGGAACTTGGTCTGGGCTACTTCGAAGCATGATGTCTATCTAATGTCGCAGTCTTCCATTATTCATTGGTTGTCATCAACTTGTGCCAAGTCTGAAGTTCTCAATGTTTCAGGACACGTGGCCCCTTCGGAGGTGAGTTCTTCTCATCAATTTTTTGGGTTTCAACGAAATAATCTTTGGGATGTTATAATATTTTTGACCTGTCAAATCGTTCTATTTCTTTTGGTGAAATTTGGACGTTTAATTAAGCAACTAACTTTCCCTGTGTAGAAACATCCTGGAAGCTTGTTGGAGGGGTTTACAGAGACTCATGTCAGTACTCTTGCTGTTAAAGATAAGCTACTTGTCGCTGGAGGGTTTCAGGGAGAACTTATTTGCAAGGTGAGTTCCAGCAGAGTCAACTCTTGAGTGATTTGGGAAAATGAAATTGT
This sequence comes from Ficus erecta, assembly GCA_008635985.1. Lineage (NCBI taxonomy): Eukaryota > Viridiplantae > Streptophyta > Magnoliopsida > Rosales > Moraceae > Ficus > Ficus erecta. Next base: position 54,483 of record BKCH01001781.1, on the reverse strand, counting down.
CTATAAGACGAGTGGCTCATCCAAGGTTTGGTAAGAGATGTCTGTGGTCTCTTTGTACTAATTTTATTACTGATTGCCTCTGCCTCAGTCCCTTGAGAATATGTTTAGTTGTTTTTTGAAAGCCGTATGGACAGTAAATATGAAGATTGTTCTTTTCAACTTGGAATGTAGCATCTTGATCGGCCTGGAGTTAGCTATTGTTCGAAGACAACTTACGATGATAATGCCATAACAAACGCTGTTGAGATTTATGCATCTCCTAGGTAGTCGATTTCTCCCTTCTATTTGCTTTTTATCCTTTTCTTTGTTACCCCAAAATGTGAGTCTTACTGTTCTTGTTTCACTTTTTCAGTGGTGCAGTTCACTTCACATCTTCTAATAATGACTGCGGAGTCAGAGATTTCGACATGGAGAAATTTCAGCTTTCTACACACTTCCGCTTCTCTTGGCCAGTAAATGTAAGTACCTTGCATCGCATTTTCAAAATTTTAAAGGCGAACATCGGGACGATTATTATTTTGCTTTTTTTTAGAATATTGAGCTCCAAGTTTTGAGCTTTCATCTATTGTTTTGTTTTAAGTTCATTTTACCTGTGTCATTAATTTTGGAATATGCAAAGTTATAGAATAAATTTGATGTAGACTAAGAAAGAGAAGAGAGAGAAAAATAGAACCGAGAGAGATTAGAGACAAAAGGGAAAGAACAGAGAACTTAAGAGGAGAAGATTTTGAGGTTTTAATATTCATTTACCGAAGCGTTTGCCTATTTCTTTATAGAATCCTCTGCTCAACTTCTTTGTTGTGTCATATTTGCAGCATACTTGTTTGAGTCCCAACGGTAAGCTTCTGGTTATTGTCGGAGACAATCCAGATGGTCTGGTGGTGGACTCCCAAACCGGAAAGGTACTCGAATTTCTGCCAAGTTTTTTTGTTTATATTTTAATCCTTATAGAGCTTCATATGATATTTCGAGTTCATTATTTTTGCAGACAGTGATGCCGCTATGCGGACACTTGGATTTCTCCTTCGCGTCTGCATGGCACCCTGACGGCGTCACTTTCACCACCGGAAACCAGGACAAGACCTGCCGGATTTGGGACGCCCGAAACATGTCCAAGTCAGTTGCCGTCCTAAAGGGCAACCTCGGAGCAATCCGTTCTCTTCGCTATACATCCGACGGCTCTTACTTGGCAATGGCGGAGCCCGCAGATTTTGTACACGTCTATGACGTGAAAAGCGGGTACGAAAAAGAACAAGAATTAGATTTCTTCGGTGAGATATCGGGCATATCGTTCAGTCCAGACACCGAATCGCTTTTCATTGGGGTGTGGGACCGCACATACGGTAGTCTTCTGGAGTACGGTCGACGCAGGAACTACAGGTATCTGGACTCTCTTCTTTGAGAGTGTAAATGTTTAGTTTGTGTAGTGTTTTATTACGCAAAAGTGGGGGAGTTCTTTTCTTTCTTTCTTTGGTTGATGTACAGAAGGCTTTTAAAAAAAAAAAAAAAAAAAAGAAGGGCCTTGGATAGTCCAAAAAAGTAGTTAGGAGACCGGGAATGTCTTATGGGAACAAAGACCATTTTCTGTCATGGATTTCTGTTTTTTAGTGTTTTGTAAAATTTGTATTAGTCCATTTCAAATAATGGGAAACTTATCAATGAAGTGGGGTCGATTTTTGATCTAAAATGTCTGATTTACTAGTTTTTTTTTTAATTTCAATTTTTGCTTTTGGAGTCTTCGCTTCTAAAATAGATTTGTGATGTAAATAGGAGGTAGGTTGGTTTGGGGAATTTGTAAGTTTAGACCTTAAATTATGTACATTTCATCATTTTTGTCTTTGAATTTTTAATTTTGATAAATATTCTCTGAATTTTTGATTTTTAATAGTTTTTGAATTTTTAATTTTGATAAATTATTCTCTGAATTTTTGATTTTTAATAGTTTTGATCGCTGATATTGAAATTGATGAAAGATTTTTCTAATTTACTGTATATGATCATGTTTCAATCCCATGGTAACATAAAATTTTTGGAAAATAAATTTATAAGTATAAAAATTTCCTTATCATTCTTACTAAACCAAAAAAACTAAAACATGCTTAATATAAGAATTTCTTTAAGATTTTTAGTTATTATATTATAGGAATACTCTTATCAATGTTAAGTTTCACAAAATGTCCAGCAACAATTTTAGTGTTAGGAGTCAAAATTGTTAAAAACCAAATTTCAGATGCTAATTTATCATCAATGTTAAAATGTAGAAAATAAAGTGACAGAATACTCGTAGTTTAAGCTAAGCAGACGAATTATCAAAAATACAAAGTTGAGGGATAAAAGTTGGATCCCAAGGGAATTGAAAAAGAAAATGAAAAAAGATTTAAAAAATGAAAAAAGAGGGAAATAGTCGGTAAAAAAAAAGATGGATGCTATAGGGGAATTGAACCCGACGTGAATCGAACACGCAACCTTCTGATCTGGAGTCAGACGCGCTACCATTGCGCCACGGATCCTCGATAGATTAATTTCATTACAAAATATAATTTCAACTAGAAACACAACGTTATCTTTGAGGTCCACCATGAAGCAAAACCAAAAATCTCTAATCCAAAACCAACGAATGAGAGAAGCCCAACTCAGCACCCAGAATCTTTAAGGCATCTCCCATCCTCACAAATCTTTGGATCTACCACACTCCTCATCACCAAAAAAATAAGTTGTCCGTCACAAGTGGGAAAAATATATGTTCATCTTTCCACTCATTTTCATCTCTTAATCTTCAAATCCCAAATTTCTCTTAGTGCCATTTTTTTGCTTGCAAAAACCAAATACGTACCATTAAAAAAAGAGAAAAAAAAAATGGCATCGGCCTCATCAATCTCGCTCCTCGCCCCCAATATGAATACACCCACACTCCAGAGGCCACAGGCACTCTCCCCATGCAACATCTCCTTCCAAGGCCTCAGGGCCACAAAACTCTCCCTCCCTTCAACAAAACTATCCGTCCGCCGCCCCCGCACCACCGCCATCAAAGCGGAGCTCAACACGTCCCTCGTGATCAGCCTCAGCACGGGGCTGTCCCTCTTCCTAGGCAGGTTTGTCTTCTTCAACTTCCAGAGGGAGAACGTGGCCAAGCAAGGCTTGCCGGAGCAGAACGGCGTCTCGCACTTCGAGGCCGGCGACACTAGGGCTCAGGAGTACGTGAACTTGCTCAAGTCTAATGACCCTGTTGGGTTCAATATTGTTGATGTCTTGGCTTGGGGTTCAATTGGCCATATTGTGGCTTACTACATCTTGGCCACGTCCAGCAATGGCTATGACCCCAAGTTCTTTTGATCATCATCATGATCATCTGAATTTTCTTTATATGCTTTTGATTTGGTTTTTATCATGATCAGAACTGTATTTGTATAGCTTAATTAAAAGTTACTGCAATGCTACTTTGTTTTGTGGAGGTTTTTAATTGATGCAATCCTTGTACTACCTTTTCGTATATAAATTTGTTTGTTTTTCCATGGAAAAGTTTACAGTTGGACACATTGTTTTACTGTTTTGTTAGGGCTTTTTTAACCTTCGAATTAAACTTTAGCCTTTAATCTGTGAGTGAGAACACTTTTGTATCGCTGTACTAATTTTTTAGGTGGACACTTACAGATGAAATAATTGAAATTGTTTAAAATAATTAATTAGAATACGTGTTCTACTGGTATCCTATTGTACAATTTTCCTTATTTTCATTTCAGTATGACATGCACAATCAAAATTTGGTCTAGAGTAATGCTTTTCACCGTAACAGAATTATTACGGAATAGAAAAGACTCGCAATCTTTTTAATGTTACTGATGAATGATTTTATAGTGGTTAATTAGTTCAATCTTATAGTTACAGACAAAGTTATAAATCCACATGCATTTTTTAAATACATATGAGGATGCGACATTTTATATAACTTACTATTATAGGTTTAGCAACCTTTTAAACTTTTAAATATAATTAAACATATATAATATATATATATTTTTTGTATTTTTGTATAGTTCCGGATTTAACCCTCTTATATTCCCATTTTTATTTTGATTTTAATTCACTTTATAGTAAAAATAACAAAAAATAAATTATAATTCACCAAAAAAAACCCGTAATTACTTTAAATAATAAAACCATAAGAATAATAATAATAAGAGTAACAATAATGACAACAATGATAACAATAACTATAACAACAATGATAATAATAATAATAAATAAATAAATAAATAAATAAATAAATAAAGTGAGTGGAGGTTTAATCCCCCTACTGGTCACACGTTCCCTCCGTCCTTGAACCTACATAGATGGAGAGAAATCAAGCCATCATAGTTCTTAGAATTTGTAACTGAACGTGATTTTTGTGGCTAAGTTACCTACGTATCCATTTGGGAAATCAAGTCACCGTAGTTCTTAAGATTTAAATTTGAAATGATTGGCATTATTGGTTTCCCCTTTTAGAGGAGAGCTAGGCTTGTTACTTTATATAGCTCTTTCTTGTTCAGCCTGTTTGGAAGAGTAACCAGACACCCTTTTGATGTAGTCTAATACCTTGTTTGGGCCTACTTGGTGGAAAAGGCCTTCTTGGACTGAATTGGGCAAGTTTAACTTTTCCGAACCATGATAACCAGGTGGTTCACTCTCTTTTTGCACTCTGGCAAGCCTGCCAGTTGGTTGGTCCTTTTTGGATGTTAGTGACCCCGTGGAGCCGTTGGTGTTTTGGGGAAATAATAACACATAGTATGTTTTATATAGACTTCTAAAATTTGTAAGATATTTTTAAAAGAAGAATATGTGATAAAATATTTTTTTTATATACTTTATCAATTAAACACCTTTTTAAATTATCACGATTTAAAAATCATAGTTAATTATAGCTTTATGACAGTCTCTTCTATTCTTAAAATCATAGTTAATTATAGCATACGTTGAATTTTATTTTTGAAATAAAATTTCTTTTTCTTATTTTACCATTTTAGTTTGATCTACTTTCTCTCTCTCTCCGACGGGAGTTTTGCGGCACCGGTGGACGACACAACAACGGTGTCGTCGCCGTTTTCTCTCTTCGCCGATGGATCGTGAGCATGAAGTTGGTCGGTGGAGACGACGCCAGCTCCAGCGACATCTGGCTGTTCTGGGGTAGGGAAACAATTGTGGGAGCATTTTTGGATTTTTAATTTTTAATTTAAAAAAACTATTATTTTCTACCTTCTAAAATATATGCTTTAATTTTCCTTCTACCCTTTAAAAAAAAAAAAATTATTTTCCTCCGTCTCCCATTTCTCAGGTACTACTCAGCGGTGGTATCCTTAACGTTGACTGAATTTGTAGAAAGTAAACTAATGGGAGAAAGAGGTAAATATCACTTTTTTCAACAACAACGCGGTGGTATCCTTGACCTATGTTCTGATTTTTTTTGTTCGACAACAACGCTGTTTTTTTTTTTTTTTTAAATTTTTTTTTTTTAATTTAAGGATGAGAGGATTTGATCTCTACAATTTTAAGTAGAGTAAAGTATGACATTACTGATAGTTTATATATATACATACAACTGCAACGACGCCTTTTTATCAACCTCCTTATATAACTAATTTGACTTACACTTTATCCTTTTGTTCATTTCAGGAATTGTTCCCCGTTCCCACATGTTCTAAACTCTGAGATCACATAAAAATATTATAAGGAAAATAAAAACAAACAAGTATGCAGATTTAAGGAATTCTGATAAAGAATCTAGCACTAAATATATGGTGTGAGAAAAAAAATCATAATATTTTATTTTTCTTGAAATTTCCTCAACTTTATATTTTTGTTTCCATTATTTATGCTTTGCTTTGCTTTTGTCATCTCATGAGATTCGTATCTGTACAGCTTAATAATTACTAATGCTACTTTGTTTTATAATCTCTTTTCTTATTTATTATTGTTTTTCATGGAGTCGAGCAATTAAAACTCAAATCAAGCATTAATGTTTTTACACCACATAATTTATATTTGGAAGTGTTTGATGTTGGCGTATATATTTAAAATGATAAGACGTTTAACTTCACACTTACATTGTCTAATTTACTACAAAAAGTCAAAATTCATATAATTAATGATATTGTGATATCCAATACCGGAAAAAAAAAAAAAAAAAAACCAAAAAAAAGAGCTTCCTAATAGCTGATTGTATTGTAGAAAACTAGTAACTAACTTAAAAACAAGATGAAGTTATGGTTTTTTATTCGAATCAATAAATCAAAATAATATATTAAGAGAGGTTTATTTAGGCTAACTAGAAAATATAAAAAGATTAATCTACCCTTAATTATTGAAAATAATGAAACATAATAATAATAGGAAACAAGCAATAAAATAAATATAAAACTGTATCATCTAACATCCATCCTCAAACTCACGATGCTGTTGCAAGTAGTATTGAGAGTTTGCCAAGTAAGAAACGAAAACGCGAAGCGGAAAGCGGCTTGGTAAATATGTCAGTAATCTGTACGGAATAAGAAATGAAAGGCAATGTGATGGTGCCAAGTTGATAGTGGTGCCTGTTTGAGACCATGAAAGGCTTTTCTGAGCTGGCAGACTTCACCAGGTTGATGAGAAACACCAAGAGGAGGTACCATGTAAACTTCTTCATGAATATCACCATTCACAAATGTATTTTTAACATCCATCTGAGATATGTGCCATTGACGAACAAAGGCAACTGCAATGAGAGTGCGAACAGTAGTCATTTTTGCAACTGGAGCGAAAGTCTCCTCATAATCCATACCATACTTTTGAGAGTAACCTTTAGTAACAAGTTGAGCTTTGTATCTTTCAATAGAACCATCAGACTTGGTTTTGATTTTATAGACCCAACGAGAACCAATTGCTCGTTTACTTGGTGGTAAAGGTACCAAGTCCCATGTATGTATTTGATACAAAGCAGTAAGTTCCTCAGCCATAGCATCCTGTCAAAGTGGATCACAAACAACCTCTCTATAAGATAATGACTAAGAGAGATGATGAATATAAGCTAAAAGGGAAGTGAAAGAGCTAGAATAACAAGAGTAAGTAAATTTTAGTAGCTTAGGAGACTTACAAGAATGGGTAGAGTGATGAAGGGGAGGAGGATGAGGAACCGTAGTCTCAAGAGGTGATTGGGCAGCCATAGGAGGAGAGGAATCAATGGTAGTATAGGAACCAGAGTAATTAAAATTTGCTGAGCTGTTAGTGGGAACTCTGCAAGAAACATTATCTGAAACTGGAGCAGGTGCTTGTGAAACAGATGGTGTGACTGTGTCAATGTCAAGAATGAAAGGATTGATATATATGAGATCGAACTTGGTCAGATTATGAGAACTAGCAGGAACATAAAAGAATGAGATATGTTCAAGAAACACAACATGACGAGAGACATATAATTTTTGACTAATTGGATCAAAAACACGATATTCTTTTTGACCTACACCATAACCCATAAAGACGCACATAACAGACCGCGATGAAAATTTACTACGCTTGACATGAGGACGAAGGACAAAACAGGTGGAGTCAAAACACGCAAGGAATAATAATCAGGAGCATATCCGTACAACTTTCCAGATGGTGACAGACCTGAATTGTGGGAGATTGAAATCCTATTAATTAAATGAGCAGCAGTAAGAATTGCTTCTCCCCAAAATTTAGTAGGAACACTGGCAGACAACAAAAGAGAACGAGCAGTTTCAACGAGATGCCTATGTTTCCTTTCGACAACATCATTTTGTTCTGGAGTATCTATACAAGAAGTTTGGTGCACTGTTCTATCAGAAGCAAGTAAATTAGAAAAACCATTAGAAGTATACTCTCCTCTCAATTACAATGAAAACACTTTATGACAGCCGAATGTTAAGTTTAACAAGAGCTCAAAAAGTATTGAAATAGTAAGAAAATCAGAACGACACTTCATAAGATAAACCCAGTAATATTGAGTGCAGTCATCAATAAATGAAACATAATATCGCGACCCTCCCTTTTTGAGCACAGGAGAAGGTCCCCACATATTAGAATGAACGAGATCAAATGGTGCAAGAGAAAAAAAAAAAGACTTTTACAAAATGGTAAAGCAGAAAATTTTGCCAGTTTGCATGCACTACAATCATAAAATATTATGAGTTTTTAAATTGCCTAATGCTCCTGTAGAAGCTAAAAACTATACAGAGACATGAAATAGACCAAGACAAGAATGCCATCAATAAAAAACAGAAGACGAACTACTAAGATGAAAAGATGACAAGTCCACACTAAAAGCTGCAATTTCTGGTACTTTGAGCTCATCCAAAACATAGAGTCCTCCTTGCCTACGACCTTTCCCAATCAGCTTCTGATATTGCAGTTCTTCCACATAAAAAGTGGAAGAAGAAAAAGAGACCAAGTATCCTGACTCATACAATTGACTAACATAGACAAGATTTAAAGTAAGACTAGGAATGTGATAACATTAGAAAGAGACATATAAGGTGTGACAATCGAAACAATGCCTACTAATGGCATAGGAGTACCATCAGCAGTCATAACTGACACAGATGAATTAGGAGAGAAAGAAACAAAAGATAATAGATTAGGGGACATATGATGAGAAGCTCCAGAATCTAAGACCCATAAAAATGAAGATATATCATAATGACTAAAGGATGACAGACCTATATGAAAGAAGGTAGACTTAGCTTGTTGCTGTATGGCAAGAAATTTCTGAAACTGCTCGAGCATAAATGGATCTAATGATTGTGCAGCCACTGCAGGATTTGGTTGAGGTGGCATGTATGTCCACAAAAAAATAATCAAGACGTGCGGAAGCGAGCAAATAGAAGCAGAGAGCAATTGTACGGACGATTTGGGGGAAAAACGACGCTCTTGTACTGAAGGGCAGGGGATGTACGGACGACAGCAATGCTCTTGTACAGATGGTGACGTGTATGGATGTCGTTTGGGGGGGGGACGCGGTAGATGGTGGTTATATGGACATCGTACTGTCGGTGGTACCCCCAGCATAAAATCAACGAGGAATTCGATCAACAAAAGCTTTTGCAAAAAACAAACGTTCTTTAACAAGATTAACAAAATCCATAAGATGATGACTCTGATATCAAGTAGAAAACCAGTAAACAATTTGAGAACAAGAGAAAGCTAGGGTTTCTTATTCCAATTGATGAATCAAATTAATACATTAAAAGAGATTTATATATGCTAACTAGAAAATATAAAAAGACTAATCTACCCTTAATTGTTGAAAAGAACGAAACCTAATAATAATAAAAAACAAACAATAAAATAAATATAAAATTATATCATCGAACATGTATTAGTTCCCGATCATTAGGCTAGTAGACTGATGCCTTTGTTTCGGAAATTAATCTCAAATGCTCATAGGTCGCACATTAGAGTACTGTTAATGTAACTCATGGGAAATATAATATATAAATAGATAAGTTAAACGGAATCATTTCCTAGATATAATTATGAATATTCTAGTGGAGGATTATATCCCATGATAATTGGTTATAATATGATTAATTAATAAAGCTTTTTGTTACAAGCATTATATAATATAAATGTACAATCTTATTCTGCAACTTCAATAGATGATATTTAATTGATTGATTTAGTTAAATACTAATTATTAAAACTCCTATTATGTAGGTTCATTGAATACTCTTGATGGCATAGTCTTTGAATGAGTTAATAGAATATTCTTAAATGCTTGCTTTACAGTTTTTCAGGCATTCTTTATCGGGCGTGGGGCATAATTGACTTGGACTAAAACAAAATTTTACCTTCTCAATGGTAGTATAATTAACAAGTGGAATAGTTTTGTAATTAACACGCTTGTCGTTGGGTATTGCTGTCCTTAAAGGACCCATGAGTATGATAAATCATCCAAGGACAATAAAAAATCGGCGTGAAATTGTCCTTAATTTTGTTGACGGCTCCTACATACCACCCCCTCCTGTACGTATTTGTAAAGTAATTTAATCACGTTATATTATATCAATCAACTCATTATTCAAACATTATGTTTTTAATAGTGATTTTAATTAATTATTATCTGAAGAATACCATGTGGCAAGATTTTAAAAAGGAAGATATATATAAATCAACTACTTGTTATAAGTTCTCAAATAGAAAATTACAATTTATAAATATTGTATGATGTGTGGTATTGCATATAAGACATTTTTAAGATGATAGTACTAGGACACCAACTCTAATATTTGTTTTTTAGTATCAATTCATGTATCATATTTTTATTGGTACATACAATCAATTGATATAATAATACTTTAAATATTATCAATAAAAGAATGGCAACGTATATGCCACATAAATTGATATTCAAAAATTAGGATTAGAGTTGGTTTTCTTATCATTGTTCTTTCTATACATGTATATATTTATGAATAGAGTTTTTCCCTACGAAATAATATGATTAAATTTGTTTTGTTGAATAAGAACAATTCAAACATTCTGCGGATATGTAATCAGGGTTCGGCTTCTAAAATTGTAGTTTTAGCAAAATAAACTGTAAAGTTATGAACTTCAATAAGCAAAGACACCATATTTCTCTACGAATGACAATGAAGACATTTACGTAACAGACATTCATAACAATAGATCAAAGAAATCCCAAGTATTGAACGAAAACTTTCTCACGAAAATAAACAAAATGCTTCCTAAACTCAACTACAAAATCAAATTTTATTATACTATGACATAATATTCCATCATGTTAAAGACATATTTGATATACTGTATTAGCACTTGGTATTTGTATTAATTAAAATAATGTTTAACAACATTTATGTATTGTATAATTTAATATGAAAAATAATAATACAACACAAATTATGATATCTATTACGAAAAAGAATCTCTATATTAGGCTGTATTGTGTAAGTTGACCTAAACGATCATATTATGAAATATCTCAAATATATCAAATTTGATACTAAAGTCAGAGTTTGGGAACATGTTAGGATTGAAGTTCGGGTTAGGATCTGTGGTCGAGTTTCGGTAATAGGATTGCGGTCGGGTCGGGTTTCGATACGGGAGTCCGGGGCGGGTTTCGAGACAAGAACTAAGATCCATTTACTAGGATCGGGTCGGGTTTTGAGAACCAAGGTTGGGTTTCCAAACTATGGTTGAGGTTTGATTTTAGTACCGGGACCGTGGTCGGGTTTCAGGATGAAACCGGAGTCAAACATGTCCTTAATATATATGTATATTTCAGATATGTTTCTAGTTCCATTTATGTCTCCGGAAAAGCCCATATGATTCTTATAGTTTCTAATCTTCTGGCTACATTTTTTTAATTATTAGATTTTCTATTCTTTTTCAAACTATAGCTTTTGATTTATGAATAGAAAATAGTAATAATAAGATTAGAGCACTGATAGTGGTAGTGTTGTTGGAGGTTTTGACATGCTTCTACTGGTATTTTATTTTTTATATTTTTTAATTTAGTTTTTCATTTGCAGGATCGGCTCAAAGGGTAATAATCTGTATTCTGACCCTTTTTCCTGAAGGGATAATAATAATAATAATAATAATAATAATAATAATAATAATAAAACACAAAGGGGAGACAAAGGAAGAATTAGATTCCATGCTTCTATATGTAAACAGTCCTCCTTTTTTTTTTTTGGGTAGCACAAAAAGTACCCACCACATTTTATTTTTATTTATAAGAATGGGAAGATAATTGGGTTGTGTTCCCTACTCAATTCGACTTTGACCATCTAGAAATCTTTATGGAACCTTCAAAGTTAGCCAATTGTAAAAAAAAAAAAAAAGGGAATCCCTCATAAAATCTCAACCGTTTAAGAACATGAGGTGATATTTTTTAATATAATATAATTAAAAGAGGGAAATTGAAAATTTCCAAAGGGATGTGCATTAAGTGCCATAAACTATGGTAATATTTTACATTAAGAAACATAAAATATAATAATTGTCTAAAAGTTCGGTAACCTGTCTTCCCCATCCCCAAAAAAAGGTAACCTCCCTTTCCCCACATGCGGACTTGTGCCTTTCCTGGCTCTTTCTCTGTGTTCTCTAATCAAAATTGAACACGTCGTTTAAAATACAAGAGCACTAACGGCAGTGCATCAAACTCACGATGGTAAACAACCCATTTCTCTCTCCTCGTTTTTTGTTCCTACCACCCCTCCCGCCTTCTCATCTTAATTTTTTTTAATTAGTGATTGACTTAGATAATCCTTGAACTCTTAAAAAGGTGACAGTTTATTTTCTATTTTTTTTATCGAGATGACTACAAACTTTTTATTTTTTGGCTGTTATGGTCCTTTTCGTCAAAATCCGTTAATTGCTAACATAATAAGAGGATATTTTAGTAATTTACTAATAATTAATTTAAAAAATTAAAAAAAATTAATCTCTCTCTCTCTCTCTCGCCCCCCCCACCTTGATCTCTCTCTCTCCTTGAAACCAAAGTAGCCCAGATCTGAGGCCAAAATCCGAGGGTGAGGCAAGCTCGGCAACAGGGGAGGAAACCAGATCGGAGTCTCTCTTCTCTCTCTCTCTCCCCTCCCTCCTCGATCCCTCTCTCTCCTTGAAACCAAAGCCCAGATATGGGGCCAAGATTTAGGGGTGGGGCAAGCTCAACATGGGGGGAGGAAACCAGATTGGAGTGCTCAGGGGAAGGAAACCAGATTGGAGTGCTTGGGTGGTGGCGGGGTGGGCGGGCGGCTCGACGACGGCAAAGACAGGGAGGAAACATATCGGTGATTCAAGGGGGCTGGGGGGGGGGGGGGGGGGGGCTCGAAGATGGTGAAGACGGAGGGGAGCAACTCTAATCTAGGTTCCAATTGGTGGGTTGGGGGGGGGGGGGGGGGGCTTGCGGCCAATAGCTGCAGGAGGGGAGGGGGCCAGACCAAGAGAGAGACATGAGGGGGTGGGGGGCGAACACCAGCTGGAGAGGGGGGGGGGGTGGGGGGGCTAGACCCAGAGAGAGAGAGATGAGGGGGGTGGGGGGCGAATGGCGGGGGGAGGGGGTGGGGGGACTAGACCCAGAGAGAGAGAGAGATGGGGGGTGGGGGGCGAATGGCGGCGGGTGGGGGGGCCAGACTGAGAGAAGAGAGAGAGAGAGGGGGGGGGGGTGTGGGCGAAACAAAGAGAGAGGAGAGAAGGTATTTTACTAATTTTATTATAAAAATAATCATTTCAATAAGATTCTGTTAAAAATTTAATGGCGGGAAGGACAATAGCAGTCAAAAAATAAGAGTTTAGGGTCATCTTGGCAAAAAAAAAAAAGATTAGGGACTAAACTGTCACCTTTGTAAAAGTTTAAGGATTATTTAGGCCAATTATCTCTCTTTTTTTTTTTTTTTTTTTTTCTTGAATAGATCTATTATTCAGTTGGAAACAAATTTCTGAAGAGGGTAGGAAAAAAAAAAAAAAAAAAAAACCTTAAAAAATGAGTATCATCAGATTTTGAAGAAAAAATTTGGTTAATTTTTGTTACTGCCACAAAAGCCCTCTATACATAGCCAACAAAGAAGATCGGATTCGTTTTCCAGCAGTATCCCAAGTCAATAGAATGCTCAAAATCTTCCAAAGATGAAGATGGGGTTTTGACACCCATGGCCGTATGAATGCCAAAATCCTGCAAAGGTGTAAAATCTGTTGGTGATTTCCGATGGTTTAATCAATTTGATAAACATAGAGATATAAAGAGGAGGATGCCCAGAAAACTAGAAGAGAAGGATGAGAGAAATAAAAGTAAAATACAGATGAGCGTGAACAGGGCCGGAGCTAGGATTTCAGTTCAGTATGTGTACTACAAGGGTACAATTTTATTTAAAAAATTTCTGATCATCACTTTTTTTTTTATTTTTTTCTCCTATAGCTACTAACAAACTTTTTTCTTAATATTCTTCATAATGATTACATATTAAACTTTGAAAAATACTAAGGCGTTGTTCGGTATTTAAATTTAACTTCAGCTAAACTTTTTTTTTATCTTAATTTTTATTTATTTTTCCCAAAAGTCAACAAAATTTATTTTCAGTTTTGAAAAGTCAACCAACTCCAACTTAAAAATTTAATCTCCAACTGGTGAACTAAACACAAGCTAAATATAATACAATACTAATGATATTACCACAACCTAATTAAATAAAAATAAAACTAAAAACTTATCCTAAGAAAATAAAGTCACAAGCATGTTCAACTATAATTGTCTAGTTATTCAAGCTAATAATCTCTAAAAGTAATCAAAGTTTCTAGAAAGAGTAATGCTAGGGACATTAACTCTAATCCTAATTTTTTGAGTACTAACTCATGTGTCATTTTTCATCGGTAAATACAATCAATTGATGTGACAGTACTTTAAACACTTATCAATAAAAATATGACAACTTATATGCCACATAGGTTGGTACTCAAAAGTTAAGATTAGAGTTAGTTTCTTAGCATTTTTTTTTCCTATAAAATGTCATAGAGAAGAAAGTGAATAACAAAAAAGAGTCAAATGATGGCTAAGATTGTAAAAAAAAAAAAGTGACTAGGAGATTGAGTAAGAATATCAATTAAATAAATTAAATGTTATGAGATAGATTCAAGGAAAAATAAATTAACAGGGCTCATATTTGAGAAAAAATTATTTCATTGTCTTTTTGAAAAACTAAAGAAATATATAGGCTAACTTATAATTTTCAAAAATCGGAGTTGGGGCACAGGCCCACCTAACTCCGTCTATGAGCATGAAGGTGTGAGAAAAGGGAGAATGGGAGGATGAGAAAGAGAGGAAAAAAAAAAAAAAAAAAAAAAAAAATCATTGGTTTGTAATTGAACGGAAGAAAAAACGGAGCGTTAAATGTAGAGGTGGAGCCTTAGACGTGGCAAAATCTGATTACGTGGATAGACAAAGAGATAGGAAAAGGATACAGAGGATGTTTGTCCCCTTACATGCACACACGGGTTCAACGGGGGCTAGTGGGGGGCACGTGACCCTCTCAAGTTTTCTAAATTTCAAAAAGACCTCTATATTTCTCTTAATAGTTTTAATGTGTCCCCATTCAAAAGTTTTTTTTTAATATATCCAAACTTAAAATTTGAATTATATTTTAATGTTTTAATATCATAACTAAACTTATATTATCTTTTACATTTTAGTATTATAACCACATTGAATTCTTATTAATTTTCCCAATCTCTTTATCTATATTCTTTTTTTTTTGTTTTTTTAATTTCTTTGTTTTTAAAGACATTGACTTCATAATTATCGACATCCAGAATATTGATTTCCTACCCAACGACATCCATGAAATGTACTAACATAATCCTAGTATGCACTTTCTTCTTAGCTTTAGCCCAAGGCAAACAAGACCTGGCCGTGATCCAGAGCATGTTCGACATTCTACCAGTGACATGCTTTTAAAGAACCGAGGGAAAAAAAAGGGGGCTTTCATGTGTTTTGTATGCGGAATGGGGCTTTCATGAGAAAATGATTTGAAATCTAAAGAGAAGATAGCAATTTCGCCGGCACCACCAAATAAGATGGTGGTGAAGGTGATTGCGCTAGTGATAAGAAGTAAGAATATTTTAAATCTAGATCTAAAAATAAGATCGAATCCGATTGTTTTAACTTTGGGACTCAAGAAAAGGGTGTTGATTTGGAAAAAAAAAAAAAAAAAAATTGAAGTTTGATTGATGTTTAAGAAACCCTAAATACAGCGGATTAGAAAGAAGAAGACAACCATAGTCAAAATATTTTAGACTTCAAGCACCTGCATGTGAAGAAGGCAAAATAGGGGTCATTCAGCTTTTGATTTGAATAAATTCATTTTGGAGGATCGTAAGTGGATTTTCTCTTCTTTTAGTGGGAATTTATGAAATCGAATGTAGCTTTGATGTGGGGTTTATTGAAAATTTTGGTTGAATTCGAAACTTTTGCAGCAGCAATTTTGTTTTATATGTTTTGTTTTAGTTACTTATTATGAAGATCATCATCCCCTTCAAAAAAAAAAAAAAAAAAAAAAATTACGAGGCAATAGTCTTCACCTTTTTTTTTTGGTAAATTTTCATTTAGTTCATAAACTTTTAATTTGTACAACTTTAGTTTCTGAGCTTTTTTTTATAGTTGAAATGTCCTTAAACTATTTAATTATTACTGCAATAATCCTTTCTATTAATTTTTAGATGTAATCTATTAATAATTTGGTCAAAAAATGATCCTAACTACGGATTCCGTCTAAAAATAAATGAAAATGACTATTGTAGCAACGCTTTTAATAGTTTATGATTATTTCAATTTCCCAAAAAAGAACGGTGAATGCTCCTAGACTATTAATTTGTTACTAGAATAGGCATTTCCGTGAATTTTTAGACGTAATCCTTAGTAACTTAGTCAAAAACTGATGCTAACCAACGTATTATCTAAAAATTAATGAATGACTATTATAACAACATTTTAATTGTTTAGGAGGTATTTCAGCGAAAAAAAAAGTTCAAGAACCAAAGTTGCACATAAAGTTAAAAATTCAGGAATTAGCCTACAATTTACCATTTAAAAATAATAATAATAAACCACTCTAGAAATTTTCCAAATCCAATGAACATATGCATTCGGAACTAACGCTGACCCATTTGAAAAAATTTGACAATCAATCCGTACAAAATCATTCTCATTTGCGTTTACGGATTACTTGCCATTAACACTATACCTGTTAAAATCATTTTAGAAATTTGACAATTCAGATCTGGGACAACTTCTGAAGAAAAAACACCAAAAAAAAAAAAAAAAAAATTTGTGAAAAAACGAAGAGTATACAAATCGCCAAGACCCATTTACTTCATCTCTCAAAATTTTTATTTCCCTCTCCCTTCTTTTATTTTTTATTTTTATTTTTTTACCAACAGCTAGTTTTTATTATACAAATTTGAATTTCGTCTAAACTTTGAGTTTTTGTTTCAATGGGGGCTTTCGTTGTTTCAAAAGGGTGGTGGGTTTGAAGAGAGAGAGGGGATGCGGCCTGGGGGTTAATAGGGCTAGTAAAGTAGTTTTTTTTATTTTTTTTATTTTTTTATTTTTTAAGAAAATGGTTCCCACCTCTTGCCCAGGCCAGCGACGTAGGGGCGTCACCGGTGCAAGACATCGAGCTGCACCCTATCTTTGCCCGCATCTCTCCGGTGGCCTTTGGCTTTATTCAAAGGGGAGAGAAACGTTTTTTTATTTTATTTTTATTTTTTATTTTTTTTATTTATATTTTATATTTTATTTATTTTGGTTGTAAAAGGAGAAGACAAAAGTTAAAAACACATTCCGTATGTCCACCTCCACCTCAGATAATGGCAATACAATGCTCTTCCCATATAAATAGCTCACTAGTCACCCTATCTCTCTCTCTCTCTCTCTCTCTCTCGTTCTTGCCTAGCTCTGCAGTCTGCTAAGTAATTAGTCTGCAGGAGCGTTCATCACGGTAGGTTTCTTTTTTCTTTTAGAGTTTATGAGCTTATTTGTGTAAAATGTTCAGTTTGTAGAATATTAATGACTCTCTTAACGTAATCTTCATGTTTCTTTCTTCTTATTTCTTCTTCTTCTTCTTAAAGTTTTGTTAACATTTTTTTCAGGCAATTTTTTTCTCCTTTCAATATATATATATATATATATATATATATATATCTGCATTAAGTCATGCTCTGAAAATAAGATTTTTTTTTTTTTTTTTTGGTAGAAGCCAAGAAATATCAGCTGAGAAGTTAATTATCAGTTCAAAAAATTTCAAGCTAAAAAGTTTATTTGAGAGACAAAACCACTAGTTTCTGATAATAATGTTTTCAAGTAATATTTAATACAAAAATTTTCTGTCTATATTAGTTTCACACACTCTCTCTCTCTCTCTCTCTCTCTCTCTCTCTCTCTCACAAACAAACACACACACATATATAAAGTTGTATAGATATGGATATATAGTTATATTTATAAAATGACTCGGGAAAAGTTTTTTCTTCATTTTGCCAAAAAAAAAAAAAAAAGGCTTGATTTAAACATATTAATAAGTTCACTACGTTATGTATACACATTGATAATATGAGATTCAGGAGAAATTCACATGGAAATCCAAAAGTGTTTTTCTTCATCAATCATCACGATACAAAAAAAAAAAAAAAAAAAAAAAAATCAGTAGGCAGCTTGATTTAAACATATAAATAAGTTCACTAAATGGGGCTTGATATATATATATATATATATATATATATATATAATAGATTCATTAGGGTTGATAATATGTTTTAGGGTCCAAAATGGCCGAGCCCTACTGACCAATATATGGTCCTGTGTACCGTTACAAACTACATAATTTTCTTTGGTTTGAGATTAATGTAGGCCTTGTTTGGCAACAGGTTCGGTTTAAACTAAATTGTACTTTTTCATCATGTTTTTTGTCTTTTTCCCCAAAAAGTTGTTTGTCTTTTCTGAAAATTCAAAAAAATTCAAAAAAATTTACTATTTAAACTTACAAATCTTAACTCAAACTTACACACCAAACACCCCCGTAGTTTTTCTTTACTTTTTATGTATTCTCGTCATGGCCGGTTGTACATGGTAGGAGGGGAGAGCATTTATTGTTTGGTTTTAGGGATTGTTGGAGAATATCAGGGTTTTTGGATTTTATTTATTTATTTATTTATTTTAGGGTACTGATCAATATCTTGTCATTTGCAGCATTATATACTAAAGAATGTTCTCCTTGGTTTGGGATTAATGTAGTTTTTCTTTCTTTTTATGTTGCATTCTGCTCATGGCCGGTTGTATATAGTAGGAGGGGAGAGCTTTTATTGTTCGGTTTTAGGGATTGTTGGAGAATATCAGGGTGAGGAGTTTTGGACCATTTTTTTTTTTCCTTTTTCAATATCATTTGCTGATGATACTACAATATCTATCTGTCAATATACGTTTTGTTTATTTATTATTACTACTATTTTGTTTGTTTTTGTTTTTTTTGTAGTTTTCAATATCATGTGTTGATGATGCTATATATAAGATTTTTTTTTTTTGTTTATTTTTGTAGTTGGGAAAGAATGTTGCCCAACATCATCATGTCCATAATTTCCGTATTAGCCGCCTTCCTGCAACTACAGTTTCAGTCACAAATTGACACACGCTCCAGGAGGATCATTTCTGTGTCTCTGGTTGCTTTACTCGCGTACGCTTTGGTCGAATATAATTTACTTTTTTATCGAAACAATAGCACTGCGGTGATCCGGTTTCTGAGAGAAAACCGCCTGTGCTTTGGAGCTCTCCCCTGCACGTTGCTGCTGCATATCCTCTCCCCCAGTATTGGGTGGGTGACTACTGTCGTCTGGATTTGTTATGTAGTGAATAAGGCTTATGATGAAATGGTCTACCATAACGTCTCAATTGTCGACATTCTACGTCTGGTGAGAGATGCACTCTTTAAACTACTTGACAAGTTTAACCATGCCATTTTCGGCGGCTCACCGGAAGATGAATCTCCAGTTTGACACTGTCCCTGTGCACCTTGTTTTACGCATTTATGTATTTTGTGATAGTAAGTTAATCAGCTTCCTGTTTGAAACGAGAGTTTGTATTCGTTGGTTTGGTTCCGCAATATAACCTGTGGTAGTAATGAGCTGTATAATTATAGTTCCACTGTGTTAATGGAAGAAAAATGTCTGAACACTATTGGTTCCATGTTTGTAATAGTTATACTAAGGATAAACTCATCTTTATATCAAATCTACTGGTACACAGATAGATGAGATGTTCAAGGGCTTCACACAATATATGTTGGGGAAACGTCCATATGCTCAAAGCGTAGCAGAAAAATGAACTAAACAAAAATAAAGAGAAGACAAAGGAAATTATATAGTTCTTTATTTGACTACATCTACGGGAGAGGGGGAATAAATTCACTAACACTTTTAGAATTACATACTCGTCAAACTCTCTCAATATCTCTCTACCTAAAACCCCTTACCTATTTTGCCCATCTCTCTTCTCACTTTCTCTCGAAAGGAGGAACACAATATCACTATTTTTTCTGAACACACACAACTCTTAAAAATATATTTTTTATTTCAACATTTTTCTTACCTTTGATTTGATTCTAAGGTCATTTTGACGGTAAACGAAAGATAGAAATAAAGAGTTAATAAAATTGTTTAGGAAATTAAGGATGGTGTCAAATTTTGTATCAAGAATATTCTAGGAAATCATCATGTCTACATCTTAATTAATTGGAATATGAGTTAATGTAGAAACTAGTAGTCAATTAGGGCTAATATCCTGAGTAAAGCTAGTATATAATAGAAGGAATAAGGATGATCATGAGTAGGAGAATTATCGGAAGGAAAAGTACTTCCAACATTTTAATTAGGAGCCTTTATGGATGTTAACTTAACATCCATCATACGTTGCATGAAGAAAATGACGCATCTCATGACCCCACCATTGAAAAGAAAATATTTTTTGTCTACATTTAGCACAATTAACAATGCTAGTGCCATGCTAACATATCACTAACGAAAACTAATTAATTAATAACTTGAACATGCACCCGCATATTAGAATGTAGCACAAAAATTTCCCAGAATTAATTATAGTATCAAAGGATCAGAAGCGAAAATTATTTAATCACTCGGTTAAGCTAGTAATCAATAGATTATCTGTTGGATGGCTTTATAACTAGTCGGCCCTTACTTTATTAAGATCTATCTCCATAAAATATGAAAAGATTAAAATAAAAAATAAAAAAAACTAAATAAAGTCAAGTTACCTAATGTCAATGTAGAAGTAGTCAATGCCGATGTCACCCAGCATGTTTCTATATAATAGCAAAATGCAATAATAGAATCTAGCATCAAACTAAAGTGTGATAACAATATTCAAGAGAACCAAATCTCGATATAAAATTTATATGTAAATATATATGCTTAGTTTGGAACTTGTAAGGTTCAGAGTATGCTATAAATGGCTTTTACCATCCAACTCCAAGATCATGAAATACTCTTAGTTTTAATTATACATGAGTTTGGTCCTAGATTAGCTGATATAGTTTGTGTTGGAAAAATGACTTGCAAATCCATGTTCTAGATACTATTTTAAAGCTTAATTTTGAGTGGGACTCACTTTGTGCTAGTGATGGGCCTTAGTGCATTCGTGTTCTCTTCTACGAGGAGATCGAAATACTATATTTATCTGCTCAAAGTGATGCATGTATAAATGAGAAAGTAACTCTCAAAATGCACCAATAAAGTGGCAAACACAACTTGTAAAACCCTTGCCTCCACGTGGGAAAGAGATGAAGACAAGTTGGTGCTTGCGTAGGATTGCCCGTTTGGTTTGGGGTAAGCATGTAAGCTAAGAGGCTCTCTCTTCCGTACACAGAGGGTGCAAATCCTAGACCAGAGAATCAAAAGATTTGTGTCCGAGCGCATGTCCCGTGGGCACAAAAATTTCGCATAAAATTACTGACTCATTAGAGATTTCATTGTTTTTTCCATTTTTCAGGTTTAATTCTGTTGCTAATATAGTTTCTATTTTTTGTTTTTAGATTCTATTACTGTCCTTTATTTTGTATATTTTGCCTAATGGTTTGAATACTCAAAAACTACTAACAAGCATTATTACTACTAACTCTGCAACTTAGGTATCTTGAGTTGGCCGCCAAACTTCCTAGACTTGAAAAATGGATTTAAGAGAACCAAAAATCTGCCCAAAATTAAAAAAAGACTGCAAATCTTTATTTACTTCAGACTAGTGTTAGGAAGCATCAGTGATATTAAACTTACTCACTAATAGAGAAGTGAGTCCCACTAATGAGTCTCATGTTGTGGGACTCACCCTTTATTAGTGAGTGATATTTAATATCACTGATGCTTTAAAGTATTTTTCATTACTTGTACCCCTCCAATCAAACCACTGCCACTCTAGACCACTTTTGTCTTAAATATAATATAAAAACCTGCAGTACTAAAGCTAATTTGATCAAAGATGACTACAATTATCCCCTAAGACATGAATTCCCCCTAATAGAATTTGGAACCCCTTATACAGTCTTGGAAATTATAGAGAGAGAAAATTCTAGAGAGGCATTCTAAGTTCTTAAAATATCCAATATATTACAACTTCTATTTTAATTGTAAAGAACTATTGACTGACATAGAAAGGATTTCCAAGCTGATTAAATAACTTTCAGCAAAACAAAGAAATTAGGAAGGACTTACAATTAGCACTAAAGTATATTTTTGAACTCTAATTTTAGCGATAAAGTTCCACAGAAACAAGGATAAAGGCATGGCCATCATAGTTCAAGGAAAAGACCTAGCAGCAACATCTGAAAATCAGTAGCAATATTATTCCCAATTAAGATAAAAAAAACCCGAGAGTTTCAACTTTAATCAATTTACCCATGGTATGTGGACAGTTTCTCCGATAACATCATTTTTCTTCTTTCCTTTTCCTAAACAAGCAATATGTATATGGTAATATATGTGTGTGTGTGTGTGTGTGTATAAATATATACTTGAATATGGTATATGTGGGAGTGAGTTTCAGATACGACATCACATTTTGAGAAAAGAACAAAACAGCATCGTTATGAAAGAACTAAAGATAACAAAGTGCAAAACCAGAATTAGAAGAAGTGCCACGTCAGAAAAAAGAACTTAAAGACAAAAGACAAACGTATAACACATGTTATATAGGAATAACAGATAGAGATTTAGTAAAGACAGAACTCTACAATGAGAAACTATAAATTGGGGTGAAGTCATAAGATTTGTATGTTTTTGGAAACACCTGAGATTTGAGAAGAATCAAAGTCAGATCTCTTTGAGTCAAAGTTGATCTCTTTAAGTCTTAGAGTTTCAATTAAGCTTTGTATCTTGTTGTTTGATGTTAAATCAGATTTCGACAGAAACATATATCTGCAGTTTCTATCTACGTAGTTTGACAACAGTTTCTTTCATATTTTGTGCCAAGAACGAGAATAACGACCCTAGCTTGTAAAGCGACATAAATGGGACAATATTCAGATTTATGTTTTACATTAAGGCATGTTGTTGAAAACCATTATTTAGACGGTGAAGGCCAGAAAGAGAGAGAGAGAGAGAGAGAGAGAGAGAGAAATTAGTACCAAAACGAAGGAAGGAAGCACTTACAAGTTTGAGAAAAACAAGGATAAAATTTGGCCATCACAGTTCCAGAAACACCAAGGATAAAACCTTTTGTGCTGCAAATTATCAAAAACTTAACACAAAACTGGTTTGAGCATGCAAAGTAACCCAAAAACTGAACACGAAACCTGTTTGATCATTCAAATTACCAAAAAATGAACACAAAATCGGTTTGAGCATGCAAAGTGACCTAAAAGTCCAACCAAACCTGTTTGAGCATTCAAATTGACCTAAACTTCAAACAAAACCTGTGTGAGGCTGCAAATTACCAAAAACTTAACTCAAAACTGGTTTGAGCATGCAAACCACCCAAACTGAACACCAACCTGTTGGATCATGCAAATTACAAAAACAGAACACAAAACCGGTTTGAGCATGCAAAGTGACCTAAAAGTCCAACCAAGCCTATTTGAGCATTCAAAGTGACCTAAAGTCCAAACAAAATGTTTGAGGCTGCAAATTACCAAAAACTTAACTCAAAACTTGTTTGAGCATGCAAACTAACCCAAAACTGAACACCAAACCTGTTTGATCACGCAAATTACAAAAAAATGAACACAAAACCTCTGAGCATGCAAAAGTGACCTAAAAGTCCAACCAAAACCTGTTTGAGCATTCAAAGTGACCTAAAAGTCCAAACAAAACATGTTTGAGGCTGCAAATTGCCAAAAACTTAACTCAAAACTGGTTTGAGCATGCAAACTAACCCAAAACTGAACACCAAACCTGTTTGATCACGCAAATTACAAAAAAATGAACAAAAATTGGTTTGAGCATGCTAAGTGACCCAAAAGTCCAACCAAAACCTGTTTGAGCATTCAAATTGACCTAAAACTTCAAACAAAACCTGTGTGAGGCTGCAAATTACCAAAAACTTAACTTAAAACTGGTTTGAGCATGCAAACTAACTTAAAACTGAACACCAAACCTGTTTGATCATGCAAATTACAAAAAAAAAAAAAAAGTGAACACAAAACCGGTTGAGCATGCAAAGTGACCTCAAAGTCCAACCAAAACCGTTTGAGTATTCAAAGTGACCTAAAGTCCAAATAAAACCTGTTTGAGCATGCAAACTAACCCAAAACTGAACACCAAACATGTTTGATCATGCAAATTACAAAAAAATGAACACAAAACCGGTTTGAGCATGCAAGTGACCTAAAAGTCTAACCAAAAGTCTAAACAAAACCGGTTTGAGCATGCAAAGTGACCTAAAAGTCTAAACAAAACATGTTTGAGGCTGCAAATTACGAAAAACTTTACTCAAAACCTGTTTGAGCATGCAAACTAACCCAAGCTGAACACCAAACCTGTTTGATCATGCAAATTACAAAAAATGAACACAAAACCGGTTTGAGCATTCAAAGTGACCTAAAAGTCTAAACAAAACATGTTTGAGGCTACAAATTACCAAAAATTTAACTCAAAACTGGTTTGAGCATGCAAACTAACCCAAAACTGAACACCAAACCTGTTTGATTATGCAAATTAAAAAAAATTGAACATAAACCGGTTTGAGCATGCAAAGTGACCTAAAAGTCCAACTAAAACCTATTGAGAATGCAAAGTGACCAAAAAGTCCAAACAAAAGCTGTTTGATCATGCAAATTACCAAAATCTAAACACAAACCGGGTTTGAGCATGCAAAGTGACCTAAAAGTCCAAACAAAACATGTTTGAGGCTGCAAATTACTAAAAACTGAACACAAAACTGGTTTGAGCATGCAAACTTACCCAAAAGTCCAAACAAAACTTGTTTGAGCATGCAAATAACAAAAAACTGAACACTAAACAATTGAGCATGCAAACTTACCCAAATGTCCAAACCAAACCTGTTTGAGCATGCAAATTACCAAAATATTAACACAAACCGGGTTTGAGCATGCAGACTTACCCAAAAGTCCAAACAAAACCTGTTTGAGCATGCAAATTACCAAAATATTAACACAAAACTAGTTTGAGCATGCAAATAGGACAAAATCAACAAAAACCCCACTGTTTCAGCATCCCAAATCAACAAAAACCCACAGAAATCGAGTTTCAACATCTATACTTAAAATAAACATCACACAATTCCGGTTTCATCATCCAAATCAACAACAAAAAATCAACACAAATCCGGTTTCATCATCGAACAAGATTTAAAAAAAATCAAGACAAATCCGGTATGAAATCCACTTTCCACATATGAGAATGAATTCAATTTGTTTGAGTAATAGGTGAAGAAGTTATACTAAGGTTACCGAGTTTGAGTCGGAGGATAAGTATACAGTGGATGACGATGGATCAGGGCAGGAAGCAACGGCTTGGCTTGGGGAGATGATTTCCGAACTCAGAAATAGTGGGTAATGAGCCCTCTTATTCGAGTTTGCTTCGCGGACCCCAGTCGTCGCCGCATCTGCTACTTACGGTACCTAATCCAAGAGTTCGTTGAACAGACCCGGGTAGTGTCGCAACTTCCCCGGCTTTCTTCGAATAGAGCCCAAAGCAGAGAAACCCTATAAACGAAATTAGGGAGTTTGGGTTTTAGATACAGGTGAGTTAGAGTGCGGTGGGCTCCAATGGGTGAGACAAAGGGAGATGATATTCAGATTTGCCGAGTTAGATAGAGGGGAGCGAAAACCCTTGATTTCATACCCCGGAATCCACCGAAGGGAAGATATGGGGGCGATTAGGGTTGAAGAATGGATCTTATATAGGTATTCGATTCTTGGGAAAATGCTACACATAGTTGGAGCCGGTGGTCACAGGGAATCGGATATATTCAATTCGAAAACCCAGAACACAGAGGCTGGACGAAGAAAGAGGATCAATGACCGAAGCAGCAAATGGGAAAGAGGAAGGAGCACAGTAATCAAAGGAACTGTGAAGCAGCAGATGGGTGAGGGTTGCGAGGACAGTCAACCGAGCCATTGTGAAGCAGCAGATGGGCGAAGGGGGAGGGGGAGCTGCAGGCGGTGGGTGCACAGTGATCAATAACTGTGAGACATCACAAGAGGGAGGGTTGGGAGCACAGTAAACAGAGTTTGGTTTACTGTGCAATGGTCCAACTATGGGTTGGGAATGAAATGGCCTTCCAAATAAGATCAGTTCAGTTTGAACTCAAAAATTGAGTCCAAATTGAGTCACCAAACAGGCACTACGTCTACGGGAGAGGGAGAATAAATTCACTAACAATTTAGAATTACACACTCGTCAAACTCTCTTAATCTCTCTCTACCCAAACCCCTTACATAATTTGCCTATCTCTCTTCTCACTTTCTCTCAAAAAGAGGAGCACACTCTCTATATTTTTTCTGAACACACACAACTCATATATATATATATATATATATATATTTTTTTTTATTTCAACATTTTTCTCACCTTTGATTTGATTCTAAGGACATTTTGAAGGTAAACGAAAGATAGAAATAAAGAGTTATAAAAATTGTATAGGAAATCAAGGATGGTGTCAAATTTTGTATCAAGAATATTGATCTAGGAAATCATCATGTGTCTACATCTTAATTAATTGGAATATGAGTTAATGTAGAAACTAGTAGTTAATTAGGGGTAATATCCTGAGTAAAGCTAGTATATAATAGAAGGAATAAGGATGATCATGAGTAAGAGAATTATCGGAAGGAAAAGTACTTCCAACATTTTAATTAGGAGCCTTTTTGGATGTTAGCTTAACATCCATCATACGTTGCATGAAGAAAATGACGCATCTCATGACCCCACCATTAAGAAAAGAAAAGATTTTTATCTACAATTTAGCACAATTAACAATACTAGTGCCTTGCTAACATATCACTAACGAAAACTAATTAATTAATAACTTGAACATGCACCCGCATATTAGAATGTAGCAAAAAAATTTCCCAAAATTAATTATAGTATCAAAGGATCAGAAGGGATAATTATTTAATCACTCGGTTAAGCTAGTAATCAATAGATTATCTGTTGGATGGCTTTACAACTAGTCGGCCCTTACTTTATTAAGATCTATCTCCATAAATATGAAAAGATTAAAAATAAAAAATAAAAAAAAAACTAAATAAAGTCAAGTTATAATGTCAATGTAGAAGTAGTCAACGCCGATGTCACCCAGCATGTTTCTATATAATAGCAAAATGCAATAATAGAATCTAGCATCAAACTAAAGTGTGATAACAATATTCAAGAGAACCAAATCTCTATATAAAATTTATATGTACATATTATATATATGCGCTTAGTTTGGAACTTGTAAGGTTCAGAGTATGCTTTAAATGGCTTTTACCATTCAACTCCAAGATCATGAAATACTCTTAGTTTTAATTATACATGAGTTTGGTCCTAGATTAGCTGATATAGTTTGTGTTGGAAAATGTCTTGCAAATCCGTGTTCTAGATACTATTTTAAAGCTTAATTTTGAGTGGGACTCACTTTGTGCTAGTGATGGGCCTTAGTTCATGTTCTCTTTTATGAGGGGATTGAAATAGTATATTATCTAGTCAAAATAACGCATGTATAACGCATGTATAAATGAGAAAGTAACTCTCAAAATGCACCAATAAAGTGACAAAAACAACTTGGAAAACCCTTGCCTCCACGTGGGAAAGAGATGAAGACAAGTTGGTCCTTGTGTAGGATTGCCCATTTGGTTTGGGGTAAGCATGTAAGCTAAGAGGCTCTCTCTTGCGTACACAGAGGGTGCAAATCCTAGATCAGAGAATCAAAAGATTTGTGTCCGAGCGCATGTCCTGTGGGCACAAAAATTTCACAAAATTACTGACTCATTAGAGATTTCATTGTTTTTCCATTTTCAGATTTTTTTTTCAGGTTTAATTCTGTTGCTAATATAGTTTCTATTTTTTGTTTTTAGAGTCTATTACTGTCCTTTATTTTGTATATTTTGCCCTAACAAGTTGAATACCCCAAAACTACTAACAAGCATTATTACCTACTAACTCTGCAACTTAGATATCTTGGAGTTTGGCCGCCCAAACTTCCTAGACTTGAAAATGGACTTAAGAGAACCAAAAATTTGCCCAAAATTAAAAAAGACTGGCAAATCTTTATTTACTTCTAAATAATGCTAGGTGAGCATCAGTTGATATTAAACATCACTCACTATAGAGAAGTGAATCCACTAATGAGTTTCATGTTGTGGACTCACCCTTTATTAGTGAGTGATATTTAACATCACTAATGCTGTAAGCATTTTCTTTACTGTAACTCCTCCAATGAAAACCACTGCCATTCTAGACCACTTTTGTCTTAAATATATATAAAAACCTGCGGTACTAAAGCTAATTTGATCAAAGATACTACAATTATCCCCTAAGACATGAATTCCCCCTAATAAGAATTTAGAACCCCTTATATAGTCTTGGAAATTATAGAAAGAGAAATATTCTAGAGAGGCATTCTAAGTTCTTAAAATATCCAATATATTACAACTTCTATTTAATTGTAAAGAACTATTGACTCACATAGAAGGATTTCTAAGCTGATTAAATAACTTTCAGCAAAAACAAAGAAATTAGGAAGGACTTACAATTAGCACTAAAGTACATTTTGACCTCTTATTTTAGCGATAAAGTTCACAGAAGAACAAGGATAAAGAAATGGCCATCATACTTCAAGGAAAGACCAAGCAGCAAACATCTGAAAATCACTAGCAATATTATTCCAATTAAGATAACAAACAAACCTGGAGAGTTTCAACATTGGACAGTTTCTTCGATAACATCATTTTTCTTCTTTCCTTTTCCTAAACAAGCAATATGTATATGGTATATATGTATGTGTATATATATATAATATTAAATATACTTGAATATGGTATATGTGGGGGTGAGTTTCAGATACGACATCACATTTTGAGGAAAAGAACAAAACAGCGTCGTTATGAAAGAACTAAAGATAACAAAGTGCAAAACCAGAATTAGACGAAGTACCACGTAAGAAAAAAGAACTTAAAGACAAAAGACAAACTGATAACACATGTTACCATAGGAATAACAGATAGAGATTTAGTAAAGACAGAACTCTACTATGAGAAACTATAAATTGGGGTGAAGTCATAAGATTTGTACGTTTTGAAAACACCTGAGATTTGAGAAGAATCAAGTCTGATCTCTTTGAGTCAAAGTTAGATCTCTCTATGTCTTAGAGTTTCAATTAAGCTTTGTATCTTGTTGTTTGATGTTAAATCAGATTTCGACAGAAACAGTATATCTGCTGTTTCTATCTACATAGTTTGACAACAGTTTCTTTCATATTTTGTGCCAAGAACGAGAATAACGACCCTAGCTTGTAAAGCGACATAAATGGGACAATATTCAGATTTATGTTTTACGTTATGGCATGTTGTTGAATACCATTTATTTAGAAGGTGAAGGCCAAAAAAAAACAAAAAAAAACGAGAGAGAGAGAGAAATTAGTACCAAAACGAAGAAAGGAAGCACTTACAAGTTTGAGAAAAACAAGGATAAAATTTTGGCCATCACAGTTCCAGAAACACCAAGCAAATTCCCCTCAAATAACCAAACAAAGATAAAGTTATCCAAACTATAATACTTTCTTTGAAAAGAATGTTGTACATTCAAATTGTACATTACACACACACACACACAAATATAATATATATATATATATATATATATATATAACAATAATAGAAGAGACTCCGCTTAAAATATATGTAAAGGCCAAATAAATTAAGCGAGGGTTTTAGAGGGAAAAAAGGTAGAAAATACCGATAATTTGTCGTGAGTTATGGACCCAAAATCATGCTTTTTCCCATATTTTCTCATACTCGTCTATGTTAATTTGATTATATGAATATAAATATGTCAATTTTCTTTGAGAGGAAGGAATTGCAAGCGCGTGCATGACAAAAATCCGTACTGTGCGGATTGACATTGTATTAAAATACACATTCAAAAAGCTTTGTACACAAAAATGTTTTTGTTTTTTTTGGTTCCCATGATGCTCAATGAAGAACATCATAGGGAGCCTTTTTGGATGCTTAGTTCAGATCCATCATAATTTGCATGGAGAAAGACATGTTGGCTTCAATTTTACTGTAGCACGTAATGGATACTATTAATTAAAGATGTTTGAGATTAATATCACTAAAAAGACCGATTGAGATAAACTAACTTGAACAACCCCATTAGCCTGTAGCCGAAAGAATTCGTAGAATTAATTAGCATCAAAAGATGAAAGGGGATGATGATTAATTAATCACTCGGTTAGCTAGCAATCAGTGGATTGTCTTTGGATGGCCTCATAACTACTTGCATTACATCAATATATATATATTACAACTTTTTCTTATAATACTTTTAGTCACAACCTTCTGACTAATATGTAAATAGTCACAGATTTTTGTTGCGACCAAAACTTTTAGCAATAAGGTTTTTAGTCATGGGAAAAGTTTAACCACACCGTGACTAAAAATCTTGTGGCTAAAAGTTTTAGTCATAAGAAAAATTTGTGAATCAATGTCACTTTTATTAAAAGTGGCATTTAGTCACATAAAAACGTTAGTCACTAAAAATTTCATAAAACTTGTTGACATTTTTTTCTTTGAATTGTTGGCTCTTACTTTGAAGATCTATCTCCATAAAATATGACAAGAAAAAAAAGGGAAATATAGTTTATTTTTATTGAGTTGAGTAACTCAATACTCTTATATTCTGATGTTATTATTATTATATTATTATTATTATTATATATTTAGTATGAGTGCTCGAGTTTCTTTTTTTATCCTTAATAGAAGTAGCCAATATAACGCCCAAAATTCAACTAATAATAATGTTACAAATTTGATGTTAGAAATTAAGGGGAGTAATGTGATGGGATTATATGTAGTTATCTTATGAGAACTCAATGTGCTAGAACAAAATTTATAACAAATTGATGAATTTTATGTGATGATTTGATGAATGTGTGATGGTTTAATAATATAAATAGATTGTATATATAAATATAAATGATATGCAATACATATTATATGTTTTGTTTCGATATAAATAGATTATATTATATTATGTTATACCTATATATATTTATATATATATATATATATATATATATATATATAGTATGCAGTATGTACAATCCACGTTTTTGTTTTTTGGAAAAAAAAAAAAAAAAAAAAAAAGGGAATTAGAGGAAGATAAGATAAGCAGAAAAGAAAGGGGGGGAAAAAAGTATCTAACAGAAAGAAAAGGGGAAAACATGTAGAAGAGGGAAAAAAAAGAGGGAGAACTTCCGTTCAATTTTCTAATTGTTTGACAACTTTACTTGCCTCAAAACAAGTCCCTTGATGACAGCCCTTAACCACATTATTTCAGCCAATAAATAATCAATGAATTCCCAATTTAAGTCTATAAAATCAATAATTTGTTTCTCCTCGTTCTTTTCATCTCACTCTGACTATTTTCTCTTATACCCTCAACACATTAGAGAAAAAAAGGGGGGGGGGGGGGGGGGGGGGGGTGTTGGTGTGGGGGTTTGAAGAAAAAGAAAAGAAAAAGGCCTCCACAGTCTAGCCACCAAATCTCCACTCTTAATTCCTTGATATTTCTCAATTCTTGGAGCTAAAATAAAAGATTTTCAAGGTTATGATTTCTTCTCTCTCTTTCATTGGTGTTGTAATATCCAAAATTTTTACGAACTCGTGATTTCTTGTATATAAGAAATCTAAAGCTCGTATTATGTGTTTATGTGTAATTGTATAAAAATTATGAATACCAATACAAAATTCATAATTTTATCAGTATAGAGTTGAGTTCTCGGTAAATTAATTACGAGACTCCATAAGAGGCCTTTTAAGGAAAAACGCGTTGATGGAATTTCATAAATTTATGATGGTCAAAGTTTGATCGAAAAAGTCAAAATTGACCAGAATAGTCCAAAGGTTGACCGAAGAAGTCAAACATAAGAAGGTACAGTGATACGATAAGCAGTATGAGAAATATACTGTGAAAACCGTCTTTACAGACAAGATAGTATAATTAAGTTTTAAAACCACCATAAAAAAAATCAAGCACCTAAAATAGGATTAAAAGGGCCAAAAAGTTTTTAGAGAAGAAAAAAAAAAAAAAAATTTTCGGTACAGAAAATTTTATAATTTTTTAATACAGATAAATTTTGGACTGTGTTGGAGCACAGAAGTATTGTGTGTAGTAAGCACAGTACTAGAATATCTGTATTAACACTTTAATTGGACTGTTTTAAGGAAAAAGGAGGCAAACAAGCCCTAAACTCTTGCTTACCTCACCAAAAAGCCTAATTATGACATCATTAGGTAATTAAAAAAAATTAGAAAATTTGGGACTTATCTTCCCTTGTGGTGGCCGGCTGTCATGGGGCTAAAAAAAGTTTAAAATTTCCTCAAGGACTTGTGTGCAAAAGGAGAATCAAAAATAATTGCAAAAAGACCCCAAATTTCACCTATAAATAGGCCAAGGGGGGGGCTGTTTTTGACTGAAAAAAATAGAGAAAATCAGCAAAATTCTGGCCATTTTCTTCCTCAAACAGATCTGATAATTTAGGAGAGTGAGAATTAGGTGGAGATTTGGGAAATTAAATAGGAAAGAGAGAGAGTTTTGGTTCTTGGAGCACCCATTGCCTAGTGGAAGTTTTTTTGGCAAATCTTGGTGTCTTCTCTAGTTGGTGGCCGACGGTTTCTAAGGAGGAAAGGTAAGGAATTGTGTTTTGGTTTGTGGTTAGCTTTGGTTCAAGAAAATACCAAAGGATCAACTAAAATTTTGGTGCAAAACTAGGTGAAAGAACCGGTTATTGGAGCCTAGGTGGGAGGAATTTTTGAAAGCCAAACCCTAACCCTAGAATTTGGGGTTAATCAAGGTAATCATCCCTAAACCCTAAACTCTTTCCTTTGAGCATTCAATTTGAAATTTAGTTGTATTTCAAGTTGAAATTGTAGAGCTTAAGCTCATATTTATTTGGTGCCCTAGTTAGGTTTTAGATTGTGCTTGATTTAGCTTTAAGGGTGGTTTGATTTTATTTGTGCTTGCATGATGTAATTTCCGTGGATTGTGCATGCAAATATCTGAATTTGGAATGTCCCCAAAGCTGCCCTAAGATTGTTGTTTGATCATAATATGTTAGGGTGCTAGAAGTGTATGAATAGATGCACATGTGAGCTTTAATGATCCAAAGTCAATTAGGGTTTGCATGGAAGTTATAGAAACTGTAATTGGGAAAATTTTACGTTAGAAAAATGCTGCATGCTTGTAATCTAGGCTCCCGCGTGTTCGGTTGAGTTAGATTATGCGAAATAGACGTAAATAAAACCAAAATGAGGAAACTGTCCAATTCGGGTGATTTCTGCCCAGTTTTATTGAAAATGAATTTTGAGGGCCTTTAGAGGCCGAATTGGGAAAAACGTAAAACACAAAGTTGCTCCGAACAGTTTTTTCCTAGGGGGATACGCGAACGGATTTGCAAAATAAGGCCCCAATGGCCTCCGTTTACCCCAAAACCCGTGGCTGATCCCCAGACCCAGTTTTTCACTCAGTTTTTCGGGGTCAGCCAGTTTCAAACAAAAAACTGGGACGAATCTAGGCCGAATTGGAATTTCTGTAAAACACAAAAGTTTTAGAATTTTCCGAGAGCCACAACTCTCGTGAAGAAAAATTTTTCAGATTATGAACCAATTTTTAAAAGGGGATCATTTTTCGAAGGGTGTGCAGGGAATCCGAAAATTTCTGCACCACTAGCCTTACAATGTTTTTAGAAAACTGTTTTTCTACTACAAACTATTGTTTGTGATTATAGAAAACTGTTCCAAAGGCAGTTTTCAACCTCAAATGATTTTATAAAGAACTAATCTAAGAGTTTGGATTTTACGATTTAAGTAAAGGATTTTATAAGTTAAAAATGAAGTTTTGGGATTAATTTCCCTAAATTTTCTAAGTAATGGAAATTAATTTTTCAAGTTAAGCGACTATTTACGAAGGGTAACCGGGTGATATACCCGAGTTACTGGGCTTAGCCTCAAAGCCCAAGGTTGACCATTAGTTGATCAGATATCGACTTTAACCCAACATTTAATTAAGGGTTACCCAAAGTAATCCTATAGGATACCAAGACATGTGTGGGGGAACATATAACTAGAGTGTTGGAAAGGTCACCAACATTTTATAGGATTCTAATCCTATACTCTTTTTAATAGCAGGAAGGAACCTGCCGTTGCAATCCGAGTTAAAGCAACGAAACCCGGAACCTAGCAAATCAGGCAAGTATCAAACCTCACCTACAGTATGAAAATAGTAAAGACTATTTTCAAGTGTACAATATATTTTCAAATATACATGCTATGCTGTGCTGTGATATGCGATGTCATGACATGTGATGCTATGCTATGTCTATGATGTGCTAAATTATATTATGACATGTTATACCATGTTTACAAAAATGCCATGGTTACAAAAGTGCCATGTTTACAAAAATGCCATGTTCACAAAAGTGCCATGTTTACAAAAGTGCCATGTTTACAAAAGTGCCATATTTATAAAAGTGCCATATTTACAAAAGTGTCATATTTACAAAAGTGCCATGTTTACAAAAGTGCCATATTTACAAAAGTGTCATGTTTACAAAAGTGCCATGTTGACAAAAATGTCATGTTTCTAGAAATGCCATGTTTTCAAAAATGCCATGGTTTCAGAAATGACATGTTTACAAGAATGCCATGTTATGGTAAATGTTGAGTAAGATATGACATAGTAACATCATGAAGCATGTTCACTAATGTTAAATCACATGGTAAGATATCAAGTAAGGTGTCGTACCAACCTCCCGTGATCGAGGAGGTTACATGTTTCAGTGGTGATATTTACCTTCCGTGATAGTGAAGGGTCAAGTTATAATTCCCAGAACTGTTAGGGCCTTGCAAACCCTAGCTTTGTCTGGAGGCTGCGCGCTTTTGGTACGGACACTATGGGCCCACATGTTAAGACAAGATAATAAGTTCAAGATTGAGTTTATAATGAAGCATAAGACATTCAATCAATCATAAATGGTTCATGCATAAGTTACATGATGATTGACATGTTTTAAGAAGTTTGAAATATTTTGTGAGATTATGTTTGAACTTGCTGGGCGAAAGCTCACTCTTATATTTCATACTGTAGGTAAGAAGCCTGCAGCTTAAGTGGTGGGCTATGCGGACGATGCGGCGGGTGAAGGGCGTGTGTGGGATACCACTACGCATAAATTTTCCGCATTTGATTTTCAGTAGTATGTTAATATTTCAGAAATAAATTATGTTTTGTTATTTGTAAGTAGTTTGAAGACACAAAAAGTTACTATCAGTATAGTCTGTTATATAACAAAGCTTTTCTTTATAAGATAACTTATGTGTATATGATTTTAAAAAAAAAAATTTATCTCAAATTTTCAAGTAAAGAACAAGTATGTATGGTGTCGACCTGGCTTGGGAAGTCGGGGCGTCACAGTTTGGTATCAGAGAGGTATCTGCCAGCCTACTTCACATCGCCTCACATCGCTTCTGCAACGGTCCAAGTAAGTAGGTTGTTTTCTTACTATTAGAATAGTTAAGATCTTATGGGTATAGTAAGTATCTTCCTTCAACGATCATGCTGGAAAATGTTGGACACGGGGATAACGTTGGGTGGTGCCTTAGCTTGGTGATGGCAATTAGATGACATACGGAAAATAATCGAAGTTTTATATCTTTCCAACATTCTGGTTATGTACTCCTGATGTAGAGGGAATATGAACAAGATCGTGATTAATTCAGATATGTTCATGTTATGCTTTTATATGGAAAGAAGATTATGGTTCTATATAAAAGAAATGATTTTATTAATTTTAAAATAAAAAGAAGCTAAGTTTATTTCCTTATTTTCCGTATAGAGCCATGCCACCAAAGCGTTAGAAGAGCACCGATCCAAGACGTTGATCTTGCGGCCCAGGCTGAATGAGCTAAGGCAAATGATGCTAGCCCAACAACAAGAGATAGGGGGGCTTAGAGCTCAGTTTAGCTCAGCGGAATCAGGGGACCTCCTGATGTCGAGGTACCACCAGCACCTGTGAATCAGCCTGCTGCACCGGAAATTCCTGATGTTGACCCGGTGATCCCAGAGAACCCCATAGCTCCCGAAGTACCTGTTTGTACCTATAGCTGTTCCACCAGCACCCCGAGTTCGCCACTCCGGAGGAACTATATGACAGTTTTCGGCGCTATGAAGGCACCAGAATTCGAGGGGTCTACAAACCCAATTGACGCCGACAACTGGTTGATTGACCTCCAGGTTATCCTGAACTTCCTCAGACTCAGTGATCAAGAGAAAATCCTCTGTGCATCCTTTGTGCTAAAGAAAGATGCTCGCCTTTGGTGGGAAGCAGTCCAGATCCGGTGGGATATTAACCAAATGACTTGGGAAGACTTTGTGGAGGAATTTAAAGAAAAATACTTCAACACCGAGGTTATGGAAGCTCAACAGGACGAACTCAGTAATTTTCGCCAGGGAAATCTGTGTCGGTAGCTGAGGCAGTGCAAAAGTTTGAGCAGCTAGCACGTCTCTGTCCTCACCTCTTCAGTTCCGAAAGGGACAAAGTGCGAAAGATGATGAAGATGTTCCGCTCGGATTTAGCAGTAGTGATCAACAGTGGACCCTATCCACCAACCACCGTTGCAGATTGTGTCAGCCCGAGCAGTTCGAGCTGAATACTGGGTAGGGCAGAACAGAGAACAACGGGCTAAGTTCTTTAAGGAAAAGAAAGAAGAGAAGGCCCAAGCTAAGCAGATTCAGCGCAAGACCAAGTCAAACTCCATCACAGAAAGGTCAAGGAGGACCTTCGAGTCAAAAACAACAACAAACAGCAGTACGGCAACAACCAGCAGAAGAGGAAGTGGAATGCAGGAGGACAGGGGAAATCAACAGAATTTTCCCCAGAAGAAGAATACTCCTGATAGCAACAGTTATCCCACTTGCCAGAAATGTTGGGAAAAAGCACCCGGGAGATTGCCGTGCTGGAAATGGTCGTTGTTTTCTATGTGGCAAGGAAGGCCACTATGCTAGAAGTTGCAATCTCAATCCCAGAGTCCGCAGAACCAACAGAGAGGACAGGGATCTCAACTTCATGCTACACAGATGAAGCTCGAGGGGACCTGCAATCTCTCAAGGCAGGCTGGAAGCTCCGGAACCTCAAGGACGCATCTACGCCTATACCAAAGAGGACGTTCAAGCTGGACCTTCCACCGTGGTGACAGGTCAGCTTCCTTTTTGCCCAACAAGATGCTTACGTGTTAATTGATTCTGGAGCCACGCATTCATTCACATCATCTAGGTTCGCTATGAAACTAGGTAGAGCAAGTGATAGAATCGGAAGAACATTTAGGACTGCATTACCCTCCGGGGAGATTCTGTTGTCTGATTATTGGATACGTCACGTTCCAATAATTATATGTGGTAGGGAAATGTATGTCAACTTGATCATCATCGACCTATACGACTACGATGTCATCTTGGGAATGGACTTCTTAGGAAAGTACAACGCCGTTATCGACTGTCCACGACGTACGGTCACATTCAAGCCTATGGGAGGCGAGGAGTTTATTTTCAGAGGATCTACTCCAAAACAACCAAAGATGTTTATTTCGGCGCTAAAGGCTAGAAAATTGTTGGCAGAAGGATGTATGGGATTTCTAGCCAACGTGGTGGATAAGATGCAAGAGACTGAGAGCGGACCAGAAGAAAGTACCGATAGTCAAAGAATTTATAGAAGTTTTTCCCGAAGAATTGCCAGGATTGCCACCAGAACGAGAGATCTCTTTTGAGATTGAATTACTTCCTGGATCAGCACCAGTATCTAAAGCACCTTATAGGATGGCGCCTGCCGAACTTAAGGAACTGCAGATTCAACTGCAGGAGCTCCTGGATCGAGGATTCATTCGTCAAAGCTATTCGCCATGGGGAGCCCCAGTTCTGTTCGTTAAAAAGAAAGATGGCACTCTTAGGATGTGCATTGACTATCGGGAGTTAAACAAGATAACCATCAAGAACAAGTATCCGTTGCCTCGGATCGATGATTTGTTTGATCAGCTAAGAGGAGCATCAATTTTCTCGAAGATTGACTTACGATCCGGATATCATCAGCTCCGAATTAGGAAAGGAGATGTCCCCAAGACGGCTTTTCGTACGCGATATGGACATTACGAGTTCCTCGTTATGCCATTTGGACTGACAAATGCTCCAGCAGCCTTTATGGACCTGATGAATCGAGTGTTCAAGGATTACTTGGATAAATTTGTTATCGTCTTTATAGATGATATTTTGATTTATTCAAGGTCAAAGGGGGAGCACGAAGAGCACCTAAGGATCACTCTGCAAATTTTGAAGCAAAACCAGCTCTATGCCAAATTCACTAAGTGTGAATTCTGGTTGGAAAAGGTCCATTTCTTAGGACATGTGGTCTCCAAGGATGGTATATCTGTGGATCCGGTTAAGATCGAAGCAGTAAGTGAATGGCCAGCTCCGAAAAACGTCACCGAAGTACGTAGTTTCCTCGGCTTGGCGGGCTACTACCGACGTTTTGTTGAAGGATTTGCTAAGATTGCAGCGCCGCTCACCGCACTTACACGGAAAGGAAAGAAGTATGAATGGACTGCAAAGTGTGAAGAGCACTTCCAAGAGCTGAAAAAATAGGCTGACTTGCGCTCCGATCCTCACAATTCCAAATGTGGAGGAAGGAAACTTCGTGATATACAGTGATGCTTCCAAGATAGGATTAGGAGCCGTACTCAT
Organism: Ficus erecta; assembly: GCA_008635985.1. Taxonomy (NCBI): domain Eukaryota; kingdom Viridiplantae; phylum Streptophyta; class Magnoliopsida; order Rosales; family Moraceae; genus Ficus; species Ficus erecta. The sequence continues at coordinate 15,495 of BKCH01001781.1, read as the reverse complement.
GCAGAATGGAAAGGTGATCGCTTATGCTTCACGACAGCTTAAGGATCATGAAAAGAACTATCCGACGCATGATTTGGAACTTGCGGCGGTAGTATTTGCGCTCAAAATCTGGAGACACTACCTTTACGGTATTAAGTGTGAAGTTTACACGGATCATCAGAGTTTGAAGTATATCTTCACACAGAAGGAACTTAACATGAGGCAAAGAAGATGGCTCGAACTGGTGAAGGATTATGACATAGACATCCGTTACCATCCGGGGAAGGCTAACAAAGTAGCAGATGCCCTTAGTCGGAAGTCATCTTCCACGTTAATGTCCCTACAACCGTTGATCGAACCTCTTCAGAAGGAGCTAGTGGAAGCTGGAATAGAGCTTATCATTGGAAGTTTAGCTGCCCTAACCTTCCAACCTACTATTTTGGATGGCATGAAGGAGCGACAAGAAGGAGATGCCTCGCTGCTCAGAACAAAGAATGAGATCTTGGAAGGAAAGGAGTCGGATTTCAACATATCTGATGAGGGCATACTCTATCGGAAAAATAGATTATGCGTTCCTAACGAGGACGAATTGAAGGAGCAAATCATGAAGGAGGCTCATGAGACCCCGTATTCCGTACATCCTGGAGCTACAAAGATGTACCAAGACTTGAAGGAAAGCTTTTGGTGGCCCAAATGAAGAATGATGTTGCAACTTTCGTCAGTAAATGCCTCACGTGTCAAAGGGTCAAGGCAGAACACCAACGTCCAGGGGGAGAATTGCAGAAAATTTCCATCCCAGAATGGAAATGGGACCAAGTGACCATGGATTTTGTAGTTGGTCTACCCCGAACTCCCAGTGGCAACGACGCTATTTGGGTGGTTGTTGATCGGTTGACGAAGTCTGCACACTTTATTGCCATCAAGCTTAGCTTTTCAGTAGAGCAGCTGGCAGAATTATACGTCGCGCAGATCATTCGCTACCATGGGATTCCGAAATCGATTATCTCAGATCGTGATGGACGGTTCACTTCTAAATTTTGGAAGAGTGTACATCAAGCCATGGGTACAAAGCTCACTTTTAGTACGGCTTTTCATCCTCAAACGGATGGACAATCAGAGAGGACCATTCAGACCCTAGAAGACATGTTGCGAGCATGCGTGATGGATTTCAAAGGAACTTGGGATAAGAAGCTTCCTTTGATTGAGTTCTCGTACAACAACAGTTTTCAAGCTTCAATTGGAATGGCTCCTTATGAAGCTCTCTATGGGAGAAGGTGCAGATCTCCAGTCCATTGGTACGAGACAAGAGAGAAAGAACTTGTGTCCACGGATTTTATTCAAAGAACCACGGAGGCCGTAAAACTTATACGCCAACGGATGGAAACTGCATTTAGTCGACAAAAGAGCTACGCCGACAAGCGCAGAAGGCCTCTGGAATTCCAAGTAGGGGACTTGGTTTTTCTCAAAGTTGCTCCATTCAAAGGAGTTATGAGATTCGGGAAGAAGGGGAAATTGAGTCCAAGATACATAGGGCCATTCGAAATACTGGAAAGAGTTGGTAATGTGGCCTATAAGTTGGCTTTGCCTCAAGAGTTAGCATATGTACACAACGTATTTCATGTGTCGATGCTAAAGAAATATATCTCGGATCCATCCCATGTATTGGACCACGAACCAATTGAGGTTCACGAGGATATGACATATGTGGAGAAACCGGTTCAAATTTTGGCACGAGAGGAAAAGGTGCTAAGGAACAAGGTTATACCTTTAGTTAAAGTCCTATGGCGAAATCATGAGATTGAGGAGGCAACATGGGAACGCGAGGAGGATATGAAGAAAAACTACCCCGAATTGTTCTGATTTTCGAGGACGAAAATTCTTTAAGGAGGGTAGATTGTAATATCCAAAATTTTTACGAACTCGTGATTTTCTTGTATATAAGAAATCTAAAGCTCGTATTATGTGTTTATGTGTAATTGTATAAAAATTATGAATACCAATACAAAATTCATAATTTTATCAGTATAGAGTTGAGTTCTCGGTAAATTAATTACGAGACTCCATAAGAGGCCTTTTAAGGAAAAACGCGTGATGGAATTTCATAAATTTATGATGGTCAAAGTTTGATCGAAAAAGTCAAAATTGACCAGAATAGTCAAAGGTTGACCGAAGAAGTCAAACATAAGAAGGTACAGTGATACGATAAGCAGTATGAGAAATATACTGTGAAAACCGTCTTTACAGACAAGATAGTATAATTAAGTTTTAAAACCACCATAAAAAAATCAAGCACCTAAAATAGGATTAAAAGGGCCAAAAAGTTTTTAGAGAAGAAAAAAAAAAAAAAATTTTCGGTACAGAAAATTTTATAATTTTTTAATACAGATAAATTTTGGACTGTGTTGGAGCACAGAAGTATTGTGTGTAGTAAGCACAGTACTAGAAATATCTGTATTAACACTTAATTGGACTGTTTTAAGGAAAAAGGAGGCAAACAAGCCCTAAACTCTTGCTTACCTCACCAAAAAGCCTAATTATGACATCATTAGGTAATTAAAAAAAATTAGAAAATTTGGGACTTATCTTCCCTTGTGGTGGCCGGCTGTCATGGGGCTAAAAAAAGTTTAAAATTTCCTCAAGGACTTGTGTGCAAAAGGAGAATCAAAAATAATTGCAAAAAGACCCCAAATTTCACCTATAAATAGGCCAAGGGGGGGGGCTGTTTTTGACTGAAAAAAATAGAGAAAATCAGCAAAATTCTGGCCATTTTCTTCCTCAAACAGATCTGATAATTTAGGAGAGTGAGAATTAGGTGGAGATTTGGGAAATTAAATAGGAAGAGAGAGAGTTTTGGTTCTTGGAGCACCCATTGCCTAGTGGAAGTTTTTTTGGCAAATCTTGGTGTCTTCTCTAGTTGGTGGCCGACGGTTTCTAAGGAGGAAAGGTAAGGAATTGTGTTTTGGTTTGTGGTTAGCTTTGGTTCAAGAAAATACCAAAGGATCAACTAAAATTTTGGTGCAAAACTAGGTGAAAGAACCGGTTATTGGAGCCTAGGTGGGAGGAATTTTTGAAAGCCAAACCCTAACCCTAGAATTTGGGGTTAATCAAGGTAATCATCCCTAAACCCTAAACTCTTTCCTTTGAGCATTCAATTTGAAATTTAGTTGTATTTCAAGTTGAAATTGTAGAGCTTAAGCTCATATTTATTTGGTGCCCTAGTTTAGGTTTTAGATTGTGCTTGATTTAGCTTTAAGGGTGGTTTGATTTTATTTGTGCTTGCATGATGTAATTTCCGTGGATTGTGCATGCAAATATCTGAATTTGGAATGTCCCCAAAGCTGCCCTAAGATTGTGGTTTGATCATAATATGTTAGGGTGCTAGAAGTGTATGAATAGATGCACATGTGAGCTTTAATTGATCCAAAGTCAATTAGGGTTTGCATGGAAGTTATAGAAACTGTAATTGGGAAAATTTTACGTTAGAAAAATGCTGCATGCTTGTAATCTAGGCTCCCGCGTGTTCGGTTGAGTTAGATTATGCGAATAGGACGTAAATAAAACCAAAAATGAGGAAACTGTCCAATTCGGGTGATTTCTGCCCAGTTTTATTGAAAATGAATTTTGAGGCCTTTAGAGGCCGAATTGGGAAAAACGTAAAACACAAAAGTTGCTCCGAACAGTTTTTCCTAGGGGGATACGCGAACGGATTTGCAAAATAAGGCCCCAATGGCCTCCGTTTACCCCAAAACCCGTGGCTGATCCCCAGACCCAGTTTTCACTCAGTTTTTCGGGGTCAGCCAGTTTCAAACAAAAAACTGGGACGAATCTAGGCCGAATTGGAATTTCTGTAAAACACAAAAGTTTTAGAATTTTCCGAGAGCCACAACTCTCGTGAAGAAAAATTTTTCAGATTATGAACCAATTTTTAAAAGGGGATCATTTTTCGAAGGGTGTGCAGGGAATCCGAAAATTTCTGCACCACTAGCCTTACAAATGTTTTTAGAAAACTGTTTTTCTACTACAAACTATTGTTGTGATTATAGAAAACTGTTCCAAAGGCAGTTTTCAACCTCAAATGATTTTATAAAGAACTAATCTAAGAGTTTGGATTTTTACGATTTAAGTAAAGGATTTTATAAGTTAAAAATGAAGTTTTGGGATTAATTTCCCTAAATTTTCTAAGTAATGGAAATTAATTTTTCAAGTTAAGCGACTATTTACGAAGGGTAACCGGGTGATATACCCGAGTTACTGGGCTTAGCCTCAAAGCCCAAGGTTGACCATTAGTTGATCAGATATCGACTTTAACCCAACATTTAATTAAGGGTTACCCAAAGTAATCCTATAGGATACCAAGACATGTGTGGGGGAACATATAACTAGAGTGTTGGAAAGGTCACCAACATTTTATAGGATTCTAATCCTATACTCTTTTTAATAGCAGGAAGGAACCTGCCGTTGCAATCCGAGTTAAAGCAACGAAACCCGGAACCTAGCAAATCAGGCAAGTATCAAACCTCACCTACAGTATGAAAATAGTAAAGACTATTTTCAAGTGTACAATATATTTTCAAATATACATGCTATGCTGTGCTGTGATATGCGATGTCATGACATGTGATGCTATGCTATGTCTATGATGTGCTAAATTATATTATGACATGTTATACCATGTTTACAAAAATGCCATGGTTACAAAAGTGCCATGTTTACAAAAATGCCATGTTCACAAAAGTGCCATGTTTACAAAAGTGCCATGTTTACAAAAGTGCCATATTTATAAAAGTGCCATATTTACAAAAGTGTCATATTTACAAAAGTGCCATGTTTACAAAAGTGCCATATTTACAAAAGTGTCATGTTTACAAAAGTGCCATGTTGACAAAAATGTCATGTTTCTAGAAATGCCATGTTTTCAAAAATGCCATGGTTTCAGAAATGACATGTTTACAAGAATGCCATGTTATGGTAAATGTTGAGTAAGATATGACATAGTAACATCATGAAGCATGTTCACTAATGTTAAATCACATGGTAAGATAATCAAGTAAGGTGTCGTACCAACCTCCCGTGATCGAGGAGGTTACATGTTTCAGTGGTGATATTTACCTTCCGTGATAGTGAAGGGTCAAGTTATAATTCCCAGAACTGTTAGGGCCTTGCAAACCCTAGCTTTGTCTGGAGGCTGCGCGCTTTTGGTACGGACACTATGGGCCCACATGTTAAGACAAGATAATAAGTTCAAGATTGAGTTTATAATGAAGCATAAGACATTCAATCAATCATAAATGGTTCATGCATAAGTTACATGATGATTGACATGTTTTAAGAAGTTTGAAATATTTTGTGAGATTATGTTTGAACTTGCTGGGCGAAAGCTCACTCTTATATTTCATACTGTAGGTAAGAAGCCTGCAGCTTAAGTGGTGGGCTATGCGGACGATGCGGCGGGTGAAGGGCGGTGTGGGATACCACTACGCATAAATTTTCCGCATTTGATTTTCAGTAGTATGTTAATATTTCAGAAATAAATTATGTTTTGTTATTTGTAAGTAGTTTGAAGACACAAAAAGTTACTATCAGTATAGTCTGTTATATAACAAGCTTTTCTTTATAAGATAACTTATGTGTATATGATTTTAAAAAAAAAAAAATTTATCTCAAATTTTCAAGTAAAGAACAAGTATGTATGGTGTCGACCTGGCTTGGGAAGTCGGGGCGTCACAGGTGTTTTGGAATTTCATGAGCAATTGAATAATTTCTTGATGGTTGCTTAGTGTTGGTTAAAGGGTGACGAGGGGAGAGAGCATGAACATGTATTTGAAGGAGATTGTATGATTGATTGCTGATGATTTATTATTTTAAGGATATATTAGGTTTTTTATTGGTGGATGGTTGAATTTCTTTGGTTAGAGAATTCTAAGGTTAAGTGTTTCATCTCTTTATTCACGATATATTGGGAATGAATTTATGAAGTAGAAGCAAGCTCTAGGACTGTGTTTTGTGCGTATGTGAGTCATGCATGTTGTGGTTATGAGTTTATATATATATTTTTAGAATAATTTTTAATGAAATTTTCGGAATTGACTATTACTGAAAATTTTCAGATTTTGTGTTCAAATTTTAGCACTTTATTTGAGGGTATAAACGGACTCTCTTTTCAGTAAATTAGGCATCGTTAGAAAGTTTTAGATGTCTACTTTATTTTGAGATTGTTTAAAGTTGTTTGAGAGTTGTGTGAACTTTTATGATTTTTCTAAAGGGACAGAGGTCCAGCTGTCAATTTTTACAAAGTTTTGTGATCAGATTTTAAAAATTTATGTTAATCATGGAGGTTAGATAAAAATTAGTAATTTTTTTTTTAAATTTCCTAAAGTTCACTAAAATTTTCAAAGTCACTTTTCCGATAGGTTAAGAACATTATTTCAAATTTGTTATTTTCCGCAACTTACAAAAGATGAATGTTGAAAAGATGAATCAATTGTAATGGTTCGTCATGGGTCTTTGCAGCCAGTGCCGATGTCACCCAACATGTTTCCAGTAGCAAAGTGAGCGAGTGAAGGTCAGTATACTATAAATAGCTTCTACTATCCAACTCAAAGATCATAATATGAAATACTCTTAATTTTAGTTATACAGATCCCTATTTAAAATGTCCAATTTTGACCATGAACCCTTATTTGGATGCCAGGTCCAATTTCGGAAATTGAAATTTTTTTGTAAAAGATGATTTTTCCTAACTTTTTTCATCATTCTCTTATTTTTGAAAAAGAAAAACTATTTCATTTAAAAACTTACTTTATGCAGTACCCTTTTGGAAAAAGAAAAGTAATATTTTTGAAATCTTCTCACGATGCATTATTCCTAACATCATTTTTTCTTAATTCAAAAAACCTTTTGTTTTCAAGTATAAAATTTTTTACACATACAAAATCATCTTATTCTAAAAATGAAAAAACTTTCTCATTTAAAATAAAAAAATTTTCCTTTTCGAAAATGCAAACGTGATCCAAATGGGGCCCAAGTTTTCGAGTACATATTATTATGTAGGTTCAACAATTTAAGTCGACGATTGTTGACCACCATAACTTATACTTCAATAGCAGATCTCTATTTTAGAAGTCCAATAATGATCACCTAATTTTGTAGTGTTTCTCTTATAAAACTTTGTAATCTGATTGCACTTGCTTCTTTTAAACAATCACTTTAACAATTACTATACATAATTGTAAACAAAAACACTTGTTTTGAAAAATAAAAAACCTTGCAAAGATGCGGATGCATTATTCAATTCTTGAAAATTCTTAATCAGTTCTGCAGATAAACCCATCTTGAAATGAAATCCTGTTATGTCCCATGAGAAGTGAAATGAGATAGCAAAGTCTATTAATTTACCAATTCTTTTAAAAGCTTAAGTTGTAACAATAGTTTTATATTTCAATGTTTTTTCTCATGTGTAAGTCAAACAATCGTTAAATGTACGGATAAATATTGATTAGAAAGTCAAACATCGATATTTAAGAAGTCTGAAATATATCAAAGGCCCAACACATGAATGTTAAAGAGTGCAATTGCAAGGGTTCAAACTCAGAACCTTTCGTTTTGATATTATGTTAATTTACTAGTTCTTCCAAAAGATTAAGTTGTTAGGAGGTGTGCCTTATTTTAACAAAGACTACATATGGGGAAGATCATAGTCCTAGATTAGCTGATATAGTTTGTGTTGGAAAATGACTTGCAAACCCATGTTTTGGGTACTATTTTGAGGCTTAATTTTTAGTGGAACTCACTATGTGTTAGTGATAGTTTTAAGTGGATTTGTGTTCTACTCCATGAGGGGATCAAAATGATTTATTCATATGTTCGAAATGATGCATTGATGAATGAGAAATTGACTATCAAAGTATACCTATGAAGTTGAAAAAATAACTTGAAAAACTCCTGTCCCTCCAGGGAAAGAGATGAAGACAAGTTAGTGCTTACCTAGGATTGCATGCTCATACATTTGGTTTGTGGTATAAACAGGTAAGCTAAGAACCTCTCTCTTGCGTGCACAGAGGGTGCGAATCCCGGACCTGCAAACAAAAGGATTAGAGTACGAGCTCGCGTCTTGTAGGTATGAATATCACACAAAATTACTGGCTCATTAGAGATTCATTGTTTTTCCAATTTCAGATTTATTTCCAGTTTATGTCTGTCGTTATAACAGTTCATATTTTTGTGTTCATATTCTGTTACTGTCCTTTGTTTTATATATTTTTCCTAACAGTTTAAATTATAATCCAAAACTACCGACTGACATTACTACTAAGTCCGCAAATTTAGGTACCCCGAGTTGACTAAACATCCTAGACTAGAAAAATGGATCTCGTACATCCCAAAACCTGTCCAAAATTATTAAAAAAAAAAAAAAAAAAACTGCAAATTTATATTTACTTGTACCCCTCCAATCTAATGCACTAGCACTCTCGAACACTTTTGTCTTAAATATAATATAAAACCGGCGGCTGATCTAAAGCTAATTTTGATATAAAAGATGACTACAATGATCCCTAGGACATGAATTCTCCGTAAAAGAATTTACAACCTCTTATAGTCTTGTGAATTATAGTGAGAGAAAAATTCAAGAGAGGCATTTCTTAGTAATACTCAATATATTTCAACTTCTATTTTAATTGCAAAGAATATGATTCTAATATTGACACATATATATAGAAAGGAATTCTACGCTAAATAACTTTCAGCAAAACAAAGAAATTAGGAAAGACTTACATTAGCACTAGTTATGTAAAATGAACTCGTATTTGAGCAAGATTAAAGCTCCACAGGAACAAGTATAAAGGCATGGCCATCATAGTTCAAGTAAGACCAAACAGCAACATCTGAAAATCAGTAGAAATATTGTTCCCAATTAGGATGAGAAACAAACCTAATTAGAAATATTCACCGTCGACGATGGCAGAGACGAGGTCCGGACGCCAGATTCCAAGGGAAGCTCTCTCTTCGCCATCGACGATGGCAGAGACGAGATCTGGAAGCAGATCTGGAAGCCGGGCCCTAAGGACGAGCAGCAGCAGCAAGGGAAGCTCTCTCTTTACCACCGACGATTGGGAAGCTATTTCTCTAACTTGTCTATATATATATATCATTTTTCTTTGAGAGGAAGCAATTGCGAAAGGCTTGACTAAAAGTGTTTCCGTGTTTGGCGGGATTGATTGACATTGTCTTATACACATTCAAAAAGCTTTCAATTGTCCCTAAAAAAAAAAAACTTTTTTATTTTATTTTATTGGGTCACATGTATGAAAGGATTTTTCTTTTTGTTGAAATTTTGGTAGATGTAAATACAAATACTGCAATGAAGGAGAAAATTATATTAAAAACAACTTTTAGCATTTTATCTCTCTTTCGCTTTTTGAGTCCTCCACTTCTGCTTTATTGAATTCCTCTCATTCAAAACCTCATGAGCTTGTGAATTGAAAGGAGAACAGGTTTTCTTAAAAACTACTTATTCTTAAATGGTAATTAATAAAAAAAAAAAAAAAAAGCAGCAGGAGGAGCCATCTTTGTTGCTTTACAGCCTCGACGATCTTGGTAATATGAATTAGGGCTTGTTTGGTAAGTTGATTTAACTCCAACGAAATTGAACTTTTTCATCTTAATTTTTGTCGCTTTCTGAAAAGCCAATAAAATTTATAACTAATTTCTAAAAAGTCAACTAACTCCAACTTAAAAATTTCATCTCCAACTAACTTACCAAACTAAGGCTTAATTATTACAAAATTGGTGGAAAACAACCGGCGGTCATCATCCCGTCATAATGTGGGGCATCGTCACAAGAAAACTTTAAATTAACTACGATTATTTTTGTTTAAATTAACTACAATTATTTTTGTGCAAAAATGTAAAAAAATTTATCTCTAAAAGTATTAGTTACAAATTTTTATTTTGTAACTAAGTTGTAGTTCTTAGGTTGAAACTAAAAAGTCATGGCTACAAATTTTCTTTGTTTTTGTAGCAAAATATGATACTATCAGTTACAAAAAGTAAACTGTTGATGGATAAAACTCACCTAAAAAATCCCACAATGATGGGGATCTCTGAGAACTATCACGGCCGCAAGAACACACAAAAATTAAAAAAAGCAAATTGCAGGAAAGTAGTGAACACAAAAAATTATAGAGGTTCACTGCCTAAAAACTAGTTATGTCCTTTCTGTTGCTTGGGACCTTCACTATATTTTTAGAGTTACAAGTGGTGTAATCTGCGAAAGAATGAGAGATTCAGTTTCTAGAGGCCACCTTACCATGTATTTATAGCCTTCTAAAGAAAACCCTAGGCAACATTTAAAATACAAAAAGAATTTAAATATATGGATAGTTTTCAAAATTGTAGATTGTGGCTAGGAAAATCTAATTATCTTGACCAATATTTGAGATTCAAATATCTGAAATAAGTTCTCGAAGATCCTCGGGCATCTGTACCACTACGAGCGAATCTAGTCACAACTGCATACCGAGATATACGGAATCACCTATCAACTATTGCCCCCCCAGCCCAGAGTGCTTTGGACTCGGTACCCTAAAGCTTATCAGATTCGGTACCCTAAAGTGCTTCGGATTCCCGGTCACCGAAACTAGTGGCTTTCATTGTTAAGTTTGACAATTGTGTCATGATCACACTACTGCGAATATGTTCCTCGAGAACTACAACTGTTGTGTCGTTTCAGTTCGTGGTCTGGTCGAATTCCCACCTTTTTGTCTCCACCGTTGATTTCTCCATAGTTCTTCTATATGATTTAGTTGATGCCAAGATCTTTGCAGAGCTTGATGGTATTGGTATTGTCAAACTGTTTCCACTATCAATTACCAAAGAATGCGATATCCCGAATTGACAGATGATGTTTTTCCAAATGAAGTTGGTGTAATTGGCTTTCGTGATGGATGCAAAAGGTTTAGCTTCAACCCACTTGGTATAATAATCAACAGCGACAATTGCAAATTTATACTCACGAGGAAATGTATGTAGGGGGCCGAAAAGGTCAACACCCCATTTGCCAAAGAGTCAGGGGCTCATCACGGCGGCTAGGTTATCCGAAAGTGCTTTGGGAATTTGAGTTCACTAATAGCATTTATCTCACACGGATATAATGGTATCATGCTTCATGCTCGGCCTCCTCACGGTTCTATAACATAGCTTCCGGCACTTGACTTCTTGTTCTTCCGACACCTAAGAGTGTTAAGGCATTTTCCTGCCCTCGCCTCTTGTTATTCCCTTAAGAATTGTTCAAGGAACTTTAGTAGAATTTCTTATCTTGGGGAACTTCTCGATATCCGTAATTCATCTTCTTGTTCTTCCTTTAAAAGAGAATTATTCGAAGAATGATGTGTCATTGGGTGGCCTCTCGACACCGTCATCCGACTTCTCATTCTTCCCTTAAGAGGGAATTGTTCAAAGCCTTAGTAGAATCTTGCCGTATTTGGATGACCTTAGGGTATCCGGCTTCTTGTTTTTCCCTTAAGAGGGAATTTGAGATGGGCATTCCCATGTTCTTCCTTTGAGGAATTGTTCGGGAACTTTGGTTGGAATTTTTCAAAGGATTTTGTAGCTTTAGTTTTTGTCGTAGTACTATCATGTAGCTGTAGGGTATCGATACTTGCCCCCCTGTCCAGGACTGACATAGGTCTGGTCATGGACATCTTATTATGCAGTCAGAAAGATATACAAGAAAAATAAGAAGAAAATTTGGTATGAATAATACTGAACTTTTATTAATGATAACGGTACGCAAAATTATAAAATTGGAAAGAGATTTTAAAAAGTAACCAAATTTTTAAAAAAGAGAAAAGCATCCTAAATGTCTATCCTAATAGACTTTTATTGATAATAGAACTTGAGATGCTCTTTATTCCATAACCTTTTGATGTCACAGCTCGATATGTCTTTTAATTTATTGGTACCCGACTTTCTACCTGTATTTCTATGAGGTCCTTGACTGGCCAAGTACCCAATTTGTTTTCATCCAGGCAGCGGTTGAGATCTGTGTCTAGCGGCTTTGTCAGCACCATCCTATTTTCTTGTCTAAGAGTTTACAATAGCTGTGTTTTGGCGTATTCATGTACGGCATCCATGTAAGTAGTCCTGGATTCGTACTGGTTTCCTTTCACCTAGCCAGTACCCCTAGCAATCAGGAACTTAATCGTCTGATGGTATATATAGGTGATTGTCTTCGACATCCTTAGATTCAGTCTCCCTATCACGGCGTTCTACGTAGACTTGCTTTCAAGTACATGGAAACTAGACATAGTAGTAGTCATGAAAGGGCGAGTTCCAACGGTAACCGGGAGATGCGTCAACCCTTCCGGGATTATGGAGTCACCTATAAAACCATACAATGGCTGAATTGTAAGCACCATCTGCTCATGGGTGAGTTCCATCTTGGTGAAGGCACCATGATACAAGATATCGATAGAACTTCCGTTGTCCACAAGGATGCAATGCACTGTATGATTACCGATAACAACTTCGATAACTAGAGCATCGTTCTAAGGGAAGTGAACTCCTCTTGAATATTCTTTGGAAAAATTGATCTCGGCCGCCAATTGCTTGGCTACCTTTTGCGACCTTTCTTGTAGACACATCATAGTGTAGTGGACATTCTCTTAAGCCTCTCTAGCATATTGCTTTTGAGACCTACGAGTGTCTCCTCCAATGTGGGGTCCTCCGGTGATAGTCTGGATCACACTAGCAAGTTCATCATTCTGGTCGCAGCGATTGATACTTCGATCTCGGCCATCTCTTCGTCATCTCTTCGTCATCTCTTCTCCGGTTTTGGTGTCCTGCAATCAGATTGTTCTCGAAGGGGATTCATACTTAGGGTTTTTCTCAGGGTTTCGAAGGCTTTTGGGCCCTCCTTCTAACACCAATTGTTGACAAGTAAAACTTACCTAACAAATCCCACAGTGATGGGCATCCTCGAGAACTATCACGGCCGCAAAAACACACAAAAATGGAAAAAAGTAAAGTGTAGGAAAGCAATGAACACAGAGATTTATAGAAATTCACCACCTAAAAACTAATTACGTCCTCTTTGTTGCTTGATGGCTTTACTATATTTTTAGAGTTATAAGTTGTGTAATCTACCAAAGAATGAGAGATTCGGTTTCCGGAGGCTACCTTACCATGTATTTATAGCCTTCTAAAAGGTAATCCATGGGAACATTTAAAATACAAAAAGATTACATATTTGAATTTAAATGTATGGATCTTCTTCAAAATAGTAGATTCTGAATAGGAAAATCTGATTGTCTTGACCAATATTTGAGATTCAAATATCTGAAATAAGTCATCTAAGATCCTTGGGCGTCGGCACTGCTACGAGCGAATCTAGTCACAACCAGATACCGAGATATGCGGAATCACCTATCGACATAAACCTTTTTTTTTTTAAGTAAATATAAATTTTAGATACAAATAATTTTGTCACTAAAGACTATTAACTTTATTGCTAATTCCGTGAATTTGTAGCTAATTCATATTAATGACAAAAATTTTAATTTTATAACTATAAAACCATCTCTTCAAATTAAAATAATTTTTATTATATCAAATGCGACATTCCAATATTTTAACTGAAGTACATTAATTATTTGTCATAGAAATTTCATTACCCACACAGTTTTCCACGTATATGTAGTTTTTTTTTTTTTTTTTTTCTCTTGAAGGAATATAATAAAAATTAACATTATCCACAGCCAATCTAATAATACCAGATAGTGCAGTATATGTATTTTTTTTTTTTAACATTAGTAAACTTTATTACTAATATATAAATATTGAAGTAGCGAATCTACTTTGTTTTTCACCATCTACTTTAAGGGTAAAAAAAAAATCATTTTAGGGTTATATAAGTTCTGTATTATGTATTTTACTTTTATTCAGAAAGTATACCATGCATTTTAAACTTTTACACTTGTATACCATGAGATTATGTTTAACATACAAATTTATACCCTTTTGGTCAACACTTATTTCTGATCTTAAAATGCTCAAATTATCCTTAAAAAGAAAGACACCCTTGAATTTAAAATTCAGTAATCAAAGAATTTCTAATTTAAATTATGCAACTAAATTTCTCTTGTCCCACTTGGTAATTAGAATTTCTTTAATTTTTTTTACTTTTAAATTCAAGGGTATTTTAGATATTTTAAATATAAAAATTAAACGTTGATCAAGAAAATGTATAGATTTATGTAATAATGTAATCTAATAATATAAAATGTAAAATGTATAATATATTGGATACTTTTTAAATAAAAACAAAATACATGATATAAAAATGCAGATTACATAATTGTAGTATTTCTTTTTAAGGTTAATTTGGGCACTTTAAGGTTAAAATTAGGTGTTGACCAAGAAAGGGTATAAATTTATATATTAAACATAATCTGATGTATATAAATGTAAAAATTTAAAACACAGGATATAAATTTTGAATAAAAGTAAAATACATGTCACAAATACGTAAATAACCCTTCTTTTTATTATGTCCAAAATGTAACATATTAAATATTCGACTGTCAACCTAAGGATTTCATATCAGTTTTTATCTTTTTCTAAAAATTCAACAAAAATTATAACTAGTTTTTGAAAATCAAACCAATTTCAATATAAAAGTTATATCTCAAATTCATATTCCAAACACATGCTTAATGATACTAATTTGAGAGGTGTTAAAAATTTTTCTATAATTTTTACCTAAAAACTATAATTTGATTTCTGTTGAAGCTTTAATTAGAAAAGGACTTTTATCCTTACATATATAAAAGAGGCAATGGTGCTCTCTTTTAATTACAACAAGCGTCAACACATGGTTTTTTTTGGTCTTATTTTTCCCCCTTTTCTATTATTTTATTTATTTTTATTTTATCCCACATATATCAAAAGCTCAATGTATGTTTCTTGTATGACTTACATGTATCATGAAGTTTTGTCTTAATTGAGAATCATTTTTTCAGATGAGTCTATTATAAGCTTTGATCGGTTATAAACTCTTTTTTTTTTTTTTTTTTCTTTTCTGCTTTGGTAATCAATGTCTATTTTTTTAATCAATATCTTTTTTTTATTATTATTTTGCTTTGTTTTCCCTTTTCCTTTTTATCCCTTTCTTTAAGAATTGACCCTTGTTATTTTTTCTCTTTTTCTCTTAAAAGATGTAGTCCCTTTTTCCATTTAAAATAAATCTGATAAGTAAATCAAAATATTTAAGTAAAACACTTTATTATAACTCAAAAAAGTTCAGAACCATACAATTTGTTAATATAGGAGCTATACATAATTCCCTTTAATAAGTTCACGTGCGGAGCACGTTTCAATAACTAGTTGGCTTAAAAAAAGATACTTTTATTTTTATTTTTTATTTTGAAAGGACTATTATGTTATGTAAACATTTGACTTCTTCTTTATTATTATTAATAATATTATTTTTTCTAAATTTGACTTTATCTTATTGCTCTC
>BKCH01001780.1:0-241898 GCA_008635985.1 Ficus erecta | reverse complement strand
ATTAGGTTAAATCTGTGGTCAAGAAAAATATTACTTGTTGATAATTCAATATTATCATTTGTAAAAGAATCATTTTTGTGCTGAAGAAAATCTGATCATCCGAAAAAGACACGTCCAAAAGGAGCTTACTAATTAAAAAAGAAAAGAACTGACACGTCCAAGAATTTTTAGATGGTCAAACTTTTGTTTGTTTGTTTTTAAATTTGGTTGAGACGAGACTTGAGCCACCCAGTTGTGTCATAGTCCAATATTGTACAAGTTTATTATATAATTTAGTTTTTCTTCTTTTTTTTTAAGTTAAGAATCCAAAAATTATGAATTTTTATCTACTAATACATAAACATAAAAGTAAAAAATTTGAAGTGTAAATGATATATACATATATATATATATATATATATATATATTAGCAACTCCGTAGATATGCAGTTTCCTTTAATGATGATCAGATGATGCTTTTCTTGGGACCTGTTTGATTTACAAGTTTGAGTTGAGATTTTTAAATTTAAATAGTAAATTATGTTGACTTTTCAGAAAAGATAAAAAAAATTTTAAGAAAAAGATAAATTTTTTTTTGAAAAAAAGATTAAAAAAAATTTGAAAATGTAAGTTTAAGTTGTTGTGGCAAACATACCCTTGATCTCTCAATTCAAGGAACTAAGCCTCAATTCGTAAATTCATCAACATCTAAGGGCCTTTTAGTCAAGTTTAGATGGATAAATAACCAAAGACTTATTTTAAAATAATTTGGTCGTGCCATTTGAATATTCAAAGTTTACGTACACTAAAACTTATGCCTCCTAATCCTCAAAACCCTCCTATCCCTCACTAACTTTGTCAGTTTTATTTTGTCTTCTGGTGGGCCAAGTATTTCTATATCTAAATGAATTGATAAGAATGGAGAATTGTCCTTTTTATGGCTTTAGAGATTTAGAGGGTTATAGATGCCTGCTTAGTTTCTATTTCTTATTTTAAAAGAAATTTTGTGTTTATTTTAATTTCTCTTAATTAAAAAGAAAATTACCTAAATAATTACATTTTTTTTTTCATTTATTGACTAATACAACATAAATTTCATATTCTTAACCAGCATACATGATACAAATTATAATTAACTTTAGTTTAATTTTATATCATGTTAGTCTAGTGTTAATTTTTTGTGACATATTAGTACTATAGTCTTTAAATTTATGTTATTCAAGTGTTTTCCCCATTATTAAAATAAAACTTTTTTTTAGATCTTTCCAACCATAAAAAAAAATAAAAAATAAAACGCTTTCGCAATTTTCTAATTAAAATATTATTTTCAGAAATTCAATCCTAAAATAAATTCTTTATATCTATATATAAGTATATAATATCTTTATAGAAATTTAGTTGCATATCACGACATACAAGGTCTTTTCATAGATCACGATTCATAGAAAAAAAGAAATATCACTTGTAGTCATAATAATTTTTGGACCAAACCATGTCACAATGTCCTAAAAAAAAAAAAAAAAAAAAAACCATATCACAATAAATGTTGCATTAACTTCATTGTTTGGTTAGAATAGGACAAAAGAGGCCCAAGGAAGAGTAGAAAGGGTAGAGGTAGAAAGTTAGATGACAGATTTTGACAATAAATATTGAATTTTGATGGTTCATTTTCTTTTACCCCTATTGAAGAATTTGGGTTTTGCCCCTTAATTTCTTTCCCTTTTTTTTATTTAATAATTTCAGTTATCGCCCTCATTTTTAAGAAAATTTGTACTTGTACCCTTAGTCAATAAATTTAGTTTATAACTATGTCCCGATTTAATAAAAACAATGTCACACTGAATTTTTTTTTTTGACTCCGCCATTTTTGTTGTTGTTTTGCAATTTTGTGCAATGTGAAAGTTAAAAGTTGTTCATATCTATGGTCCAAGATCATAGATTCTTACAGTTTTTCATTTTTAATTGCATGGAAAAAGATATCATGAGAATGAATTACCGGGCACGGACATTTTCGTTTGCACGGCGGACCCAAATTAAAATGGAGCCACCAACAATAATGGTGATAAGCTCGGTTTTATCGGCAATGTCCTACAATTATCCACCTCAGAAGTTGAGTGCTTAGTCTCTGAGGATGGCGGTTCGGAGTTCACTTTCTATGCTCTCCTTGAGGCCTCTTTTCTCCAAGCATTGGATTCCCTTTTGCAAAAGGTTCAATGTTGAACCAAGAGCACCGGAGGCCTATCTTGCACAACATCCTTCTACCCAAGATAGCAAATTTGCTGAGGAATTGTTGGCTATTAAGGTACAAAATTTGTTTGTTTGTTTTTTTATTTATTTTATGTTTTGGAAGAGAAAGTGATAAATAGTATATTTATGGAAATTTAAACAAATAAATAACATATTTACGAAACTGTTAAGGATACAAGTTAACAAATCAAAAGTAAATAAATTACTCTAGTAAATAAACTTATTTATTAGAGTACATTATAAATTATTATTAGTAAATATATTTACTTCGATAATTTTATAACCTAGTTATTTATTATAATTTTCATTTCTTTTATTTTTGTTTTCAATAATTTAATTGGCCGTGGGTACCCTAAACATGTGATGGGAATAACCTATCTTTCTGTGCCAACTTAAACGGCTTAATAGAACAAGTATGGCTATTTTGCTCTGAACCTGCCTTGTCGCTATATAACTTGCTTGTGATGAAAAGCAAGGCAACAAATTTAATGGAGAACTTGTGTTCTTCAATAGGTTTCAAGCAAAAAAAAAAAAAAAAAAGTTTAGTAGGACAATTGTTTTAGGAAAGCAAATATGAGTTTGGATTGTTTCTTATGATATAGCTTATGTGATATATCTTGCATAATCGTTAATGCCATTATTCGTTACTAAATGATCAATCAATGGATTATTTTGCGTGTTCTACGAAGAAATTGTATGAAGAAATGAAAATCCGGATCGAGACAGCTTTTGAGGCGGAAAAAATTCCGCAAGAAACAAGGAAACAACAACAAAGGATTTTCGGAATGGAATCTCAACATAAAAAGAATGATCATCAGTCAATTGTGCAGGTAATGTTTGTAGGAGTATATTTGGCAGTTTTTTTTCCCTCTCTCTCTCTTTTTTTCATGTAGATTTTTCTTCCTAGATTTTAATTGATGGAACGGACACAAGTTCTTTGGACGATGAAGGAAGTCGCTTGCCGACATTGGTGTACATGTCACGAGAGAAGAGACCGAATTGGCCTCACAACTTCAAAGCTGGAGCCTTGAATGCACTTGTAAGCTTGCTTTCTTTTTCCTTAAGAGACAAGAACACTTTGCATTGACTTTGGAAATACAATAAATGAATAAATGAATATATATATATATATCTGCATAAGTAAAGATAAGGGTATCATCAGAGGTGACCAATGCACCCTTCATTCTAACCTTGGACTGCGATATGTACTCGAGCAACGCAGACACAATCCAAGAGGCATTATGCTTCTTCCTGGATGAAAAGCAAGGCGACGAGGTCGCGTTCGTGCAATTTCCACAGTTCTATGACAACATAACGGAGAATGATATTATGGGAATGCTTACTATGTTGCGAATGTGGTAAATAAATAAATAAAGAGATATGGCTACAACTAGACTGGCCTATTCTTTCGTTTGATTATGGAGTACTGATCAAAAATCTTTTTGATTTTTCATTCTTGTGTTGAAGATTGAGCTTGCTGGAGGGGGTGGGATATGGTGCGGCCATTTACTGTGGCACCGCATGCTTCCATCGAAGAGAAAAGTCTTAGAAGAGAAAAGTACTCCAAAGGTGCGAGAGTCCAATTGAACACAAGGCCTAGAAAGAATGAGGGCAAAAGTGTTGTTGATTTGGAAGAATCATCAAAAGTGCTTGCTAGTTGCAGCTATGAGAAGGGTACTCAGTGGGGAAAAGAGGTCAATCCTCGAAGTCTCCTTCCTTTTCAATTCCCGTCCCTCACCGCCTTCTCGAAATTTTTAGTTCTAATGGTGTTATGCTACTTCTTGAACCTGGTGCAGATGGGGTTGGTGTATGGTTGTCCTGTTGAAGATGTTGTTACCGGATTGGCAATCCAATGCCGGGGTTGGAAATCACTTTACTACGAACCAGAGAGAGTAGCATTTTTGGGTGTTTCCCCGACGACCTTAGAACTCTGTCTTGTCCAGCTCAAAAGATGGTCTGAAGGCTCGTCTCAGACATTCTATCTGAATATTGCCCCTTCACATGCGGGCATGGGAGGATCAGTTTAGGTGCCCAAATGGCATACTGCATCTACCTTCTTTGGGCTCCATTTTCCTTGCCGACTTTGTATTACGTAATTGTTCCTTCTCTTTGCCTGCTCAAAGGAATTTCTTTATTCCCCGAGGTATATATCTCTGTCCAAATCTTTTCTTTCTTAACGACTGTAATGTGTCACGTTACGACCGAGGTCAGTCTGACAATTTAAAAATTGTAAATTTCAGATGTCAAGTCCATGGTTTGTGCCATTTGCCTACGTTTTCGTAGCCAAGAATGTTTTCAGCGTATTCGAAGCGATGAGTTGCGAAAGTACACCAAAAGCTTGGTGGAACTTGCAGCGAATGTGGCTGTTTCAAAGGACCACATCATATTTCATTGCCCTCCTAGACATCTTTAAGCGGAAGTTAGGCTTAAACGAAACTACGCTTATTCTCACCGATAAATTTGTCAAAGAAGATGCCTCAAAGAGGTACAATCAGGAGATCATGGAGTTCGGAAGCTCGAATAATGTTTACCATATTGGCAACATTAGCACTGCTTAACTTGTTCACTTTTGTCGGTGGAATTATGAAGATTCTCATGGATTTCAAGGCTCTAGAACAACTGATTTTGCAGATCTTTCTCTGTGGGATAATAGTTTTGATCAATTTGCCGGCTTACCAAGCGCTCTTCTTCCGTAATGACAACGGTCGCATACCGTCTTCCGTTATGTTCAAGTCTGTTGTTTTGGCTTCTGTGTTATGCCTTTTGCCTGTATGTTAGACTTTCTCATGGTACATAGAAAGTGTAAGATATATAAGACCAATTGATACTCAACTTCTCTAATTATTATTATTATTATTATTATTATTTTTGTCTTCTAAATATATATATAGCAACTGTTCTCAAGATTTTTGAACCATGATCTCTTTCTTTACTCATACCGTCCTCGACAGAAGACACCAATGAGAGTAGTAATAGCCTGACAGGGAAGTGGGTCCCATGTCTACAACAATTTCCAAACGTGGAGTTTGCCACGTCAAGAGGAGTTAAGCTGAGTTGAGAAAAACCGGAGTTGTTTAGCATTGCTCTAGAAGTAGAGATTGAAAGACGACATAACTTTTTAATTAATTTTTGGAAGTCTATTTTTTTGCTTTTTTGAGAAGTCACATAATATGTTGATTTTTTTTGACTGGGTTTTCTTGGAATTTGCCTTTTAATTTGGATCCAAAAGCTCTTAAAAGAGCTACAAGTACTTTATAAAAGAATTTTTAGTCGAAATTATAAAAGATGATTCAAAAAACATTTTTCTCAACAAACTTTGAAACTTGCACTAAAACTTCATGTTATTCAACTATACTCACATAATGTTATTGTTTTTGGATCCATTAAACTCTTTGAAAATACAGTTTAATCATGAGAAACCGTAGCTTTATTTTGTCTTTTTTTTTCCCCCACGATTTAAAACAAGAACAAAAAAATTGTGCCAAACGTAACCCAATACATAAATTTAACCGGAAACTCCTCGACAAAGCAAAAATTCTGAAAAATCATGAAACACTCATGGAAGCAATTTTTAGAGTTGAAAAGTCAAAAGAAGCTTTCACAAACTACTAATTCCATGCCACAAAAGCCAACATCCATCCATGGATGTTTATCTATGAAACTAGTATATATGTACACTACTACTTGATAGATGTCAGTTTGGTCTAAATCTTACGTAGGATGTACGGCATAAACTCCATCGACAGTCACTATTTCTATATATCTATACATCTATATACATACATTATATATATATAGAAAGGAGAAAAAAAGGCACAGTTTTCGTCTAAAACACGCGTTTTGATTGAAACGTACGTTTTGTCTTTTGTCTTTTTCTTTTTTTCTTTTTTTCCTTCTGGGCTGACACAAGGCAGAGCGGAGGTGGGGTGAGAGAGAGAAAGAGGGATGCGTGGGAGGAGGGAGAGGGAGAGAGGGGCGAGGGATGCATTCGGAGAGAAAAATGGGTGAGTGGGGAAAGTAGGGCCCTTTGTTTGTTTTTTTGTTTTTTGTTTTTTTGTTTTTGTTTTTTTGCTTCTTTTCGAGGGAGTGAGAGAGAGAGAGAGAGTTTAATAAGATCTATTTAATTATATATCTAAAAGTTTATAATATGTAATTTAATTATCTCAATGTATTTATTTTTAAAATTTAAATATAATTTTATGTATTTTATATTTTAAGAAAAAAATTATTTTATATTTAAATTTTTTTTTTTAATAATTTCTTTTACACATTTTGTTATAAATAAATCACATTGATTTAAAAAAATAAATTTCATTAACATAATAAAATATTGTCTTTCAAACAATTTTTTTATTTTAATCTTTTTTTATGTATGGTCTATTTTTAATATTTCAATCATTTTATTTTTGTAGTCTTTTTAATTTATTCCTATTATTTTTTCACAAATACATTTTTTAAAAATTAATAAAAAAATTAACGAACGTAATACACAAGTACATAATACGTGCTTAAAAAACTAGTATAATATATAAGTCTAGAAATCACAATTCACATAAATAAATTTAAATTTTTATTAAAAAAAATCATTAAAGTAAAAAATTTGAAATTTTGATTTAAAATACAATGGGATGAATGGATAACTATAACCATAGAAATATAAAACGAATATCTTCCAGGGATATGAACCTTTGTTGTCCATATCTGCATACAGAGAGAACAATTATTCGTTCAAATTTTGTCCTATTACCATTATATTTGCTCATCGAAATAAGTTCTAGAAAATAGTAGCGGACATGAAGTAATTGGAGTATGATGATAACTTAAAATAAATAAGATGTAATTTATTTTCTTAGGAGGAGATATTAATTACTCCTGCCTAAAAAATAATATGAAGCTGTACCATCTTTTTAATAAACAATTTTTGATATGCTTTTCAGATTATAAACATAATTTAATGATAATTCTATATAAAAGACACATAATTTTCTTATTAATCATTAAAATTAACTTATGTTAAATCAATAATCCTCACTTGTCTCTTGTTCTGATTTTAATAATTTGATGGACAACGTACTAATTAACCAGAGTTATTAACTTAATAGATCTGGGACTTGTTTTAAGATATTTTTAAACTTATGAACCAATTATGATTAGATCTATAATTTAAGAATTAAGAATAAAATTATTAGAACGGTTGATAAATTTTGTATAACCTCGTTGTTACTAAAAAAATTGCCCATTTGATCAAGGATTGACATTTTTTTTATCTAATTTTGATATCGTAAATGATATCTAATCAATTATATTTTGACATATTATTAAAAAAAATTTAAATTTTAAGATATAAAAATTATTTATAAATATTTTAAACTTTTTTAAATAATATGTTATGATATTATTGTTAGATATTTAGAATATCAAAAATTGAACAGACGCCTTGATCTTTTGGGAAGTTGAAAAAGAAAGGTGTCTGTTTATAGGAAAGAGAGGTGCTATACTCTACATCTTATTTGTCGCTGCTTGATTTCATTTTCTATTCATAGTTTAAACACTTACTTTTTTCTTTGATAAATATAGATTAATTAGTATATGTGGTCTATGTTTATGTGCAAGCATAGTACTGTCTTTTTTCACCAAAGAGAGAGAGAGAGAGAGAGAGAGAGAGAGAGAGAGAGAGAGAGAGAGAGAGAGAGAGAGAGAGAGAGAGAGAGAGAGAGATGGAGAAGCAACAAGCACTGTTTGAGACGAGAGAGGCGAGGTTCAGAGGCGTATACAGATTGTTTTCGAGCACAATAATGGTGGGTATATGTTTGATATGGCTTTACAGATTGATGTACATCCCAAGATCACGTGGAGATCTTGATCATCATGATTATCATCAGCGGCAGGGAGATGGGCATGGATTGGGATGTTCATGGCGGAGATCGGATTCGGGTTGTACTGGATTATTACTCAGTCTGTTCGATGGAGTCTCACTCGTTTTCATCCTTTCAAGGACAGGCTTTCTCACCGGTAAATTAGTAGTTAATCACATTCATATACATGAACACATAAGTCTTTGGAAAGATTTAATGATCGCTCTCTGTCTGCAAATATATGAATTCGTTTAAAGAAAAGAAGGTTTTAATTGGTGATCACTGAGGAATTTTCCTATTTCAATCAACAAAGAAAGTGGTTCTAATGTGTTTGAATTGAAAAATAACAATAACAATAATGAAGAGACATAAATATTCCTTTTTCACAAGTCACAATATTTCTTTGTTAGTAGTTTGATTTTTAGCCGACTGCTTTTCAATATCATAATAATTGCATCAAGAAAATAGTTGAAAGGCTACAAACCAAAATGATAAATTTTGTTAATTTTTCGCTGCCGGTAGTATTTTTTTTTTTTGTTTTCCCTTTTTTTTTTTAATTCTTTTGAAAAAATATTATTTTAATAAGATTTAAAAAAATATACACATTTTTCTGTGTATACTTTTGAGTCAAAAGTTCTTGATGAGCATCTTTGTTATCTTATCTCATCAATAAGAATAGGCGATGATTTGTTAGCTCTTTAGCCTTTGTTTGTTAGAGAGAAAAATGGAGGGGAAGGAAATCAGATGGGGATTTTGAAGAGAAAAATGAGATTTTGGTTATTTAGTAGAAAGAAAATTAGGAAAGAATGAAATTGAAATCTTCAGTCCCACCATATTTTAATCTTTCCCAACTTGAAGAAGAAAAGTGAATGGAAAGTTTTTTGACAAAGCAAATGTAGATAAATATACCTATTTGATTTTATTTTATTATCATTCCCTATCTTTTTTTCCGCTATATGTTTTGAGATTATAATGTAAAATACATTTAATTAGATATTTTTTATTATGTTTTCTTTCTTTTCTACCAAACAACATGATAAAAAACTTCTCTCCTTTCCATCACTTAGAGATTTTACTCTTTTTTCTTTTCTATTTTCCATCTCTTTTACCAAACATATTATTAAAGTAAAAGTAGACTATCAAAACGGTGGTAAGGCCCTTTTTTTTGTTTTTTGTTTTGTTTTTTTTTTGTTGAAATAGTGGAAGGCAGTTGAAGAAACTAAAGTTCCATTTGGGGATGCCTTTCTAAAAGTTTTTTTCAAACATATTTTTACTCTTTTTCCTCCAATTTTACTATTTATTTTTCCAAACATTTAACAAAAACTCAAATTTTAAAATTTCATAACTTTTTCATTTTAAGTCAAAATGAATTTTTTTTTTTTCAAATTGCATAGAATTTTGAGAACAAGATTCAAATTGCTAATATTTTTCCTAACATATTTTAAGTTTTTATATTTTTCACCCAAAACAGTTAATTTTCACTAAATGCACATTTCAAAACTCAAACTATTTCTAACCTCGAAAACACCGTCTCCAAATGTGTTCCCAATGAGGCCTAAAATATGAATATCCTATAATTTTTTTTTGAATAATCTTTTTTTTTTTTTTTTGAAATTGAAGATGGAGATTTGTACCTTTTACCTTTTGATAAAATTAGATATGAAATTATTATTAAATTATACCTATAACTAAATATTAAAATTTTCTGTTTTCGGTTTAGTCAATTTACAAATAATTAGATTATGAGACATTGATGATTTTATCACTGGCTATGACTATAGTTGTCATTTGTTATAATAAATGCATTTTATTATTCAAAATTATTTAAGTTTGAATTTCCCCAAAAAAAAAAAAAAAAAGTGTTCGGATCTTAACAAAGCCTATTAGTATAATTGAACCAGTTGACCGAATGTTCTATAGAGTTTTCAAAATGAATAGTCAATAACAGGAATCAAAGTGTTTTTTTTTTTTTTTTTTTTTTTTGTCCTTTTTCCTTTTTATTTTATTTTAAATACTCATAAGGTGAGGAATCTTTTAAATAAACACACTAAACAAACCTAGAAGACAAAAAAGCTCAACATGAGTTGCAGCCTCATGTTGGTGGACATAAAAGTCCAAGGTTTTGTCTTTTTCACAAAAGATAAATTCTCCACATGCAATGCACCACAAGTACTTGGTCCACCCATTACATTTCATGGGGACCATGCATGCGATTAGCTCCAATTTGACTCTTCTGGCCAATAATATCTACATTTAATGGACATCAAATAGATAAGTGTGTGTGACATTGATTTTTTTTTTTTTTTGGCTAAAATTAGTGATAGTGATAGTTGTTGATCATGTTCAAGTAGGCAGCAATTGATTTCCTTAGAAATATATAATGTGGTTTTTTGTATGTAAAGTATGAGTATTTAAAAAAGGCTAATTATATTCTTATATCTTTTTTATTTTAGTTATTTTTCAATTTATACTTCTGTTTTTAGAAACTATAAGTATTATTTGAATTTGAAAAACTTGTTTTAAGTTCATCACTCGCTCACTTTGTGGACAAAAATGGGAGAAAGAAAAGACAAACCTTTTATGTAGACCCTATTTATTCTTGAAATAACATTTTTTTTCTTGAGAAAAAAATTGAATAATGTTCTAAATATTTTAATAATATAAATTCAGTTTTTAAAAACGTAAAAGCAAGATTTTAATTTTTAATTTTTGTGTTTGATTTTAGAGTTTTTAGAAATGCCTTTAAATGCATATAATGTTCTTAATAAATATTAATGGATATTTATGTCATTTCATCCATTTTAATTGAAAAACTTCACGATTGATGATATTGAATTAAGTTTCTTAAATTTAAATGACAAGTTTATATATATATATATATATACATACATTTTCTTTAAATCTCACCAGTTAAAAAAAAAAAAAAAAAAATTCTAAAGGGGCTTTACCAGCCCAAGTTGAATGAGTGATCCAGTTCTAGCAAAAGACGTAACATTTAGTGATGGGAGTGGTAGGCATATTTGGACTGATTAGCTAGAATGAGTTTCATATTGCTCCGCAGGAGCTAGGGGTTCACATCATAAAAAATGCGGACCTTGACATATAGTGTGACGGATTCAAATCTTTTGTCTAATTTCGATGTTTTAAATAGTGTTTTATTAAATATATAATGTCATGTGATTTTAAAAATTTGAAATGCATTGTTAAAAGTCGTTCTTTTCTATGGCCCGATATCATAGACTCTATTGCTTTTCGTCTTTTTAATTACATGGAAACAGATATGAGAACAAATTACCGGGTATGGACGTTTTCGTTTGCACGGCGGACCCGAAAATGGAGCCACCAACATTGGTGATGAACACGGTTTTATCGGCAATGTCCTACAATTATCCACCTGAGAAATTAAATGTTTATATCTCTGATGATGGCGGTTCGGAATTCACTTTCTATGCTCTCCTTGAGGCCTCTCTTTTCTCTAAGCATTTGGATTCCCTTTTGCAAAAGGTTCAATGTTGAACCAAGAGCACCAGAGTCCTTCTTTGCAGAAATTTCTTCTCTCCAAGATAGCAAATTTGCTCAGGAATTGTTGGCTATCAAGGTATCATAAATTAGTTTTCTTTTAATATTTTTTTTCGTTTTTTTAAATATGAAAACAAAATTGGTTACATGTCCATTGCTAAATTTTGAGCTAATGTTTGGTTTTTTTTAAGATGAAGTGTCAAAGCTAATTGGATAATTGGATAAACCAGATAGATGTATTTTTTAAATTTGTGTCATTGTTTTAGAATATAATAATGTACGAAAAATTAATTATTGCTATAAAACTAGCTCGTATGTTATCTTTGTTACCCTTTCTTAATAATGAGAAGAGTTGGAAAGAAGCGAGTCGACTCCTAGAACTACTGGTTTTAAATTAAAATAAATAAGCTTGCTCTTCTTCAATTGAATCAAAATAAAATTTCAATCCGAATTCAAATGCAAATTGATAGTGAGTTCAAAACATCTGAAAACCCTTGTTCCTTTTTATATTTAAGTCAAAAGTTTTATATGTTTTTTTTTTCCTATTGTTTTTTGTTTAATGCCTTGTTTGTTGACGTTTAACTCCAATTAAATTGTATTTTTTTCATCTCATTTTTTTTTTTTTTGAAAAGTCAATAAAATTTATAACTAGTTTTCAAAAGTCAACTAACTCCAACTTAAAAATTTCATCTTATGATTTATAAAAAGCTATTGTTTTTATGATGCAAGTTTATGTGATATGTTGCATTATTTTTATTCTAGAATTTTGACCATCCTTCATAACTAAATCAATTTATGAATTATTTTTGTATGTTCTCGAAAGAAATTGTATGAAGAAATGAAAACCCGGATCGAGACAGCTCTTGAAGCGGGAACAATTCCAGATGATGCAAGGAAACAACACAAAGGATTCTCAGAATGGAACCCCAGCATAAAAAATAATGACCATCAGTCAATTGTGCAGGTAGAATTTCAACTCCAGAGAGATTGTTTGATTCAATTTTTTTCGTTCTTTTGATATATACACACTTTACATATCTATGTATATTTATAAATTTATATTTTCCCAGATTTTAATTGATGGAAGGGACACAAGTGCTGTGGACAACGAAGGAGGAAGTCGGTTGCCGACATTGGTGTACATGGCGCGAGAAAAAAGACCAAATTGGCCTCACAACTTCAAAGCTGGAGCCATGAATGCCCTTGTAAGCTTGCTTCATTTCTTCCTTAAGACGCAAGAAAACTAAGCATACTAGTCGAAAACCTTTCACTAACCTTGGCTATATTATAGCTCTCTTCAAATGTCATTTTTCAACTAATATATTTGCATTTGTACAGATAAGGGTGTCATCAGAGATAACAAATGCACCCTTCATTCTCAACTTGGACTGCGGACATGTACTCTAACGACGCAGACACAATCCAAGAGATATTATGCTTCTTCCTGGATGAAAAGAAAGGCGACGAGGTCGCGTTTGTGCAATTTCCACAGCACTATGACAACATGACCAAGAATGATGTTTATGCTAATGTTAACCATGCAAGTAATGAGGTGAGTAATAAATATGATCAAAATATTAACTTCTGATGTCAGTTGTCTTCTCTCATCATTCAGGCAACAAGAAGTGCTAGATTATTTGATCACGGGGTGCCAAATATTTTCTTGGTTTTTCATTATTGTATTAAAGGTTGAGCTTGCTGGAGCGGTGGATATGGTGCGGCTTTGTACTGTGGGACCGGATGCTTCCATCGGAGAGAAAGTCTTAGCGGAGAGAAGTATTCCAAGGGTGAAAGAGGTCCAGTGGAACATAGAAGGGAAAAAGAACGAGGGCAGAAGTGTAAACGATTGGAAGAATCGTCAAAAGTTCTTGCTGGTTGCAGCTATGAGAAGGGTACTCAATGGGAAAAGAGGTCAATCCTCCAAAGCCCGTCTCATTCTTTTTCAATTCCCGTCCCTTACCGCCTTCTCGATATCTTAGTTCTAATGGTGTTATGGTATTCCTTTATTTTTTTTTTTTTGAATATGTGCAGATGGGGTTGATGTATGGTTGTCCTGTTGAAGACATTGTTACCGGATTGGCAATCCAATGTCGGGGTTGGAAATCGGCTTACTACAATCCAGAGAGGAGGGCTTTTTTGGGACTTGCCCCGACGACGTTAGAAGTCGGTCTTGTCCAGCACAAAGATGGTCTGAAGGCTTGTCTCAGATATTCTTATCCAGTATTGCCCCTTCACATATGGGCATGGGAAGATCAAATTAAGTGCCCAAATGGCATACTCCATATATCTTCTTGGGCTCCATTTTCCTTGCCAACTTTGTATTACGTAATTGTTCCTTCTCTTTGCCTGCTCAAAGGAATTTCTCTGTTCCCCGAGGTATATATCTCTATCCAAATCATTGTAATTTCTTATCGCCGTATGTGTTACATTACCGAGGTCAGTTTGACGATTTCGTAATTGTAAATTTCAGGTCTCAAGTCCATGGTTCCTACCGTTCGCGTATGTCTTCGTAGCTAAGAATGTTTCAGCGTATTGGAAGCAATGAATTGCGAAGTACACTAAAAGCTTGGTGGAACTTACAGCGAATGTGGCTGATACGAAGGACCACATCGTATTTCCTTGCCCTCCTAGACATCTTTAAGAGGAAATTAGGCTTATCCGAAACTACATCACTCTCACCGATAAAGTTGTCACCGAAGATGCCTCAAAGAGGTACAAGCAGGAGATCATGGAGTTTGGAAGCTCGAGTTTAATGTTCACCATGTTGGCGACACTGGCACTGCTTAACTTGTTCACTCTAGTTGGTGGAATTAAGAAGATTCTCATGGATTTCAATGCTCTAGAGCAGCTGATGGTGCAGATAGTTCTTTGTGGGATTATAGTTTTGATCAATTTGCCAGTTTACGAAGCGCTCTTCATCCGTAGTGACAATGGTCGCATACCGTCCTCGGTCATGTTCAAGTCTGTTGTTCTAGCTTCTGTTTTATGCCTTCTGCCTACATATTAGAACATGTCATTGAAATAGATGTGACTCTATTGGGAGCAATCAAAGGTGCAGTCATGATCATAAAATCAATACAATATTATCTGATAGTTGCCCCTCCCCTCAAGTTTTCAAATGTCTAAATTTTGACGAAAGATAAAGAAGAGAACGTTTTGCTTGTCTTTAACAAAAATCTTCGCTTTATCAAACAATGAATTTCTCCTGGGTACTTTACCAGAGTTTCAAATAAATAATTCTCTTCAAGAATTACATCTTTTCCACCAAGTTTACGGGAACTTGCCTGCATCTTTTGTTAACCTTAGAGCTTGTCCAGGTTAGACCTCTCGATATGCCAATTCAATGGCTCACTTCCAAGTTCCATGTCAAACCTCACCCAAGTTGTCAACATTCATATATCGAACAATAATTTTACGGGATCAATCCCATCTTTAATTTGTCCACGCAACTTGTTGAGATAGATCTTTCTCAAAATCGTTTAACTGGTTATAGTCCTCAATCTCTGTTTGCTCTTCCATCTTTGAAAAGGATTGTGTTATCCAACAACCAATTCAGTGGTCCCATTCTTGAGTTTCCAACAGCATCTCCATCCTTGGATACCCTGGATTTGAGTCACAACAATCTACAAGGGCTGGTTCCAACATCCATTTTCAAACTCGGAAGTTTGAGATCTCTGTATCTCGCCAACAACAAATTCGAAGCACCCAACTCCGACAAATGGTTCAAGGGGATAGCAACCTTACCATCCTTGATCTTTCATATAACAGCCTGACTTCATTTCCCGACTTACAAAACCTATCAGATTTGAGAATTTTGAACCTTTCCAATAATCAGATTGCAGGTAAGATACCTAATTGGATTTGGGGAATTGGGAACAATGGTCTTGTGCATCTGAGTCTTTCTGGTATGGAGGAACCTTTTTGTTTTCCCCAGTCTCTCGCATTCCTTGACCTTCACCTTAACCAACTACAGGGAAACATCTCTGTCCTTCCACAATCTCGTCGTTATCTAGATTTGTCTAGCAATTATTTTACTTCTCTTCCAAATGACAATTTTGATGACGATTCCACGATTGTTTTTTTCTCCCTCTCAAATAATAGCCTTGTAGGAGCTATACCTAAGCGCATATGTGAGATCAAACACATTTTAGCCCTTGATTTGTCTCATAACAATTTTAGTGGACTAATTCCACCATGTTTAATTGAAAGAAGTTCTCGTGATATGCTGAATCTGCGTAATAACAACTTAAATGGCTCGATTCCTGATGTCTTCCCACGGGGTTGTAAGTTAAAGGCGCTAAATCTTGATGGAAATTTCATTAAAGGGAAGATTCCAAAATCTTTAGCCAATTGCTTTGAATTAGAGGTTTTGGACCTTGGGTATAATGAATTGGCAGACGATTTCCGCTGCTTGTTGAAGAATATAACCACTTTGCGTGTCCTTATTCTCCAATCCAACAAGTTCCATGGCAGCATTGAGTGTGCAAATGCTAATGGAAGCTGGCCGATGCTTCAAATATTCGACTTGGGCTGACAACAATTTTAGCAGAGAAACTACCGAATCGGTGGTTAACAAAGTTGCAGGGAATGGTGGCGGATGAAGGTGATGCAGTTTCACATGTTCTAGGCTTAGATAATGGGTTTAGAAATCCAATTATCATCAAGTGATATACTATGTTGAAGGGGATTGTAGTCCGTCTTTGGGACACGCCTTATACGAGACAATGTTGTATCTTAGATCAGACCTGAATATACATATCCTTGTAGGCCAGGCCATAGTAGAACAGTCAATATATATTTATTTACAAGGGGTTTTATACTTGAGGAGGTTGCATATTATAAGTATACAGTGACAGTGACCTACAAAGGGTACGAGAGGCAGCTGCCGAAGATCCTAGATATATTCACTTGCGTTGATCTTTCTAAAAACAATTTCCATGGACAAATACCAGCAGAATTGGGACAACTGCGAGCACTTCACATCCTCAACTGGTCCTATAATTCTCTCACAGGCCAAATCCCTCCTTCCATAGGGAACATGCGAAATCTGGAGTCCTTGGACCTCTCGTGGAACCACCTCAGTGGAACAATTCCGATGCAACTTCAGAGCCTCTATTCCTCTCATTTCTAAACCTCTCATTCAATCATCTGGTTGGAATGATCCCAACGGGCGATCAGCTTCAAACATTCTCAGCAGATTCTTACTTCGGAAATGAAGGATTATGTGGGTTCCCTTTGATGAAAAACTGCTCAGATAAAGTGGTAGATCCAGAGAAGGACAAGCATTCAAATTCTGGAAGAAAGATCGATTGGAACCTGTTAAGTGGTGAAATTGGCCTCTTAACTGGGTTTGCGATTGTTGTTGCGCCACTCATGTTTTCCCGCAGATGGAGGATAAGGTACTACGAACATGTTGACGACATCATTATCGAGATCCTTCCATTATCTGTGTCATGGAAGTGGTTTTTGTGGACGACCACTTAACCAGCAATGGTGCAGTGAGGAATAATCAAAGCTTGATTAGAGAATTCTTGGTGAGTTAATTCTCTGTCTTTTCCCTATTAATTATTTTGCTCTTTTTTTTTTTTTTTTTTTTTTTCTGGTCATTTTGACGTGTAGTGAAAGTAAAATTAGCATTCCTCTGTTCGGTGAGTTTTGTGCGAAGGTGTGACGGAGGAACGCTTTACGGATATATAGTAACTTTGTGGCATGTTCAGAAAGAGAAATGTGTCTTCACTATAACATTTTCTTTTCTTGTTAGTTATATAACAAACTTGTTATACAATGTTTTTTTTATTTTTTATTTTTTATTTTTTTTTGAGAATTCTATGATTTGTGTCCCAAATTGTAGAGGTACAAAGTTGGGAGTTTAAAGCAAAATCCATTGAACAAAAGCACGCATCGACGGAGAAGAAACAAGAAGCTCTAATTGTGATATGATTAGGACCAGATGTGCAAGCAAGATAAAATTAAAAGCAAATTAATAGAAAACAGGAGGAGACGATGCCTTAACCTCTCATTGCAAATTTGATAAATTTCTTCGCTTATGTTTCCACTTAGCTATGTACTTTGTTCTTCATTTTTCGCCAATTTATTTCAGTCATGTTTAGTTCTACTACATGGATTGGCTTGCTCTTTTATATTGTTGTTGTATCTCGCAGGTAGGATACTGAAGAGCTGAAATGGCAGGTGGCTTCAGATCGAGAGTGGAGCTTGGCTGCTGCTTTGTTTCTTGACGAAAATAATAAGGATCTTGTAGAAAATTTCTCTTCTTTTTTCTTTTCGATTTGAAAATACTTATCAGATGTTTGTATGAATCTGTATATCGAGTCATGTTTGTCGCTCTGCTTCATGCATCGGCCGGCTTGATCCGTTGTGTGAAAGTAAAATAATTAGCTACTTTGTTTTATTAGGACTCTTTTCTTTTAATTCAGCTTCGCGCGATGATTCCTTGTATTTATGTGAACTAATAATTAGGCTAAGCGTATTTTCGTAACCTCGGAGTTACACTCTCCTCAAATGGTAGATTATTTTTAAAGCGTTTACAATTCTGATTCTGAAAGCTATTATGTATGCAAATGAACATGAAGGAAGTGGGAAAACTACGTAATAGGAAAGAGCAAAAAGTCTACTGAGTGTCATTTCTAAGATTCGGAAAAACGACATAGAATCATTTGTATCAACCTTTTTTTTTTTTTTTTTCATTTTGGAATGATCGTCAGAGGAAAATGGATTTTGATATTGGCTATAATGTGTACCGTATGGTTACATCGATTTGTTCATGTTGGTAGGATTGGAGGACACGAGAAGTCGTAGATACTTCAAAACGACAACAAAAAAAAGATGATATCGGCTGAAAATGACAATAATATATAGAGGACGACATGAATTGACAAACGACATGAAGCAACAAACAACATCTTACCCGCAAAATAATAATAATAATAATAATATAAGAAAACAACACAAACTCGAAAAACTACCCAAAAAAAAAAAGGACAAAGAATTACAGAAAAAATTAAATAAACAACAATAAATCAAGGGCGAAAAAATTTACATAATCGACCCAAAAAAAAAAAAACAAGTGAGAGATATGAACGACCACAAAGAACATAAAAACGAAAAGAGAAAGAAAAAAAAAAACGAAGATTGTTTCCAAAAAAAAAGGGGAGAAAGAACATAATCGCATTTTTGAAGAGAGTAATTGTAAATTATAATATAAAATTTCAAATAAAGTAAAAAACAACATAAATAAATCTTTGACCACACAATATAAAATAAAACCACTTATACTTCCTCCTCTCACTCTCTCACTCTCACTCTTCTCTATTTCTCTCTTTATTATGAAACTATGCACATAAATTTTTTTATTAAAAATCAATTGAAAATTCTTTATTTTTAAGGAAATTTAAAGATTTTCCTAAAAACTTAAATTTTCTCGAAAAATATATTATAATTTATCATCTTTTAAAAAATATGTTATCAATTTCTAAAGTACATATGAAATATGCTATTTGTTACAATTTCGCAAAAAATAAAGACAACAACAACATCAAAACAACATCAATCTTTTATTTTAGGTATAAAACGACATTAATCTGATTAAACGAAGATAATCACAAAAATATAAAATGAAAAGTAGAAAGACTCAACAAGAACCTGATCAAAGTCGACAATCATAAATCCCCAGTTTATTCTTCAAAAAAATAAAAAATAAATAATCCCCAGTTAATAATCATTGACTACTAAAACGTAACCTAGTTGGTTCAATGTTTTTGAGCCTCAAACAACAAATTTCAAACCTAAAGTGGACTCAAGAGAAAGGAAAATAAAATAAAATACCCTCAACCAAGTATTATTATTAATTCTTATTTCTGAAAAACGTATAAATGTCGTCTGTCCACCCCGATTTAAGGTATCAGGTGGTGAGAAAATATACATATTACAATACTTGACCATAAATTCATAATCTTTCGATCTTGGACTTACACGTGTATTTAATAGGAATTCATACATCTTACTTCTTTGTTTTATCTTTGACGATAACTGTCCCTACACGTACCAATATAATTCAATGACTGCATTATCAGAAAAACAGTGAGATTTCACCACCAACCAAAGATCAACAAGTTTAAGCATGTCGAACCTCAGCATGGAAAAGAAACCATGCTTCTTCTTCTTCTTTTTTTTTTTTTTTTCCATAGTGACATGGAATTAGTTCACACTTCAATATACATATATAAATTATTAATTGTCATTCCACTTTAAGGGTCCGTTTGGAGGATATCTAGAGATGATATTTTGAAAGTTAAGTTGGAAAAATGTGTTTTGGAGGAAAACTTTTAAAAACGTCATGTGAAATAGAAAATAATGCAAGAATTTTTATGTGTTCAGAAAAAATATATATATATATATAAGTTTGAGTTTTTTGAAAATGTAAAAGAGAGAGTTTGATATAAAGTTGACATTTAAAATCCAGATGATATTTTATCATATGGAATTAACGCTCCAAACTGCTGGACCCTAATTTCGGGTTTAAAAGAAGTAAACCTAGACCGAAGGCTGGGTTAGCCGAAAGGCATTAAAAATTGTACTAACTTCTGCCATGTGTAACACGGTCTTCTTGACAAAAAATCATTTCACACTTGTCTAATTTGCGGTATCAAAAAAGTGAACCTGCACTAAAGGGTGGGTCATAAAGTAAAAGATTGAGCAAAGAGTAAAAAAGGAAAAGAAAAATCATTTGTTTTTCCTTCCACGAACCATGATAAAGTACAGTTATCAAACTTGTGAATTAAAAAATAAAAAATAAAAGAATATTTTTATAAATAATCTCTGAATTATACACCTAGCTTCAAGTTAGTTCTTTATTTTTAAATTTACACATCACATTACCTTGAACTTTTTAAGTGTTACACAAATGACTGCTATATCTGTATTCTATTAAAAAAAACTAAATGCAAATTGAAAACGTTCATATATTTTGAGCTTTAATTAAGGCCAAAATCATAATTACATATTTTTTTTAAAAAACATGCACCTCCAAATAGCTTTATGCTGCTATATGTCTTCGACAAAAGTACAGTTTGTGCTGTATCTTTTTCATTGAAATACATTTTGTGCTATATATATGTTTTTAATAAAATATAATTTGTTTTCAAAAATATATAGGATTGAGGTATAATTTTTTTTGTCAAAAATTTTTAATTGCAACTTTACCTATAAATAAAGCTTGTGTGATCCGATTCAATTATTATCATATTTTTTTTATAGAATATTAGTAAAAAACTGATGGCATAACAATAGAAAAGTTCAAGAGAGTGTAAGGTTGTAAAATCAAAAGTCAAAGGTCAATATGAGACATGGTGTATAAATTGATAATCATTTATAAAATTAACCCAAAACTAAAATTAAAAGAAATAAAGCTATAAAGTATTAAAGTAACTTGGTCTTCGCTAAAATCCACAGATCGTTTTTTTTTTTATTTTTTATTTTTGGGTATCTTCTGAGAACCATCATGAATTATTATCAAACGTGTAAATGAAAAAGAAATAATTATTAAAAAAAATCAAAGGATGTGATGTTATAAGTATAATTTAATGATAATTTTACTTATGACTTTATTATAAGGTGACCGAATTTAAATTTCCATATATTCAAGTTTAAAAAATAAATAAATAATATCGAAGACTATAAAAAGATCGTTTTTAGGGTGCAACCTGTAATTTTTTTTTATTGTACAATCTGATAAAAGCAATAATAAGCTCTGAATTTTTTTTTTTTTTTTTTTTTTTTTTTTGGTTCAGGAAAAGAAAAAACAAAGAAGAAGTAGTTAAACTCACTGTTGAAAATTGCTAGTTTATTATTTTGTCTACTCTGGTTGAGATTTAATATTTGTTTAGCTAAAAGATTCTCATCTCCTCGAAATTTTCCTCTTTTTTCTTTTTTTTTTTTTTTTTTTTTTTTTTTTTGAAGTGGAAACGACCAAATTAAAGAGTGTGTTTGGTCTCACTGGGTACGTAGGATCATATATAACTGAATTGTCAATATCTTGAAGAACAGTACTAGCCTTGTATTTATCTTTGATTTTTTTTTTTTTTTTTTTGAGGGAATTTATCTGTGATTAACAAACAAAGATGATAACTAACGACGAGAAGTCTAGAAGACAATTGTGGAAGTAATTATAAAATCTAAGCTATTGCCATTTTTTTAATAACCAGTTAGGAGTTCTAAGAGCCTTTGCTTTTGATGCTTTCAACAAAAGAAAAACAAAAGAAAAATGAAATGAAATTTGTCAAGGAAAAAAACCACTCTAATTAGAGGAGCGAAACACACAAACAACCACTACACTATCGTACACTACCCTTATATATATATATATATATATGTTTATATCCTACATGTCTTCAATCATACGCGGTTCTACTGCTTCTGCACCCGTTAAGATTATTTCTTTGTTCCTATTATGATATTTGACGCCCTCTGCTTATTCTTGTTACCGAAGGTCGCCGTTTCATTAACTTCTAATTTATGATTTGACCACCAACATGCACCTACTGATTCATGTCAACAAAGCATGTTAAAACCTCAGGGTGAGAAAGAAACTAATTAGAACCAGTTTCTTTCTCATTAGCAAGGAATTATTTCACACTTGAACCTAAAATGTAAGATAAACAATCATTTCACACTTAATTTGGAGTTCTCAAAAAGTGAACCTGGACCAAAAATTGGGTAGTTCAAAAAGCATAAAAAACTGTATTAACTTTAGACAAGTGTAAACTGAAAATACTGGGTCAAGATATGTCAATTTTTTCTTGACAAATAATCATTTCACACTTCGTCTAATTTGTGGTTTCAAAAAAAGTGAACCTGCACTGAAGGTAGGGTCATCAAGTAAAAGATTGGGCAAACAGCTAAAAAATAAAAAATTTGGTCATCAAGTAAAAGATTTGGTCGCAGAAGGTGGTCTTCAGTGACCAAACATTTCCTAGTCACGAATTCATTAGCCTCAGAATCTGAAAATTAGTTGTACCGCCTTTTGAAATATATATTTTTTTTTTTTTTTGAATTGGAGATTAATTTAATTTTTAAAATGGTAAAATAGCAAAATAAAGACTATAGCACCAATAATCACAAACCTAAATGATGCATAGCAATATTCCATCATTGGATAGTACATTATAAGGAATTCTGTTCATCCTTTTCTCATTTTAACAAAAATAATAATAATAATAAATAAATGATAAAAAGACGGATCATTCCTCACTGTTTTGATACTTTTTTTTTTTTAAAGAGAGTTTTTTAAAGAAAAATTATTGGAACATAGAGCCTCATCTAAATAAATAAATAAATAAAGTCCTCGCTCTTAAGGTTCAAACAACAATTTGCACTAATTAATTCTCCTATGTTTCTGATATTTGCCACAAAGAGCTTCCCTTTATTCTGATTTTTACGAAACTTCCTTTGGGCAAATAGTGAAAGCATATAGTCTTCAAAAGAAAAAGTAAAGTCAGAGCAAACTTACTTTGCACATATTGCACTGGTGGTTCCTCTACATATCCTCGAAAGTTTCATTTCTTTAAGGAGCCGTGTAGGGTATGTTTGGTCGTACTGTGTAGGGTCATTTATATATATATGTATATATATACACACATATAAGTGCTTATAATTGGGCCAAGGTAGGTCTAATTTGTCAATATCTTAAAGAACAATAACTTTAGACGGGTCGATGATTTTGATACAGTTGGTCATGGCATAGGAAGACTTTTGACTAACACGCTCATGCATATATATACACATATGGATTGGGGTTTACTGGCATTAGCACTTGAATTAGATAAGTTGATTTCTCCCTCTGATAAATCCACAATGAGAAACAATAATATTTCATCCTTTTCATTGCCCTTCATTTGCTCAATCCTACTTGGCCTTTTTACACTCGTGGTTCCTCGCGAATGTCTTGGCACTCAGCAATCTTTGTTGCTCCAATTCAAGAACAGCCTATATTTCCCCAGAAAATATTCTACGAAGCTCGTGACTTGGAACGAAAGTTCTGACTGCTGCTCCTGGAAAGGCGTGACCTGCGAAGAGGGCCGTGTCACTTATCTCGACTTAAG
Organism: Ficus erecta; assembly: GCA_008635985.1. Taxonomy (NCBI): domain Eukaryota; kingdom Viridiplantae; phylum Streptophyta; class Magnoliopsida; order Rosales; family Moraceae; genus Ficus; species Ficus erecta. Next base: position 218,182 of record BKCH01001780.1, on the reverse strand, counting down.
TGGTGAGGAAATTGACGCCAGGCTTGATAATTCTAGCTCCCTTTTCAATTTGCATAATCTCAAGAGCCTTGATCTATCTTTTAACTCCTTTAGCTCTACAATCCCCTCAAGGTTTGGTGAACTCACAAATTTGAGTCATCTGAATCTAGCACACGCAGGCTTTTGGGGGCAAATACCAATTGGCATCTCCCGCCTAAAAAGCTTGGTCACTCTTGATTTGTCCTCACAATATTTGTCAGATGGAACGAGCCTTGTGATCCCAAATTTGAGTATGCTGGTTCAGAACCTCTCAAAGCTTCAAGAGCTATGCCTTGATGGTTCAAACATCACAACATTTGGGAGCGGGTGGTGTCAACCGTTGTCATCCTCACTGCCTAATCTTCGTGTCTTGAGTTTATCCGGTTGCTATGTTCCTGGCCCATTGGACGAGTCACTTGGGAAGCTTCAATCTCTTTCGGTGGTTGATCTCAGAGGTACTAATATATCTTCTCCAATCCCACAATCCTTTGCCAAACTCTCAAATTTGACCCACTTGTATCTTTCTAATTGCAAATTGCAAGGAACATTTCCTAGGAGGATCTTCCAATTACCAACACTTGAGATTATTGACGTATCATACAATGAATTTCTTCAGGGCACTTTACCAGAGTTTGAAATAAATAATTCTCTTCGAGAAGTATCTCTTTCTTACACAAAGTTTGCGGGGAATTTACCGACATCTCTTGGTAACCTTTGGAACTTGTCCATATTGCACCTTTCCAGGTGCAAATTTTACGGCACAATTCCAAGTTCCCTGTCAAACCTCACCCAAGTTGTCTTAGTTGATCTATCAAGTAATAACTTTACCGGTCCAGTCCCATCTTTTAATTTGTCCACCAAACTCGCCCATATAGATCTCTCTAATAATAGTTTAACTGGGGAAATGCCTCTATCTCTATTTGCACATCCATCTTTGGAAGAGATTATGTTGTCTGACAATAAACTTAGTGGTCCCATTCCTGAGTTTAAAGTGGCATCTTCTTTGCAATTGCTTGTCGTAGATTTGAGTAACAACAATCTAGACGGTTTGATCCCCACATCCTTCTTCAAACTCCAAAATTTGAGATCCCTTTGTCTCTCTTATAACAATTTCAATGGCACCAAACACCTACAAAAGATTCAAGGGTCTAGCAAACTTGAATTTCTTTATCTTTCTAATAACCTAATTTCAGGAGTGATTCCTAAATGGATTTGGGAAGTTGGGAACGGGAGTCTTGTACAGCTGGATCTTTCCCATAACTATCTTGTTGGCACACTGGAATCTTTCCTTTTCCCTGAAACCCTCGAAATCCTTGACCTTCACTTTAACCAGCTACAAGGAAACATCCCTGTTTTTCCAAAATTTCTTCATTACATAGATTTGTCAAGCAATAATTTTACTTCCCTTCCCTTTGATAATTTTCATGACCATACACTTGTTAGTTTCTTTTCCCTCTCAAACAATAGTCTTGCTGGAGATATGTCTGAACGCATATGTGCTTTGGACATTTATTCTCTTGATTTGTCTCTCAACAATTTCAGTGGAAGAATACCCACATGTTTAATTGAGACTAGCGATTCCCGCTATGTATTGAATTTGGCTAACAACAACTTCAAAGGCCCAATTCCAGATGTGTTCCCGAGTAGTTGTACATTGAATGCGCTAGATCTAAATGGAAATTTGATTGGAGGGGAGATTCCAAAATCTCTTTCCAATTGCTTCCGATTAGAGCTATTGGACCTTGGGCACAATGAACTGATTGGTGAATTCCCCTGCTTGTTGAAGAATTTATCCACTTTGCGTGTCCTTATTCTCCGATCCAACAACTTGCATGGTAGCATTGAGTGCCCAAATGCTAATGCAAGTTGGCCGATGCTTCAAATATTCGACATCGCTCACAATAATTTAAACGGAGAACTACCAAGACGATGGTTATCAAAATTGCAGCAGATGCTGGCTGATGGAGATGATGCCCATTCAGAGGTCCTAAGCTTTGATAAAGAAATATCTGTTCCTCATCTTTTTGAACGAAGATCCAACACACGTTATGCATATACAGTGACAGTGTCCTACAAAGGGCGAGAGGTGGAGCTGCCGAAGATTCTAGCTATCTTCACCAGCATTGATCTTTCAAGAAACAGTTTCCATGGAACAATACCAGCAGAATTGGGACAACTTCAAGCCCTTCATATCCTTAACTTGTCCCATAATGCTCTCGGAGGCCAAATCCCTTCCTCTATGGGGAACTTGCGACAAATGGAGTCGTTGGACCTCTCATGGAACAACCTCAGTGGAGGAATTCCATCGCAACTGCAGAGCCTCTCTTTCCTCGCATTTCTGAACCTCTCATTCAATCATCTGGTTGGAATGATCCCGACAGACAAACAATTTCAGACATTCTCAGCAGATTCCTATCTCGGAAATATAGGACTATGTGGGTTCCCTTTGGCAAAGAAATGTTCTGACAAAGCAGCTGGGACTTTTTCGTCAATTACATTGAAAGACAACCGTTCAGATTCTGGGAGAAGGATCAATTGGAACTTGTTAAGTGCTGAAATTGGCCTCTTAACCGGGTTCGGTGCAGTTGTTGCACCACTTGTGTTTTCCCGGCGAAGGAGGATATGGTACTACGAACGTGTTGATGACATCATTATCGAGATCTTTCCATTAGCCGTGTCAAGGAAGTGGTTTCTGTGGACAGCTACTTGACCAGCAATGGCAGTGAGGAGCAACTCAGTGTGATTGAAGTATGCCTGGTAAGTTAAACTACTCTGTCTTTGTCTTTTCTTCGTTTTTTTTTTTTTTAAATCTTTCCTTTCCTTGTCAGCTTGAAGATTGAAAATAGGATTTACATTCCTGTGTTTCATGAGATTTGTGTGAAGGAATAATTGAAGTAAGCCATATCATTTAATAGTAATTTACTATCTTGGGCCGTAATAGAAGTGTTTCTCTAGTACTGTCATATTGTCTTTTTCCTGTCAATTTAACAATGCAGTTTTCATGCAATAGCAACTTCAAGCTTTTTTTTTTTTTTTTTTTTTTTTGGTGCTGATATTAAGTATTGCCAGCATGTTTGAGAGAAACAAAATAAATAAAGAAAAAAGCTTTGTTTTAGCTTGTTCGATAATTGTTACTAACTCTAAGTAGATGCTATGCATATCATTTGCAGTTGTACGAGTGTGATTAATTCTCTTCGCATACATTTTTGCAGAGCTATGAACTTGTTCATCATATTTAGCTTCTTGAATTGTTGGTTTAAGTCATGTTTCTTCCTCTGCTTCATGGTTCATATTGCTGTTCTGTCTCGCGAATAGGATATTGAAGACTTGAAGTAGGCAGGGGATTTCGGATGGAGAGTGGAGCTTGTCTACTACTTTGTCTCTTGAGTATGCGTTTATCAAATAATGTTGATGAAAATTACAAGGATCTTGTTTAATTTCCCTTTTTTTTTTTTTTTTTTTTTTTTTTTTTTGGTGTGTGTGTGTGTGTTTGTTTCTGTGGAATCGGGTTGTGTTCGTTGCTTTGCTATATGCACGAGCCGGCTCTATACGTTGTGTGAAAGTACGTTTTTCACCGTAGGATGAAACGCGTGAAAGGGTACTGGAACTTGTGTGCTACTTTGTTTCCTGAGGACACTTTTGTCAAAGGATTGTATTATTATCTTGTGTTGATGAATTATAGTAATTTGCATTAATCCTCAAATGTTAGATTTTTTAAGCATTCTCAATTCTGATTCTCAAAGCTAATTTATCTATAGTTAAAAAGTGTTTTATGCTCTATCAAGTTTTCAAAGTAAAAAAAAAAAACCCGAAAGTTCTGTGTCAGCATATGAAGAATAACGTAAGGTAAGTGTGAGATCACTTTAGAATCAGATAACTAAAAGTATGATTTTTTTTTTTTTTTTTTTTTTTATAATAAGCAAAAGTATATCAATAAAAAAGAAAAAAGAATAACTTAATATGGGTTGGGATTGCATTGGTTAAAAAATGTTCTATATATACATATACAAGATAGGTTTGCAAGATCACAAATCACATGATCGGGAGCGATGGCGACGATTGGCTAGAGATGGGGATCGTGATGGAGATCCCGAGGAAGATCAAGACACCAATTTAATACAGAACAACGATGGTTTCTGTAATAATCAAAATTTTTACAGATTCATGATTTCCTTAAAAGCAAAGGAAATCCAAGTCTGTATTATGTATGTTAATATAAATGCATGTTCTGATTTATTAGTATATGTTTGAGTTCTCATTTAAATTAGCTATAAGACTCAATAATAAGGTTATTATGTCAAGAATGAGGCCTTTTGGTAATAAGGCATAATCATGATTTATGTTTTTATTCTAGCTTAAGTATGACTAGAATAACTCATGATTTGTATAAGACGGTACTGCAGCATAATAAGCAGTATTGAAATTATACTGTGACCAACCATCATTACGGATGCAGAGTTAAGAATAAGGTATGGGACCCCTCTAGAATTATCAGGAATAATATTTGGAGCAATGAGGACTTAGTAGCTTCAAATCCTGAGAAAACCTATATGCGGTCTAATTAAGTGTAGATAAATTCTGAACTGCAGTACTGTTAATAGTTAAAACAGTATTTGTAATATCTGGATTATTAAGAAAATGGACTGCATATTAGGAGGAAGTGCCAAATGGAGCCCTATTTGGAGGACATCTCATCCACGATAAATATGTGAATTTTTGGATTTTGAAAATTATGGAAAGAATTAAGTGGATAATCATGAAGAGATTTCTAAGCCTAAAATGTCTCCACATGGCCGGCCACCTAAGAGGGTTTTTGGGCAAATATTTTGTTTTTAGGGACAAAGATGCAATTTTAATAATAAAAATAATTATTGGAAATTAGGTATTTTTCACCTATAAATAGGTAATGTTGGGTTGTTGGTGAAACATTTACTTGAGCCTCAAAACTTTTGTTTCTTTTCCAACTTCTCCTCTAGCCCTTAGGAACCGAAAAAAAAAAAGAAAAAAAAAAAAAGAGAGAGAGTGAGCAAGAGTGGCCGGTTGTGTTAGTGGAGTGAGGAGGAAAAATTTTTCCCATCCCAAAGTCTAAGTCCACCCCTCAAGCTTTAGAGGTATTCCTCTTAACCCTCTAAGAATTTCATTAAGTTTTGATCAAGGATTTATGTGTATTTCAAGCTTGGGTTGTAAGAGCATAAGCTCATGTCTCTTATTTTGCCCCAGGTTATGATTTTATATGATTGGTTGTGCCTAGATCTATGCTTAGGTTAATTTGATTTCTAAATCTAAGCATGGGTTTGAATTTTGCTCTAGAATGAGTGTTATAGTTATGGTTGCTCACCAAGCGTTTGTGAATATGTTTTCAGATGTTTGAATCTGGTTATTTGGTGAATGATGGATATTGGTATACCGCATGTGTGTTGGTTAAAGAATTAACCTAAAATCACAATTTGGTAAACTTGAAAGTTACCAAATATTGTGTTTCCATAAAGATGAAACAAGCGTATGATTGAATGTTAAGAACGAATCCAACGCAATGCATGTTGATGTAGGCTCACGGCTTTGTCCGTTTGAGGTAGTGTACATGGATTTTAAACAAAAACCAACAAATTTCAAAACTGTCAATTTTCGGATTAAACTGGATAGTTTTCTAAAAACTGAATTTTGAGCCCCTTAGAGATTGAATTTGGAAAATTTCATAACTGCAAACTTGTAGAAAATTGAAAATCCTAGGGGGCTACGCTTATGGTTTTTAAAAATAAGGCTCAAAAGGCCTCTGCTTTTATCAAAATTCGAGACTGGATAGACAGTGTACACGACCATAATTTTTCAGAAGGAGAAACGAGTAAGTTAAATATAGATTAAGGTTTTTGACCAAAAAAAAACAAAACAAAACAAAAGTTGTAGGTCTCGATGAGATCTACAACTTTCATGAAGAAAACTTTTTTAAATTCTAAACCGATTTAAGGATAAAATAGGATTTTTAAAATTGTGCATGATACAGGAAATTCATGCACATGCACCTTCAGTCAAAATACAAGGCTGTTTTCAAAAGCAATTTTCAAAGTTTTATGATTTTATAATTCTGATTAAAAGAAATTACGGTTTTACAAAGAAAACAGTTTTAAAAGTGTTTTAAAATTTTACAAGTGGTTTTAAAAGGTAATTTCAAGTATTAAATCAAGATAATACTTGAAATTATGAAAACAATGTATTTTTTTAAGAAAATGAGAGAAGGCCCAAGATTTCTTAAATGGTAACAGTTTTATGACGAATGGTAGTCGGGTTGGAAACCGACTAATTGATCGATGTGTATGTGTTAAGATTTGTTGAGGAATGTGGTAAGAAGTATTCTTACGCCTAGTTTGAAACAGGAGTATAACATATTGTCGTGCTGTGTTTGGACGATAGACCAAGAACGTAGGACGACTTGTAAGTACAACTACGCCTATAGCATATGCAAAATGTTTTTACTGCTTTGCATGTTTTCAAAGCTCATGCATTAATATATGTGATGCATATGTTTTATGTTTTATTATTGTGGCATCATGATAGCATGCTCACCAATAATAAATGATATGACAAGAACAAAGACCCAGGTTTCAAGTTTGAAACAATAAAGATTCAAGTTTTTAAGTATGAAAGGGTTTTCAAGTACGAAAGGGTTTTCAACTATGAAAAGGTTTTTCAAGTATAAAATGATTTTTCAATTATGATTCAAGGCAAGAAGAAGTTTTAAGATCTTAAAGCAAGTTTCTAAGTATGATGGCAAGCAAGTTGGCTTGTGTTGTACCGACCTGCCACAAGGGCGGGGTTTGGTCTATGGTTTGAGTTGGATTGAACAAGCCGCCCCAATCACTCCATGTCTGCGCACCACGGTACGTGCACTCATGTTATGTAAGGGACCCAAAAATATGCTAACATAAGAAGCCATAATTAAATAAATAAGAAAGCATAATTGGTTAATACATTTCTTTATCAAGATTGTTTTGCGGAATGATATGTTGTACTTGCTGAGCGAAAACTCATGACTTACGTTTATGTTGTAGGTAAGTCACGTACCAGTAATGTATGATACAAGACTGTGGAGATAGTACTACGGACTGTGAAATTTGGTTTGGACACCGTCACACGTTTTGAAAATTTATCACCTTATGTTATGTTGATTTGAGGAAACTGATATATAATAATTAGTATGATTTGCAAGATATGTTACAAAGGTTTAAAAATACAATTCTTAATTAAGTATATACTTATATGTATATATACGTATAAGGTTTTGAATTTAAGTTTTTTTTTTAAAAAATTCGGTACTTTTGAAAGATAAGTATTTAAATAAAGTAAGTATGGTAACAACCTACGTAGCCTAGTCGTTACAGTTTCATCCCTAGACGTCGACTTAATTCACTTCTGATTTTGTTCATGGCGATGGTGACAACGACGTCTGGTACTTCTAGCGATAGACTCCGAGGCACCACTGACGAGTTCCAAAAGAGGAACGATGAGAGATGGAGGAGAGATAGAGGAAGAGAGAGACACACACAAACGACACGAAATAAAAAATGAAAACAAAACCAATGAAATGTGAACAACAACCAAAAACGACAATAACATGGCATATCATACAAAATCTGATAGTTCCTTCTCTCCTTATCTGGGAGTTTAGAAACCTTAAAGGCCAAAAGGGCAAAAGCATTTAGCACCTCACCTCCCTTCAAAACTTGGCATACTCTATATATATGTATGTATAATATTGGCTCCATTCCCGAATTGCAGCTATTGAAACTGCAAAGGTTTACCCTCTCGTATCCCCCTTATCATTGACTCGCTTTCCTCTGTTTCCCTAACCGGCACGTCTCAAGAACCAGCACCGCCACTCTGAAAGAGGCGCATTCTGATCACTTTGTTGAAATCCTGTAGTGCCCGACGGTTGCATCTGAGGGTAATATTGCGGCCGGAGCCCTCAATGTTGAGAGGCAGATGCAAAGGAAGCAAACAGATTCTGGTTTGCAACAGGCTGTGTGTTGGCTACTGTGAGTACCCAAGAAAATAATCTAAACCAAACTGGTTCCTCTATTGTCCCCAACTCCAAGAGGTAAGAGAGGACTGTTGTTGACTATCCGGGCAACTTCGTTGCTTGTGGCCTGTCTGTCCACAAATGTAACAAGCATATAGTTGGTATCGCCCGCTCCCAGGCGATGCACTGCTCCCCCTAGTACTGCTACCTTGGGAACTCCTACCCCGTAACTGATCATTCTTGCCCATCTTCTTGTTGCCACTCCCTTTGTGGCCTTCATTGTTCAGGATAAGATCAGCTTCTATGCATTGAGCAGCTGCAACAATCTCTGTAAAGTCTGTCAAATCAGGCAATGAAGCCAACCGTGATCTAATATTTCGCCTCAGCCCTGCCTTAAACTTCTCACACCTCGAGACAGGATCAGCCACTGCACTCAGGCGATAACGAGACAACTCAACAAATTTGTCATCAAACTGTGCGACCGTCATGTCACCTTGAACTAGTTGGTCAAACTCTCTAATCATTTCTGGCCTATGGGGTTCCAAGACATAGCTCCCTCGGAGTAAAGTCTCAAAATCATCCCAACAAAGTTTTGGTGCGTTGTAATCATTTATATGCAAGTCCCACCATTCCTCAGCTGATCCTTCGAACAGATAAGCGGCAAATCCAACTCGATATTCTTGTGGCACTCCCAATTTTTTGAACTTCTTTTTCATCTTTTTCAACCATCTCTCAGCGGCTACAGGGTCTGACAACCCTTTAAACACTGGGGGTTTCAACTTTATGAACTCCATCAGGAAGTTTGCTCGGTGAGCTTCAGGGTCTGGTTTTTCCACGGTCCTCTGTGCCTCCTGGAAAGCTTGGAACATTGCAGCCACCCGTTTCGTACCAAAAGTTGCTGGTGCCTCGGGTCGAGGATTTTCCCTTGGCAGCATGATTTATTAGCCTGTGCAATTTACTTAAGGTTAGTTATGGTGACGCTAGTCGGACAACAAAATACTTGGAACAATTCCAAATCAAGAAAGTCGTGACAGACTCCCTACGTGCACCAAAGAATATAGACAATGTGTCATTCTAAATCTGTAAAACCTTGCACTGGGTGTTCAAGATTGAAATCAAAGCGACCATATTGACGAACATCCATCAATTTGGAGCCAACTGACAAAGCGTAAACACCAATTTCAACACAATAAAACCCGAAAGATCCTTTATTTCCAAAGACAAGAAGACAATTCCAAAGCAATAATTTCTAAAACCCAACCGGTGATGGGATTTAGTCAAGAACCAACAAAATCAATACGGTCAGACAATCTGCTGGTGAAGTTAAAACCCCAAAGTTAGGAAACTCCATAATCAATTATTTAAAAAAAAAAAAAAAAAAAAATCCTCAAGCCACTTCCCAACTCATGACCAAAACATACTCAAACACCTTAAACATCTAATCCGGAAGGGGGAAAAAAATCTAGTTAGTCCAAAGTGAGTAACAACTCAAATAACTCGAAAGAGTTGGGCTCTCATATAAACGAGAAAACCCAGAAAGAACAAAGAACAAAACATGTCCAATGGGAAGTAATAAAACGTTGAGAATATTGGACAATTAAATCATTCCAAAAAAAGGGGTCTCAGAAGTACCTACTAAAATTTTCAACTTCAAAACAAATACACACATACATAAAGACTGCCCTTCTACAGTAAAAATGGAATAAGAGTTCACATATGAACAGCCTTAAACGAGTAAATATATGAATCAACCAAGATAACATTCAGAACTGAAAATCTAATTTTCAAAATTAAATAAAAAGAAAGAGTGAAATCCCATTTAGCAAAATTTGGGTTCGGAACGAGGAACTTACGAAAGAAAATCGAAGTTGACAAAGAGGGTGGAACTCGGCGGTGGCGCTTTTGGGTGTCTCTGGTTGGAGATGCCGGGGAGGAGAGATCAGAACAAAAAAATTAACAAATTGGAAATTTTGCAACTTACCCCCTCTATTATAGTGCCCACGGCATTCTGTCCCTATAAAAAGTTTTATTGCCTCCTTTTTCTCTTATACATATATATTTACATAATCGCCATGTTTGTTAGACACATGTTTTTTTTTTTTTTTTCCCCATAAATGGTAGATCACTATGTTATAACACCGGATATTTAGCCCAAAAAAAAAAATTAACAATGGGTTATTTTATATTTGTTTAGTATTGTACAAGCTAATACAAATAATAAATATGATGACCAATATGTTTATGATCTGATACCATATATTTTTAGTTTAGTGTACTGTATCAATTTAAAACTGATTGATTATAGACAATCAATTAAATAAAAAAGGGTTATTTTCAACTTATTTATGTTCTATAGTTTTCTTTTTAAATCTATAGTTTGCTTTTATTTAAAAAGCATATCAAGTGTTTTAGTTTTATATTGTTATGGCATGTTCAATATAATTATACTCTTTCTCGTTCAATACTTATTTTTTACCTAAAGTATCCAAAATGTCCTAACAAAAAAAAAATTTTAAAATTAAGTGTTTATTTATATTGTTATACAATGTATTTTATTTTCATTCACAAAATATATCATGGATTTTGAGGTTTTCCATATAAATCTATATCTTCTCTCAGTTAACACTTAATTTGGACTTAACAAATGCCTCAAATACCCTTAAAATTAAACTAAATTTTGGCAACAGGTGAGAAGGGCGTGGACGGCAATGGATGTATGGTGGTGAGAAGCATGAATATTTTGTTTTGAAAATTATTGGGAAGTCTCTCGGCTTTCTCAATTACTTACTATAACATAAGAGAAGACATTTGATTCGAAAATCAGTGAGATCTTTTCATTCTAAACATTAAAAAAAAAAAAAAAAAAAAAAAAAAAAGGAGAAGAAGAATAGGGAAGAAGATGCAAGAATTTGAAACATTAATCGTCATGGTCGGGTTCTTGGTGCAGGGAAAGAGAGTAGCAATGGCTCGGTGATATCAAGATAATGTCCGATTATGCCAAGTTTTTAATGGCTAGAGATTCATAAGATAACATTCGTGTCATCGATACATCAGCCAACATCTTTCCCAAAATTATATTTTACTTTTTAAAAAAGGAAAAATTCTAAATTTTGAATTTTTAGTAGTTCATATACCAACAGAAAGTATCTGGTTCCGAGTTTACATGTATATTGAAATAAACTGGTTCTCTATCTGGGTAATCTCATTTCGATTCAAAACTTATAATACTCTTAAGTTGACATCTATATGTGGGTCTCAACAGGCGTTTAAGCCCATCAAAATTCAACATATTATAGGATGGGATTAACATGGCAAGTGAAAGGTTTTGACATGGCAAATCAGAACTTGTATTACAGTTCGTTTCCTGTGGATGCTCCTGTTCTTCTTTCTTTTAAGAGAGTAATATATAGGCCATTCTTCTTATTATTTTTTTTTTTAAGAGATGGTAATAAATAGGCCATTTCTTAACAATATTTATGATTAATAGCATGGTTTAAAATAGTTGAGATAAATTGAATATTTACAGTTAATTATTTATTTGCGAGAAATAATTTATAAGGTAAATAAATAAATTATTTACTTTGTAAAATAATCATTTTATGTTTACCTCTTTTACTTTCGAAACTATGTTAATTGCCTCTTGTTCGGAAAAAAAAAAAAAAAAAAAAAAAAAAAAAAGTTATTTACCTCTTTTTCCCTTGTTTTTTTTTTTTTTTTAATCAAAATTTTTGAACTATTTTTGTACTTTAGAATAAAAATAAGGGTTAATTTCATTAAAAGCACTTGTAGGAATTTTATTGATCAAAATAATACCACTTTTTTTCCCTTCATTACTAGCACTCAAAGCCTTTCATATGTGAGGCCCAGCAGCATTTAATGTATGTCAAATTACGGGTTTACCCTCATCTCCCACCAGTCCAAATATCCCTCTCCCTCGCATGCTCCAAAAAAAAATTTCAAACCAACATCTACAGTGTTTTAGAGAGAGAAACTGAAATCTAGAGAAAGAAAGAGTTGACACCCACCGGAACTGCTTGGAAACCGTCCGAAACCACCACAAAAGCCCTCTATAAACCACTTGAAAGTCTGTGAACGTTGGAGAATCTTTTAAAACTACCCATGTCGAAACCTATGAAATTGGCTGAGAAAAAAATTACTCCCGAAAATAGGTCTCTTCGAGTAAAGGCTTCGGCATATAAAAGGCCACCGACCGAGAAAAATTCTAAAAAACCGATACCAGAGAGCGAGAGAAGGGTGGCCGAGGAAAGGTTGAAGAGAAAACATGGGGAAATTGAAGTTAAGGAATCAAAGAAGCCGAAAAGTTCTGTAGAAGAGAAGATATCGTAAGTTAAAGAGGTAAAAATATTGAGGCCATTCCGCTTATATTGTCATGGACCTCCGCCGATAATGTAAAGTTTGATGATGTGATGTCGGCTTTTACCGCTAAAAAAGAGAAATGTAATAACTAGTTTTCTGTAACATTACGATTTCTTCTGTTTTAAGAAATTGTACGAACCATGAATGTATTTATGGAAAAAGCCCAGTTAATGGTTTTTATTATGTTTTGTGAGTTTTTATGACTTTATAAGGCTCGAAAATGATTGCTTTGTCAAGCAAACGACCTTTTAGGTAAAAAAGAGTAAAATTGCCAAAATTTTTATGGTGGTCAAAGTTTGAAAAAAAAAATGTCGACGGTTGACCAAAAAGTCAACTGTTGACCACGGGAGTCAAATCTGGGCCAGGAAGTCAATGGTTGACAAGAAAGTCAATGGTGGACGAGAAAGCCAAAGGTTGACCCCAAAAAGTCAAAGAAAAAACTGTACGATAAAATAATCCGCAGTATAGAAATTATACTGTATAGAGCCGTTTTTACGAATAAAATGATATGTTTAGGATTCAAAACCACCATAGAAAATTAAGCACATTAATTAGAATATCTTGGGCCAAGTGGTTTCAAGTTATAAGAAAATTTTTATACAGTTCATTTTTACACAGATGAATTTTGGACTGTAATTCAGTATAACAATACTGTGTATAAGTGAATCCAGTATTGGAAATACCTGTGTTAACTTAAAAATGGGCTGTACAATAAGGAAAAGAGCCAAACACACCTAAAGGTGGCTTACCTCACCTTACTTTTGTTTAATGACATCATTATGTTAATTAAGAAAAAAAATTTGGAAAGTAATTGGTGGTTCTAGCCATGCATGGCCGGCCACATACCCCCCCCCCCCCCCCCCCCTCAATGTGCAATTCCTTGCTTTTTCAAGGGTCAAATTGCAATTTACAAGACTTCATCTTCACCTATAAATAGGTGAACTCTTGGTCACAAAAAAATTAGAAAATCCTAACTAGATTATGCCAAAATTTTCACTCACCCAAAACCGAACTTGAGGAAGAGGGAAAGGAAGAAATTCAAGCCAAGATCAAGAGAAAAATAGGAGTGTGGGGGTCGGTTTCTTGTTGGAGAGCAAGCAAAAAGTTTAAAAAAAAAATTTGGAAACCATTTTTGAAGCTAAGGCCGGTTGTGGGGAGCAAGGGAAAAGCAAGAGAAAAAAATTAAACCTAAGGGGGATTTAGGGTTTTGAGTAACCGGATCTTCAATTTGGAACATCAACCAAGTGCCCAAAAAGTTTGGTACCCATTGGAGGCCAAGAGGCCAGTTGAAGGGAAGGAAGAACAATGAAGGAAAAGCCAAGTGGTGGCCGGATTCTTGGAGCTTTTGGCCGGAATTCTTTGGAGCTGTGGTGACCGGACTTCAAGGCAAGAGAGGCTGAAAATTTTGGACCCTATTAGCCAAGGAAGGCCGGCTGTTGGTGGAGGAAAAAGGGGAAGAAAGGCCAAGCCAAATTCTTGACCTAAAGTGAGGTATAAATTCTTTAAACCCTTAAGTTTTCATTTAAATTTCAATTGTGAAATTTAAATGTATTTTAAGCATGGTTTGTAATGAGCATAAGCTCACTTTTAATTTCTGCCCTAGTTAGGAATTTTAGGGTATGTGCTTGATTTATTAGGGTTTTGGTTTGGTGGTTTCAAATTTGCATGCTAAGTGTTTGTTTGTATGATTATGGCTTTATATGATTGATGCATGATGCTAATGTTGAATTGCATGATGAAATTGGACGTTAGAAATGCGTTGTATGATTGTTCTTAGGCTCCCGATATGAACGGTTGAGATTAGAATACACGAACTAGGGCGTAAAACGAAGTTTAAACCAAAAACTGTCATTTCGGGTGGAAACTGGCCAGTTTCTGGAAAGTCAAATTTTGAGGTCCTTAGAGGCCGAATTGGACAAAACCTAAAACATGAAAGTTGTAGAGTAAGGTTTTTCCTAGGGGGATAACATGAACGGTTTTGCAAAATGAGGCTCCAACGGCCTCGGTTTTCACTAAAACCCGAGTCTGACCGTGCCCAGGATCCATGCACGGCCATGACAATTCAATAGAAAATATGAGCATGTTAATAACCGAACTGGGTTTTCCTCAAAACACGAAAGTTGTAGGGTTTTTCGAAATCTAAAACTTTCGTGAAGAACACTTTTTCAAATTCGGCTTTGATTTGTAAATGGAATTGGATTTCTAAAACTGTATAGAAAATAGGGAATTCCTGTACAGGATTTCTAGAAACAGTGCAGAAAAAGAATAATTCTGCACATACACTGATAATTGACAATGTGAAACTGTTCCAAAGGCAGTTTCTAACAGTCAATAATTTTTACAAATACTATTTTATGATTTTAAATTTTCAAGCTAAACAAAGGATTTTTATACATAAAAATATATGGTTTTCCTAAAAATGGGACCTAAAGTTAAAAACAATCCGATTAGGGTAGATTTAAACCCTAGGGTTACTTAATGTAACCAAGTAGGATGACGTAAGATTAAGTAAGGGCATATAACTAAGGTTATATAAGAGTGTTGGTTACACTACCAACATTTCTAACTCTTACTTTTATTGGATAACAGAATATAGTACGAGACAGTGTCCTGACGGGATTCAGCTCAATATTAGACACAGTGAACACAAACAAGGTAAGTACAACTACGCCTACAACATAGGCTTTGTTGTGTATACTTGCCTAAGTATGTTTGATAAGTACTATAAAATGTTACATGCAATGTGCTATGGAATATGCTAAGTGCTATGAAGTGTTATATGCTATGGGTTACGAAATGTTATGAAAGGTGCTATAAAATATGAAGTATGTTATGAATTATGTGCTATGGTATATGTTATGGAATATGTTAGAAACATGGTATGATAGGATTAAGTTATGATAAGGCTATGATATGGTTAAGATAAGATTACGATTAATTTGTGTGAAACATCACGAAGCATATTCACCAATTAATAAGAATAAGAACAAGTATGAGACAATGAAAGTTATGATGGCAAGCAAGCTTGCCTGTGTCGTATCGACCCGCGTTAGGTCGGGTTGGACTATGGATTGAGTTGGAAATGGACTGGCCGCCCCAACCAATTCATAATTGCGCGCCCGGTACAAACACTTACGTTATGGGACCCATAGGATAAGATAAGATAAGATAAGATAAATTAAGATAAGAAAGTTATGAATGAATAAGAAAGCATAACGAAGCATAAATGGCTCATGCATATGCTAAGATAAGTTACGACATGATATGATTTATGTTAAGTACGTTATGCTAGGATGTGTTGTTTAAATATGTTATGTTTTGTTGTGTCGCGGTATAGGATAGTTGTACTTGCTGAGCCAAAGCTCATTGTCTTACGTCTATGCTGTTGGTAAACAACCTGCTAACAACTGTTGATAAAAGATGGAGGGGCGTGGCCTGGCGGACTGTGAAATGTGGGAATCAAGCCGCCACACGTATTGTTATTTTTATACGTTTTATTTATGTTTATTATTTAAACTCGAACAACTTTATTAAATATCTATTATGCTTATGTATGTATTTAAGAAAGTTTGCGAGTACGCAGTATATAAAAAAAAAAATTCCGCTGTTTACGTTAAGAATGTAAGTACGAAATGTATGTATGTATGTACGGTAACGGCCTGTGCTAGGCGGGTCGTTACAAGAAACATGTAATTTATATACTTTATATATATTTATGTAAGTCATATCATTTACAAGTGTTGGTCATTTACATAATGACGGGGTGATCATTTTTGTATTTACCATGCCTTTGTTAGATTCAATACTAGTGTCGGTCATTTTCATAATAACCGGGTGGTCATTTTCATAATGACCGTGCCTTTGTTAGTTTCAATACTAGTGTCGGTCATTTTCATAATGACTGGATGGTCATTTTCGTAATGACCGTGTCTTTGTTAGCTTAAAAACTAGTGTCTGTCGGTCATTTTCATAATGACCGGGTGGTTATTTTCGTACTTTATATATATTTATGTAAGTCGTATCATTTACAAGTGTTGGTCATTTACATAATGACCGGGTGATCATTTTTGTATTTACCATGCCTTTGTTAGATTCAATACTAGTGTCGGTCATTTTCATAATAACCGGGTGGTCATTTTCATAATGACCGTGCCTTTGTTAGTTTCAACACTAGTGTCGGTCATTTTCATAATGACTGGGTGGTCATTTTCATAATGACCGTGCCTTTGTTAGTTTCAATACTAGTGTCGGTCATTTTCATAATGACCGGGTGGTCATTTTCGTAATGACCGTGTCTTTGTTAGCTTCAATACTAGTGTCGGTCATTTTCATAATGGCCGGGTGGTCATTTTCGTAATCACCGTGCCTTTGTTAGCTTCAATACTACTGTCGGTCATTTTCATAATAACCGGGTGGTCATTTTCATAATAACCGGGTGGTCATTTTCGTAATGATCGTGCCTTTGTTAGCTTCAATACTAGTGTTGGTCATTTTCATAATGATCGGGTGGTCATTTTCATAATGATCGGGTGGTCATTTTCGTAATGACCGTGCCTTTGTTAGCTTCAATACTAGTGTCAGTCATTTTCATAATGATCGGGTGGTCATTTTCATAATGACCGTGCCTTTTTTAGCTTCAATACTAGTGTCGGTCATTTTCGTAATGACCGTGCCTTTGTTAGCTTCAATACTAGTGTCGGTCATTTTTATAATGACCGGGTGGTCATTTTTGTATTTATCGGGTGGTCATTTTCATAATTACCGGGTGGTCATTTTCATAATGACACTAGTATTGAAGCTAACAAAGGCACGGTCATTATGAAAATGACCACCCGGTCATTCTGAAAATGACCGACACTAGTATTGAAGCTAAAAAAGACACGGTCATTATGAAAATGACCACCAGGTCATTATGAAAATGACCGACTCTAGTATTGAATCTAACAAAGGCACGGTCATTACGAAAATGATTACCCGATAATTATGAAAATAACAGACACTAGTATTGAAGCTAACAAAGGCATGATCATTACGAAAATGACCACCCGGTCATTATGACAATGACTGACACTAGTATTGAAGCTAACAAAGGCACGGTCATTACGAAAATGACCACCCAGTCATTATGAAAATGACCGACACTAGTATTGAAGCTAACAAAGGCACGGTCATTATGAAAATGACCACCCGGTCATTATGAAAATGACCGACACTAGTATTGAATCTAACAAAGGCATGGTAAATACAAAAATGATCACCCGGTCATTATGTAAATGACCAACACTTGTAAATGATACGACTTACATAAATATATATAAAGTATATAAATTACATGTTTATCTTCTTTAGCGGTAAAAGCCGACATCACATCATCAAACTTTACATTATCGACGGAGGTCCATGACAATATACGCGGAATGGCCTCAACATTTTTACCTCTTCAACTTACGATATCTTCTCTTCTACGGAACTTTTCGGCTTCTTTGATTCCTTAACTTCAATTTCCCCATGTTTTCTCTTCAACCTTTCCTCGGCCACCCTTCTCTCGCTCTCTGGTACCGGTTTTTTAGAATTTTTCTCAGTCGGTGGCCTTTTATATGCCGAAGCCTGTACTCGGAGACACCTATTTTCGGGAGTAGTTTTTTCCTCAGCCAATTTCGTGGGTTTCGACATGGGTAGTTTTAAAAGATTCTCCAACGTTCACAGACTTTCAAGCGGTTTATAGAAGGCTTTCGTGGTGGTTTCGGACGGTTTCTGAGCGGTTCCGGTGGGTGGCAACTCTTTCTCTCTCTAGATTTAAGTTTCTCTCTCTAAAACACTGTAGATGTTGGTTTGAAAAAAAAATTTGGAGCATGCGAGGGAGAGGGATATTTGGACTGGTGAGAGATGAGGGTAAACCCGTAATTTGGCATACATTAAATGCTGTTGGGTCCCACATATCAAAGGCTTTGAGTGCTAATAATGAAGGGAAAAAAAAAGTGATATTATTTTTAATAATAAAATTCCTACAAGTGATATTAATGAAATTAACCCTAAAAAGGTAAAAATAATGAAGAGCTTGTGGAACAATTAGCAGTTATTTATATCATTGTTTACGTACTTTGGGTTTAAATACTTGTTGGAACTTGGATTATGTTTTAAATTTGAATCAATATTATGTATAAGTTTATAACTTTATTCATTTATTTATTTATTTTATAAATTAAAGTGAACTTATATCATAATTAACCTAAAAACTTAACTCAAATTAATTATTAAGTGTTAAATAAATTTCTACTATAATTATTTAATTAATTTAATTTTTTAATATAATAATCTTACTTACACAACTAATTATCACTTACTAACTTTTATAATTAATTAATTAATTACTTTATTAAATGCTAATTAACTTTCGTAGCATAATTATATTTTATCATATCTTTATTAGTTTATTTATTTATTTATTTCTTAATTAATTAATCACTCAAGGTGATAATGAGTCACCAAGTGTATACCTTCCATCTAGTATTGGGCTTGTAAGCCCAATCCTATTAGTTATGATCCTTTAGTTAGGTTAAGATTGTCTCTTGGTATATGCCCAGTAACCCTCTAGTGTAATTTATCTTAGTCCATTTAAAATTTGTGATTTAACTTTATAAAGATGGTTTTTCACATTATTTGATCATACACTTAATACCAACTCATTTCATAATTAAATATGTACATATGTTATGGCTTACCCTTATATCACATTTTAATATTTAATCGTTTTGTCGGTATAGGGTTTTAACTTGTAAGATTTATTTAAATTTGAGTATAATCCCGTTTTGGACACTTGATAACTCGTTGGAAAGTTTGAAGTATTTAGTTTCTTTTTTTATAATTTGTTTTCCAAGACAACAATACATAAAACGACATTGACCTGCAAAAAACGACATCACCTGTTCTCCCATATTGTTCAGCCCTATTTTCCCCCTGTTGAATTAATTAATTAATTTATTTATTTTGACTGCATTTGTCCTATTTTCTCATTCCACATGGCTACATTTGGAACGATTATCTCTTTAAGTAGAAACCAAGTTTGAATTTCACGGTCTTAAAACCATTTTACACGGTCAATGCTTTTGGTAGCTTGAAATAAAGGAAGTCTTTTTAGTATTGTTATAATTTGACTTGACTGACTTTTTTAACTTTTAAAGACTTTTTGGTAAGGGATAAGGGAGCGTCAGTGATGACGTCGAAAATAACAACTAATAGAGGATGATTGTGGGACTCAAAGGTGGGACTTACCCTATTAGTTATGTTTATGTTCAACATCATTAACGCTCTAAACTATTTTTTCTTTGATAAGTATATATACAGTAAATTTCTGTCTTAACTTACTCATAAATATAGTCTAGACAAGAATTCCTGTGTCTCATTGCTTTTCATATAATTAAGGATTTTAAAAACTTAATGTAGGAATTGTACTTTTATTTAATCAGTAAATACTGTAATTTTAATCTTCTTGGATTAACTTTTCATCTGATTTGTATAACATGGATGTTTACGTATTATACACGGTTAAGAATTTATTTGAGTGGACCTAACCTTTAACGACTAATAGAGTGGACCCAAGTATTAATTAGACGGGTCTTTTGGGTTGCATTGACTCAAGCAAGTCCGTTGAGTAACGCCCAAGCAAGGAAATTTAGGTCTTCTGATTGAGTTATTTTTTCCTCTCAACTTATGTTTTCTAATTTTTTTTTTTTAAAAAAAAAAAAGAGAGAGAGAAAAATAATTACACTTTATCTCTTCTATACATCTCAAGCATATATATATATATATATATGACGAGGGTTGGATGATTTTATTACTTGAATTAGCTGATTTTGCCACAATGAGAAACAATATTCCACCGCTTTCACTGCCCTTCATATGCTCAATCTTACTTGGCCTTTGTACACTCGTGTTTTCCGGCGAGTGTCTTGGTTCTCAACAATCTTTGTTGCTCCAACTGAAGAGTAGTCTAGCTTTCTCCAATGATTCTACGAAGCTTGTGACTTGGAACAAAAGTTCTGACTGCTGCTTCTGGGACGGCATAACTTGTGAAGAGGGCCATGTCACCCATCTCAACTTGAGTAATGAGGGAATCCACAGTAGGCTTGACAATTCAAGCACTCTTTTCAATCTGCAACATCTCAAGAACCTTGATCTGTCTTATAACTACTTCAAGTCTACAATCCCCTCGAGGTTTGGTGATCTCGCAAATTTGAGTCATCTGAATCTAGGATGCGCAGGCTTTTGGGGGCAAATACCAATTGGCATGTCCCGCCTAAAAAGCTTGGTCGCTCTTGATTTATCCTCTGGTTGCTGGTCAAATAGAACCAACCTTGTTATCCCAAATTTGAAGATGCTGGTTCAGAACCTCTCGAAGCTTCAAGAACTACGTCTTGATGGCGCAAACATATCAACACCTAGGAATGGGTGGTGCCAAGCACTATCATCCTCACTGCCTAACCTGCGAGTACTGAGCTTATCCTACTCGTATGTTCCGGGACCATTGGATCAGTCGCTTGTGGAGCTTCAATCTCTATCAGCCATCCATCTAGAAGGTACCAATTTGTCTTCTGCAGTCCCTCAATCCTTTGAGAAATTCTCAAATTTGACTTTGTTGAATCTTCGTAATTGTGGGTTACAAGGAACATTTCCTAGCGGGATCTTGCAAGTACCATCACTACAGATTTTAGACGTATCGTCCAATGAATTTCTTCAGGGTACTCTACCAGAGTTTCCAATAAATCATTCTCTTCAAGAATTAAATCTCTCTTCCACTAAATTTTCAGGGAGATTACCAACATATCTTGGTAACCTTCAGAACTTGTCCAGATTAGACCTTTCCATGTGCCAATTTAACGGCATACTTCCAAGTTCCATGGCAAACCTTACCCAACTCTATTATCTTGATCTATCGAGTAACAATTTTATAGGTCAAGTCCCATCGAATTTGTCCGCCAATCTTGAACTTTTGAATCTCTCACATAATCACCTAGTGGGCATGCAGAAACCTTTTATTTTCCCTGAATTTCTTCTATTGATTGACCTACACTTTAACCAGATACAAGGAAAAATCCCTAATCTTCCAAAATTTCTTCGTTATCTTGATCTGTCTAGCAACAATTTTACTTCCCTTCCATACAATTTTGCTAGCATTACCTATATTAATTTGTGTCCCTCTCAAACAATAGCCTTACAGGAAATATACCAGAAAGCATGTGTGATTTAGTACATCGTTTAGGAGCTCTTGATTTGTCCGATAACAATTTAAGTGGCAAAATACCACCATGTGTATTTGAAACTAGTGGTTTGCGTGAAATCTTGAATCTGCGCAAGAACAACTTCGAAGGCCCGATTCCTGACGTTTTTCCAAGGGATTGTAAGTTAAAGGCACTGGATCTCAGCAGAAATTTTATTGGAGGGGAGATTCCGAAATCTCTGGCCCATTGTTCTGGATTGGAGATTTTAGACCTCGGACACAACGAATTGATTGGTGAGTTCCCCTGCTTGTTAAAGAATATATCCACTTTGCATGTCCTTATTCTGCGAGGCAATAAGTTGTTCGGTAGTATTGAGTGTCCAAATGCTGATGGAAGTTGGCCGGTGCTTCAAATACTCGACCTTGCTGACAACAATTTCAGTGGAAAACTACCAAGACGATGGTTAACTAAATTGCAGGGAATGATGGATGGCATACATGATGGCCATTTAAAGGTTCTAAGGCTCGATGATGGGTTTCTAGATTATGGTTTTCTATATTTTCATTATATATTTACAGCGACAGTGACCACTAAAGGGTTAGAGATGGAGCTACCGAAGATCCTAGATATACTCACTTGCATTGATCTTTCGAAAAACAATTTCCATGGAGAAATAACGGCAGAACTAGGACAACTCCAAGCACTCTACAGCCTCAACTTGTCCTATAATGCTCTCACGGGCCAAATCCCTTCTTCTATAGGGAACTTGCGAAATATGGAGTCCTTGGACCTCTCGTGGAACAACCTCAGCGGAACAATTCCGACGCAACTCCAGAGCTTGTCGTTCCTCTCATTTCTGAACCTGTCATACAATCAATTAGTTGGAATGATCCCGACCGGAAAACAATTTCAGACATTCTCAGAAGATTCTTTCATAGGAAACAAAGGACTATGTGGGTTCCCTTTGACAAAGAACTGTTCTGACAAAGCAGCTGGGACTTTTCCATCAACTACAACGAAAGACGACCGTTCAGATACTGGAAGAAAGATCGATTGGAACCTGCTAAGTGCTGAAATTGGACTCTTAACTGGGTTTGCAGTTGTTGTTTCACCGCTCGTGTTTTCGCCGAGATGGAGGATAAAGTACTACGAACGTGTTGATGACATCATTATCAACATCTTTCCATTGACTGTGTCAAGGAAGTGGTTTCTGTGGACGACCCCTTAACTCGAAATGACGGACTCAAGCTTTGTTGGTGCGTGCCTGGTGAGTTAATTACTGTCATTATCTCTTTTTGCGTTTTGTTTTTGTTTGAAGAGTGAAAATAAAAATTTCATTCCCCTGTACAATATGATTGAGTTTTGTTAGCTTACATTTTGAGTTGTGCAAATATGATTAACTTCTCTTCACTTAAACTTTTGTTAAGCTATAAACGTGTTCTTCATTTTTCGCTTCTAAAAACGCCATGTTTCTATCTCCGCAGCAAGGTTTGGCCTGCCCTTTTACATCGTTGTTCTTTCACACATGTAGGATATCGGAGGGCTGTGCTTGGCTGGCGATTCGGATGGAGAGTGGTGCTTGAATGAAAGGATTTTAATTACTGTTGTGTGTTGGTGAAAATAATAAGGATCTCGTGGAATTCCGTTTTATATTTGAAAAGAGTTAATGGATTATTTTACAGTTCTAGTTTTGCTACAATTTGTCCTTTTTCTTACCTTTCGCTTCTTGAATCGATGAATCGTGTCGTGTTTGAAAGGATCTTGTATTTGGAAAGTAGGTTACTTATGTTGATGAATATTAACAAGTAGCTTGTGAAACTCCTTTTTTTTTTTTTTTTTTTGGATTTGAAAGACTTTGTTAAATTATTGTACTATTTTTGGGGAAAAACGGAAAATCTGAAACTTCTACACAAGGCTTTTGGCAATGTAATCTGACCAGCACAATTTGGTTACTGACTCATTCTCCACAAGACTACTAATTGTCCTTTCAAATCTTTCGGAACGATGACGTCAAAGAACTTGTGTCATGTTCTTTACTCAGATGGTTGAGAATGAAACTTCATACGTAATTATAGAATGAGCCGCCGTGTTTTCTCCCTGCTTTTCTCCCCTGTTTTTCCCTGTATCAGTTTTTCTCCCCTGTTTTCAAGATTGGATGACACAGTAAGAGGACTTGTTTTCAATTTTTTCCTCCTCTTTCTTTTCATGCAAAAATTGTGTCAACGTCATGTATACCATGGAGGAAAGACAAGAACTTGACAGTGGCAAAAATAGAAGTTGCAACAATAGAACGACAAACATCTTATGATTTTCCTCAGTGCAAGCGAGAGAAATTTATTTTAAATACGAGGAAAACGACATGTATTGTTAATAGGAAATCTTGAACAAGCAAAGCTTTTTGTGTGGGCATGTTATAAACATGTACTCCGAAAATTTTAACTTTTTTTTAAGTTACATTTTTTTACTTTTCAGAACTCCTATATTTTTTGTTATTTATTTAACTTTAATTTACAAGCAATGGAAGATGAAAATGTTTTTTTTTTTTTTTTTTTTTTTTTTTTGCTGGGGGTTTCATATTGGAACTAACTTAGAGAGAAAATGGGTTATAATTTGTTGATATATATTTTTTTATGGATATAATTTGTTCATATATTGTATGTTGTTGCGTGTACCTAACTGTCCACAACAATATCTTCCCACATATAAAAAAAGACAATAATTTGAAAATTACAAAAAAGTAAAAGCGACAATCATAGCAACAAAAATGAAAAAAGGAAAAACGACAAAGAATTACAAAAAATATAAACAACAATAAAAAATGCGACAAGAATCTACATGAACGACAAAAAAAATAGAGGAGAAATGACAGAAATGCACGACCACAAATTAAATAACAACGAAATTCGTAAAAGAATGTTTGAGCGAAAAAAAAAAAAGTGTTAAGATTAAAGAGGCTGTAACTTCTAAATCACAATAGCTTAAAACAACAATAATCTCACAACGACATCAATCTGATTAAACATGGATAGTCACATGTAAATTAGAAAAACAAAAACAAAAATTAAAAAAAAAAAAAAAAAAAGAAAAAGAAGATACTAACTATATATTTGGTTTGGTACAAAGACGTTCGAGGGAATAACCTACTACTTTGCATTTACCTTCGATTTCTTTTTTATTTTTTTTTTCCGGAAGGAATTTATTTGTGATTAGCAAACAAAGCTGCTAATTCAATGTTGATTAGCATTGATCCGGGAATAACCTACTATTTTGCATTTACCTTCGATTTCTTTTTTCTTTTTTCTTTTTTCCGGAAGGAATTTATCTGTGATTAGCAAACAAAGCTGCTAATTGATGTTGATTATGGGACCCATAAATACTTTACTATATTGCCCCGTAGGAGCTAGGGGCTTCGCATCACAAAGTGAGACGGATTCAAATCTTTTGTTCAATTTTAACACTTTACATAGTGTCTAATCAAACATATAATGTAATGTACTGTTAAATATTCGAAATGCTTTTAAATTAATTTTGTGCAATGTAAAAGTTAAAAGTTGTTATTTTTAATAGTCCGATATCATAGAATCTTGTTGCTTTTCATCTTTTAATTGTATGGCAACAGATATGAGAATGAATTACCGGTTATGGTCGACGTTTTTGTTTGCACGGCGGACCAGAAAATGGAGCCACCAACATTGGTGATTAACACGGTTTTATCGGCAATGTCCTACCATTATCCGCCTGAGAAGTTTAGTGTTTATATCTAATGGCTGTTCGGAGTTCACTTTCTAAGCTCTCCTAGAGGCCTCTTTTTCTTTAAGCATTGGATTCCTTCTTGCAGAAAGTTCAATGTTGAACCAAGAGCACCAGAGGCCTTCTTTGCAGGACATTCTTTTCTCCAAGACAGCAAATTTGCTCAGGAATTGTTGGCTATCAAGGTATCAGAATTTTGTTTTTTTTTTTTTTTTAATTATTACTTTATTGTTGTTGTTTTTTTTTTTTTTTTTAAATATGAAAACAAAATTGGTTACATGTCCACTGCTAAATTTCGAGCTAATGTTTGGTTTTTTAGGATGATGTGTCAAAAGCTAATTACATAAGCCAGATAGAGCCATTTGGTCTCATTGTTTTAGAATATAAAAATGTTTGAAAAATTAGAACCCTTGTTTCTTTTTCATTTTAGCTGAAAAGTTTCATATGCCTTTTTTTCTATTATTGTTTTGTTTAATTTTTAAAACAACTTAATAGCTCATGAGTACTGTAACACCTAGGTTTTTAAAGTGCCCTAGAATTATTTACTGCACATGTACTTATATTGCATTAATTATTTTATGCATTTATGTTTATGTCCTAACATGTATTTCTACACTATAAAATGTCCAACGTGTGACTCAACCATGTACCCTAATTAATGTTAAATAAACATATTATAATTGAGAATTTTAACAATTTATTTGATTGACTTTTTTAATGTGCACGATTATATTTTAATTTCTCGTACACATTATAAGTAATAACTAAATTGTTAGACCATTTTATTATTATTATTATTGATTATTTTATTGTGATACTTTCCTTATGTACATACGTATATACAAATTTTACTATAGAAAGAATTGACTTTTGTGTATACAAGTACTCCCTTTAGTTTTGGGATTATATTATTAATTATTTTGCTATTCAAACGTGTAAGTATATAAATATATATATATATATATATACCATATATATAGGTCAACACCGGAATATATGAACCTACTGTGGGAATGGTGTAATTGATTTTTGACCTATTAATTACAAATTAGAGGCATATTTATATTCCTTTGATATTGTATATATAATTGATAGTAATCAAAGTAAGCTGATGCGCGTTTTTACTTTTGAGAAATCTCAATTTACTTCCTCGTATAATTATTTGGACATTTTGTGGAAAAACAAATTAAGGTCTTATTCTATTGTCATTTTTGTTTTAAAACCTACAGCAGCCCCTATTTCAGCCATTGTTTATTTTCCTTCACCATTTTATTTTCTCTCTTCCTTTTGTTCTTTCTCTTGTCTTCTCACTCTTGCTTTCTCTTCCCTTTGAAAGATAAGAGTAAACTCTATTAGGTAAACCCTTCATCTCATCATATTATTATGCATCAATTGATTTCTTTTGTTTCATCTTTTTTTTTTTTTTTTTTTTACTATGTCATGATTTCTTATTTAAAATATTTACTGTCTGTGTTGGACGAATTTTATAAATACATAAAAATTTATTTTTGAGCCGTATTTTTTGAGTGAGTGCATCATTGTGTTAGTATTGTTGTATATTATTTTCGGAATTTTTAATGCTTGTTTGGAATTATTATTAATTTTTCACTATGCATAGCTTAATCCTGTCAAAATCACTGTCGTGATTTTCACGCTGCAACAAACAATAAGTTACAAAGTATAATTGAACTCAAGAATCAAAAGAAAACCTCAAAAAACATACAAATCTCATCTCTCCATCTTGATTTGCTGTGCCAAGTGAGGAGAAAATCTATTGTAATACAATGATCTTGATCATCAATTCATAATATTTCGATCTTGAACTTACACGTGTATTAAATATGAACTTATATATCCGTCGTCTCTTTAATCCTACGCGGCTTTTCTGCTTCTGCTCCTATTATTTCTTTATTTCTATTATAATGTTTGACGCCCTCTGCTTATTCATATGAATTATAAGTTTCTCACCACTGTCATATATGTGAGCCCTCGTGTGTGTGTGTGTGTAATGTTGTGGAGTTTGATTGAATCTATTATGTGTGGTTTTTTAGAGCAAATAAAGTGCGTGTGTTCTTGTTAGAGTCGTTAAATTGATCTATTTCTGCATGCAAGTGCTGTTTGAATTGTAAAAGTCGTTTGCTATGTATTTCGTTAATTGTATTTCCACAATAATAATGAATAAAACAATTTTACTTTGGTCTCGATTATTATTATATGTATTTTTAACTATAGTAAATGTTTTGTATTTTGTCCCTAATTACCTGCGCCTTACCACAGGTACAAACTCATATAGGATGTATTTGACAGAATTTTCTAAAAGTTACTCTTGACTTCTTAGGGACAAAAGCTGATTTTTAAAGTGTTCGAATGCTCTATCAGAAGAGTTTTCAATTTCCAAAAGAACTTCTTGCTAAAGTCAGAAAATATGACTTCCAGAAAAAATATGCAACAAAATTTAATCTAGACATCATATCTACTTCATTTTATTAATTTTTTTCTTTATAGAAAAAAAATAAAATATTTATTTAAGCTCTTTTATTTCAAATTGTTTCTAAAAAGTCACAGATTTTGCTTCTATTCTTCTACATGCTAAAAGCGCAAAAGAAAAAGTTTTGCCCAACAGCCCGTATTACATTTTGTTCGAGTTGTAATATGATCATTCGGATGTTGAAAAGCCACAAAAAGTTTCACATTAAAAAGCATTAATAAACAAAGTGATTTATATAAGAACGAGTGATATGTAATGTTACTCTCCCCTCCAATAGTGTACCAAATAAATACAACAATTTGCCTACTAAAATACGTTACATGCAATTGAAGTTAGAAAACATGCAAAAATATAATGTAGTAACCAAAATAGATGAACAAAATGTTAAAATAGTAACGAAACGAAATTATTATTTAGAAAATTAATAAAAACAAATACATGTGAGAAAGAAAATGATGTTTAAATAAGGACACATTTGTGGGGGGAAAAAAAAATCAAAAGCATAATTAAAAAAAGTAGTTATAAAAGTCACAGTAGATGAAATAATATTTGCAAAGATGAAAGAAAAAATATCCAAGTGAGGATATATTTGAGAACAATATATCACACAATGGAGATTAAATAAAAGAAAACGTTATTTGGTGATAATACAACGTATAAATGATTTTAAAGAAAATTTTTTATTAAAAAAAAAGTGTAAGAATTTATCTATCAAAAGGAGGGGGGAAAAAGCAAAAATTTATTTAAACCAAAAAAAAAAAAAGGGGGGGGGGGGGGGGGGGGGGGGAGGGGAAGAAGGAATGAAATGGGGGTGGTAGCGTTAAGCAGTAGGAAAGCTGCACTTTCGTCGTTTTTTATATGTTAGATTAGATTGGATTATTATCTGCCTTACCAAAACCCCACACACACAAATATATGCTTATTCTTGCAGTTTTTATTGTGTTTTCTGCTTCCACGATTTGCACCACTACTACTGATGCGAGAAAACTTCTGCAGACAGGTGGCGGTGGCGGTGGCGGTGACGGTGGCGGTGTCAGTGTCGGTGGATTAGTCGGCAGATTGGGTGGAGGAGGTGGGTTACTTGGTGGATCAGGTGAATTACTTGGTTTAGGTGTAAACCTTTAATGTTATTGTTAAGCGTCCTGGATGGACTTGTGGAAATCTGTCACCCAATTGCATATCACGGCCTACTATATAGCTGCATGCATATAATTTGAAATAAAAGTCTTTTTACTATGTATTTTGGGTAAGTTGGATTTCTATAATGGAATGAATAAGGTGTTTGTGAGTTCCTATAACTGTTATTTTTTTAAAATTAATGATGAAAGTGAATAAATAATATCTGCCGTAACTTGTGCATCCAAACATTCTTTATTTTTCTTTGTTAACTTTTGTATTCCCCAACCTTCAAAATAATCCACATCCCTCCTCCATCCTTGTGTAATGAGAGACGAGGATGGGATCGGGGAATCCTTATTGGGGGTGCCCTCTCCATACACGCCACACTCCCCACCTTATTTTTCATCATCAATACAAAATTTTAATAAATTAGAAACAAAAAAAAGAATTGAATTTCATCATAAATTCAATGAACACAAAAGAAACCAAATTCCAACAAATTAGTAAAGCGAGCAATATTAAAGATTGTTATTAATATTAAATTACATTTTAAAGTAAAATTTATTTTTTTATAGTTATTTTCTTAAATGAGTTTATTGGGATGACGGGGCATTGCGAGTGTTCCTTCCATCCCCGCCCTAATCTTGATTCCCCATCCTCATTCATGTTCCAAATCTCATTAACAATCCCCCATCCTCGCTATTTTAGGGGCAGGTAACCGTGACCCCTCTCCGCGGAGAAAGATGCCATCCTTGATTTTTACTCTTTATGCAGTGTCCTCAACCAACAATCAAAATTCCGAGATATTTATTTTACTCAAAAAAATTTGTCCAAAAACCGGCTTACAAAAAATAACGACCTAAAATCAGACATTAGGTAAAAATAAAAAATTAAAAAAAAATAAATAAAAAAAACCCCCCAGAAAATTGACAATAAAATTAAAACCAAAATTATGCCAAAACCGGTATCATCAAACAAACGACAATAAACCAAAAAACGACAAAGATTGAAACCACATTATCCTAGAGAAACGACAATGATCATAAACAATATAACCACGGAAACGAAAAAACAGTGAGAGAGACACACACAAACGACAAGAAATAAAAAATGAAAACAAAACCAACGAAATGTGAACAACATACAAAAACGACAATAACATGGCATATTATACATAATCTGATGGTTTTCTCTCTCCTTATCTGCGAGTTTAGAAACCTTAAAGGCCAAAAGGGTAAAGGTTTTTAGCACCTCACCTCCCTTCAAAACTTGGCATACTCTATATATATATATATATGAGATATTGGCTCCATTCACGAATTGCAGCTATTGAAACTGCAAAGGTTTGCCCTCTTGTATTCCCCTTGTCATTGATTCGCTTTCCTCCGTTTCCCTAACCGGCACGAGTCAGGAACCGGCACCGCCACTCTGAAAGAGGCACGTACTGATCACTTTGTTGAAATCCTGCAGTGCCCGACTGTTGCATCTGAGGGTAATATTGCGGCCAGAGCCCTCAATGTTGAGAGGCAGATGCAAAGGAAGCAAACAGATTCTGGTTTGCAACAGGCTGCTGTGTGTTGGCTACAGTCAGTACCCTAGAAAATAATCTAAACCGAACTGGTTCCTCTATTGTCCCCAACTCCGAAAGGTAAGAGAGGACTGTTGTTGCCTATCTGGGCAACTTCGTTGCTTGTGGCCTGTCTGTCCACAAATGTAACAAGCATATGGTTGGTATCGCCCGCTCCCAGGCGATGCACTGCTCCCCCTAGTACTGCTACCTTGGGAACTCCAACCCCGTAACTGATCTTTCTTGCCCATCTTCTTGTTGCCACCCGGTGTCCCTTTGTAGCCTTCATTGTTCTGGATAAGATCAGCTTCTATGCGTTGAGCAGCTGCAACAATCTCTGTAAAGTCTGTCAAATCAGGCAATGAAGCCAACCGTGATCTAATATTTCGCCTCAGCCCTGCCCTAAACTTCTCACACCTCGAGACAGGATCAGCTACTGCACTCAGGCGATAACGAGACAACTCAACAAATTTGTCATGATACTGTGAGACCGTCATGTCACCTTGAACTAGTTGGTCAAACTCTGTAATCATTTCTGGCCTATGGGGTTCCAAGACATAGCTTCCTCGGAATAAAGTCTCAAAATCATCCCAACAAAGTTTTGGTGCGTTGTAATCATTTATATGCAAGTCCCACCATTCCTCAGCTGATCCTTCGAACTGATAAGTGGCAAATCCAACTCGATATTCTTGTGGCACTCCCAATTTTTTGAACTTCTTTTTCATCTTTTTCAACCATCTCTCAGCGGCTACAGGGTCTGACAACCCTTTAAACACTGGGGGTTTCAACTTTATAAACTCCATCAGGAAGTTTGCTCGGTGAGCTTCAGGGTCTGGTTTTTCTACGGTCCTCTGTGCCCCCTGGAAAGCTTGGAACATTGCAGCCACCCGTTTCGTACCAAAAGTTGCTGGTGCCTCGGGTTGAGGATTTCCCCTTGGCAGCATGATTTCTTAGCCTGTGCAATTTACTCAAGATTAGTTATGGTGACACTAGTCGGACTACAAAATACTTAGAACAATTCCAAATCAAGAAAGTCGTGACAGACTCCCTACGTGCACCAACGAATATAGATAATGTGTCATTCTAAATCTGTAAAACCTTGTGCTGGGTGTTCAAGATTGAAATCAAAGCGACCATATTGACGAACATCTTTTAATCAAGTGGGAGCCAACTGACAAGGCGTAAACACCAATTTCAACACAAAAAAAACCAGAAAGATCTTTATTTCCAAAGACAAGAAGCCCATTCCAAAGCATTAATATCTAAAACCCAACCGGTGAAGGGATTTAGTCAAGAACCAACAAAATCATTACCGTCAGATAATATGCTGGTAAATTTAAAACCCCAAAGTTAGGAGACTCCATAATCAATTATTAAAAAAAGAAAAAAAGAAAAAAAGCTCAAGCCACTTCCCAACTCATGACCAAAACAAGCTCAGATACCTTAAACATCTAATCCGGAAAAAAAAAAAAAAATATTCTAGTTAGTCCAAAGTGAGCAACAACTCAAACAACTCGAAAGAGCTGGCTTTTCATGTAAACGAGAAAACGCAGAAAGAACAAAGAACAAAACATGTCCAACGCGTAAACACCAATTTCAACACAATAAAACCCGAAAGATACTTTATTTCCTAAGACAAGAAGCCAATTCCAAAGCATTAATTTCTAAAACCCAACCGGTGAAGGGATTTAGTCAAGAACCAACAAAATCATTACGGTCAGACAATATGCTGGTAAATTTAAAACCCCAAAGTTAGGAAACTCCATAATCAATTATAAAAAAAAAAAAAAAAACAAAAAGATGCTCAAGCCCCTTCCCAACTCACGATCAAAACAAACTCAAATACCTTAAACATCTAATCCGGAAGGGGAAAAAAAAATCTAGTTAGTCCAAAGTGAGTAACAAATCAAATAACTCGAAAGAGTTGGGCTTTCATATAATCGAGAAAACCCAGGAAGAACAAAGAACAAAACATGTCCAACGGGAAGTAATAAAACGTCGAGAATATTGGACAAGAAACTTATTTCAAAAAAAATGGGGTCTCAGAAATACCTACTAATATTTTCAACTTCAAAACAAATACACACACACTGCCCTTCTACACACACACTGCCCTTCTACAGTAAAAATGGAATAAGAGTTCACATATGAACAGCCTTAAACGAGTAAATATATGAATCAACCCAGATAACATTCAGAACTGAAAATCTAATTTTCAAAATTAAATAAAAAGAAAGAGTGAAATCCCATTTAGCAAAATTTGGGTTCGGAACGAGGAACTTACGAAAGAAAATCGAAGTTGACAAAGAGGGTGGAACTCGGCGGCGGCGGCGCTTTTGGGTGTCTCTAGTTGAAGATGCAGAGGCGGAGAGAACAGAACAGAAAGAACTTATAAAATTGGAAATTTTGCAACTTACCCCCTCTATTATAGTGCCTTCGGCATTCTGTCCCTTAAAAAAGTTTTATTGCCTCCTTTTTCTCTTATACATATATATTTACATAATTGCCATGTTTGTTAGACACATGTTTTTTTTTTTTTTTTTCTTTCCATAAATGGTAGATCACTATGTTATAACACCGGATATTTAGCCAAAAAAAAATAACATTGGGTTATTTTATATTAGTATAGTATTGGACAAGTTAATACAAATAGTAAAATATGATGACCGATATGTTTATGATCTGATGCCGTATATTTTTAGTTTAGTGCACTGTATCAATTAAATAAAAAAGGGTTATTTTCAACTTATTTATGTTCTATAGTTTGCTTTTATTTAAAAAGTATATCAAGTGTTTTAGTGTTTTATTGTTATGACATGTCCAATATAATTATATTATTTCTCGAGCAACACTTATTTTTATCTAAAAATATCCAAAATGTCCTAACAAAGAAAAAATTAAAATTAAGTGTTTATTTATATTGTTATACCATGTATTTTATTTTCATTCACAAAATAAATCATGGATTTTGAATTTTGACTTTAAAAAATGCCTCAAATACCCTTAAAATTAAAACTAAATTTTGGCAACAGGTGAGAAGGGCGTGAACGGCAATGGATGTATGGTGGTGAGAAGCATGAATCTTTTGCTTTGAAAACTATTGGGAAGTCTCTCGGCTTTCTCAATTATTTACTATACCATAAGAGAAGACATTTGATTCTAAGATCAGTGAGATCTTTTCATTCTAAACATAAAAAAAACAAAAACAAAAACAAAAACAAAACAAAAAAACAAAAAACAAAAAAAACCAAAAAACAAAAAAAAGAAGAAGAAGAAGAATAGAGAAGAAGATGCAAGAATTTGAAGCATTAATTGGTCGGGTTCTTGGTGCAGGGAAAGAGAGCAGCAATAGCTCGGTGACATCTGCTTGAACAAGATAATGTCCAATTATGCCAAGTTCTTAATGGCTAGAGATTCATAAGACAACATTCGTGTCACCGATAGATCAGCCAACATCTTCCCCAAAGTTATATTTTACTTTTTAAAAGAGGAAAAACTGCTAAATTTTGAATTTTTAGTAGTTTTCATATACCAACGGAAAGTATCTGGTTCCGAGTTTACATGTATAGTGAAAATATCTGGTTCTTTATCTGTGTAATCTCATTTCGGTTCAAAACTTATAATACTCTTAAGTTGTCATCTATATATGTGGGTCTCAACAGGCGTTTAAGCCCATCAAAATTCAACATATTAGGATGGGATTAACATGGCAAGTGAAAGGTTTTGACAATATGGCAAATGAGAACTTGTATTACAGTTCGTTTCCTGTGGATGCTCCTGTTCTTCTTTCTTTTAGGAGATTGTAATATATAGGCAATTCTTCTTATTATTATTATTTTAAAGATTGTAATAAATAGGCCATTTGTTAACAATATTTATGATTAATAGCATAGTTTAAAATATTTGAGATAAATTGAATATTTACAGTTAATTATTTATTTACGAGAAATAATTTATAAGAAATAAATATGTTGTAAACATACCTTGTAAATAAATAATTTACCTAAATTATTTACATTGTAAAATAAATGATTTTCTGTTTACCTCTTTTACTTTCGAAACTATGTTAATTACCTCTTTAATATTCGGGGGGAAAAAAAGATATTTACCTCTTTCTCCCTTGTTTGTTTTTTTTTTTCAAAATTTTTGAACTATTTTTGTACTTTAGAATAAAATAATGAAGAGCTTGTGGAACAATTAGCTGTTATTTATATAATTGTTTACATACTTTGGGTTTAAATACTTGTTGGAACTTGGATTATGTTTTAAATTTGAATCAATATTATGTGCGGTGATAAACTCATATTTATGAGGAGCTTGTGAATCTTTGTAATTTTTTCTTTTTTGGTTGAAATTACTTGATGGATTGTTCTTGTTTTTGTTATTTTATTTGTAGAGGGACAAACAATAATCCTGGACTCCATATATGTGTTTTTTTGAGGGTGCCAATATTCTAGGATCTCTTGTTGTCTCTGTTTAATTAAATAACAAAAAGTTCATCATCGGTGCTTATCTTGTCGGTTCTCCTGTTATCAGGTCACCAACTTTCTTGATCTTGGTTGTTACGTCATTATAGTTCTTTTTCTAAAATATACTGGCACTAACAGAGAAGAAAAATTGTTTCGATCTTTGGATTCCAATATCATAGCAATTTCTTTGTGTTTCTTAAAAAAGCACAATCCTGCGCTATGATATGAAAAAAGTAATGAATAACATATAAATGATTTAGACCATCAGACTGGATAAGGGAAAAAAAGTAAAGCTGTAACGACCCGCCTAGCACAGGCCGTTACCATATACATACATACGTATATTTCGTACTTACTTACTTAACATAAGCAGCGGAATTTTTTTTTTTTTTTTTTTTTATACAGTGTGACACTCACACGAAAACGTACATAAGATATAACAAATATTAATTAAAGTCGTTTGGTGTATCTTGACTTAATAAACATAAATTCAAAACGCGTAGCGGTTCTATAATTCCCACGGTTCACAGTCCGCCAAGCCTCGCCCCTCCATCTTGTATCAGCAATTGCTAGCAGGTTGCTTACCTACAGCATAGACGTAAGACAGTGAGCTTTCGCTCAGCAAGTACAACTATCCTAAACCGCGACACAACACAATAAGACACACATACATAACATAGCATAATTTAATCATTGCATACATCACATAGCTTAACATTTCATAACATGTCGTAATTTATCATACATATGCATGAGCCATTTATGCTTTCTTATGCTTTCTTATCCATTCATAACTTACTTTCTTAGCTTATCTTAACATATGGGCCCCATAAGTGTCCGTACCGGGCGCGCAACTATGAATTGGTTGGGGCGGCCAGTCCAATTCCAACTCAATCCACAGTCCAACCCGACCTAACGCGGGTCGATACGACACAGGCAACTTGCTTGCCATCATAACATTCTTTATCTTGTATTTGATCTCATTCTTAGTTAATCAGTGAACATGCGTCGTGATGTTCCACATAATTAAATCATGGCATATTTTAATCTTAACATGTTTCTAACCTTTTTCATAACATTTTCATTAGCATATAACATTTTACTTTTCATAACATATTTCATGACATTTCATAAAGCATAGCATATAATCATAACACTTTGTAACATTTCCTAAATCCTAACATATAACTTTTATAGCACATTTAGCATGTAACACTTCATCACCCATAGCACTTAACATTTCATACTTAGGCAAGTATACACAACAAAGCCTATGCTGTAGGCGGAGTTGTACTTACCTTGTTTGTGATTGATGTGTCCACTGTCTAACTTGAGTTCGTCGGGACACCGTTGTATATTATATTCTGAGATTGAACAAAAGTAAGGGTTAGAAATGTTGGCAGTATACCCAACATTCTTATATAACCTTAGTTATATTCCCTTAATTAATTTTACGTTATCCTACTTGGTTACATTGAGTAACCCTAGGATTTAAATCTAATCTAATCGACTTATTTTATTTTAGTTTAACTTTAAATTTCAAAATTCATTTTTGTTTTCTTTTTAGAAAACCTTATGTTTTTGGTGCAAAACCCTTTATTTTACTTAAAAATTGGAAATCGTAAAATAAAATTCATAAAAATTATTGACTATTGGAAACTGTTTTTGGAACAGTCTCACAATGCCATTTGTCAGTTCATATAAAATTTTTCCTCTTTCTGTACGGTTTTGGGAAATTCTGCACAGGAATTCCCTATTTCCTGTATAGTTTTTGAAATCCATTTTCATTTAAAAATCTAAATAGATTTTAGAAAAGTTTTCTTCACAAAAGTTTTAGCTATCGAAAATCCCTATAACTTTCGTGTTTTGAGGAAAACCCAGTTTCGCTCATATCCTTGTCAGTTTTCATTTGAAACTGACTGGTCGTGTATTGAAGTCTGGGCACATTGGTCTCGGGTTTTCATGAAAATGGAGGCCATTGGAGCCTAATTTTGGAAAACTGTTCGCGTATCCCCCTAGGAAAAACTGTGTTCTACAACTTTCATGTTTTGAGTTTTTCTCAATTCAGCCTCTAAAGGCCTCAAAATTAACTTTTCCCGAAACTGGTCAGGATCCATCCGCACCTGACAGTTTTTCGGTTTAAATTTCATTTTACGTCCTAAACACGGAACCTAGCTCGACCAGCCACCGCGGGAGCTCTAATACACACATGCAGCGGTTTCTAACGTTCAACATTCATCTCTCACATCAACATAAACATCATGCATAAATTTATAAAACCCTAACCAACCATCAAACACCTAACATGCATATTCTTTGCAACCACCAACAAAAACCCTAACCTATCAAGCACAAACCCTAAATTTTTTTTTTAAACTAAGGCAGCAATAAACAGTGAGCTTATGCTCTTACAGCCAATTGCTTAAATACATTTAAATTTCCTCAATTGAAATTTAAATGAAAAGCTTATGGATTCAAGGGTTTTACCTCAATTTCGGGTCCAAAATTTAACTTGCTTCACTTCTCCCTTTTTCCTCCCTTCACAGCCGACTCTCCAAGGGTGATTGGCTCCCAAAAATGTCGAGCTCCTTTGCCCAATTTCAGGTCACCAACTTGGTCAAAAATTCTGGCCAATGTCTTGGCTTAGTTCTCCCCCCCCTACAACCGGCCTTGGTTAGGGAATTGGGCACCAAATCTTTTTTCACTCTTCTTGCTTGCTCCTCAACCAAAACCGACCCTTACTCTCCTAATTTGCTCTTGATTTAGGCTAGGATTCCTCTCTTTCCTTCTCCCTCAAATCCGGTTTTGGTGGGTAAAGATTTTGGCAAAGTTTAGTTGCTTTTCTCTAATTAATTTGATTTTTGGGGTCACCTATTTATAGAGGTTGGGGATTCTTCTTGAAATTGGATTTTGACCCCAAAAGTTTTGGGAAATCAGCTTCCCCCCTACAGCTGGCCGGCCTTGTTCAAGAAGAAATCACAATACTTTCCAATTTTTTCATTAATTAGAGAAAATGATGCAATATTTAAAAAGTAAGTGATGTAAGCCTACCTTAAGGCTTGTTTTCCATTTCTTTTCATTAGACAGTCCATTTTTAAGTTAACATAGGTATTTCCAATACTGGATTCACTTATACACAGTATTGGTATTTTGAACTGCAGTCCAAAATTCATCTGTGTAAAACCGAACTGTATAAAAATTTTCTTATAACTTGAAACCACTTGGCCCAAGTTATTCTAATTATTGTACTTGATTTTGCTATGGTGGTTTTGAATCCTAAACATATCATTTTAATCATAAAAACGGCTTTATGCAGTACAAATCTATACTGCGAATTATTTAATCGTACAGTCTTTTTCTTTAACTTTTTGGGTCAATCTTTAGCTTTCTCGTCCGCCATTGACTTTCTTGTCAACCACTGACTTTCCCGTCAAATTTTGACTCTCATAGTCAACAGTTGACTTTTTGGTCAACCGTCGACGTTTTCGGTCAAACTTTGACCAACATTAAATTTTTGGCGATTTTGCTCCTTTTTGCCTAAAAGGTCATTTGCTTGACTCAGCAATCATTTTCGAGTCTTATAAAATCATAAAACTCACAAAACGTAACAAAAGACCTTAACCGGCTTTTTCATGCATATCTTCAAATTTTGTACAAGTTTCTTAAAACAAAAGAAATTGTATTAGTGTAGAAATACTTGGTATTACAAAAGCAAAAGAAAAAAAGAGAAAAAAAAAATTAAAAGAAATCTCCAGGAATTACTTTCTCATTTGAATAATCATTTTCAAAGGTGCTACTTGCCGACGGAGGAGCGTTAGGGTCCGTTTGCCTCACCATCTCAACTCAAATTAAACTATACTTTTTTCATCATGTTTTTTGTCTTTTCTGAAAAAGTTTTTTGTCTTTTCTGAAAAAGTCAACAAAATTTACTATGCAAACTTAAAAATCTCAACTCAACTCAAACTGAACCTGTGATCCAAACGGACCCTTAGTTTCACACGCCGGTTCCTCTACAGTTATTTCCACGGAGTCAGTTTCTAGTCTTTTCGGCTACCTCAAATACGTGGGCTGGCTTGTCACTAGTGGCTCTTTTTCTGTTTTATTCTGTGGCAGGTATGTAATAATGTTGTTGGTTTAGCCTATTAGGATTTGTGTTTTGTTTTGTTGTATTTGGTTAGAGTCCCCAATAAATAATGTTCCCCATCTTCCAAATTTATTGTTTGTCCGCTCAGTGACATGTGTGTTTTGGTTTTCTATGTTTGATTATTGATGTGTCAAGGTGCTTTATTATATTCGGGTCTCGGTATACGTCCTTTTCTCTTAATTTTATCAAATTTTATTGAGAAAACTAGTGCTAATTAAAGTTTTACCTCATGTATTACAGGATCATAAAATATTACTATTGGGGCTTGTATATCTTTGTTTAATTTAAATATAAGCCTCTTTAAAAAAATATCATCATTTTCTTTATTAGGATATTTCGTGTTTTTACAAAGTTAAATTTTTAGAAACATGACATCATGGTTAGATTTTGTTTAATAAGAAAACATGGGTGGTGAATGTTATCTATTCTTTATATATATATATATATAGAGGTAAATAATTTCAGCATTTTCAAAGTACAAGAAATATTTCTCGAATCTCGATTAAATTTTTCAGGAGATTTTGATTATTATCCTCTCTTTAACCAATGAAAATGCATAATAATTAAGCATCACGAAAAGAAAGCTAATAAATTTAAGAAACGAAAAAGAAAAAGAAAAGGAAAAGGAAAAGGAAAAAGAAAAAGAAAAAGAAAGCTGACTAAAAGAAAAAGCAAAAAGAAAGGAAAAGAAAAAGAATCTCCAGAATGGCCGACTTAGAAAAGAATCATTGCATTCCAATAATGGCAAAAACCAATGCTTGCAAGTACAATCAACTCATATTCTCTCAACTGCACAAATCCTTGTTTCTTCAATTCATTTCATTTTCTTTTCTTTTCTTTTCTTTTTCTCCCTTTTTCAAATCCTTCTTTTTCATAATATCCTGATTGTTTCAAACTGTTTAGCTTGCTCAAGAAATTGAAAAGGTTAGTTACTTCTAGTAGTTATTCATCCTGATCATTTTCCCCATTATTTGTTACCTTTCCATTTAACGTTTATATTCTTCCACATTATATATATACACATATATATTTTACATATATGTGGCTCAAGTTCAGTTCCAAGGTGGAGTTGTATCTTATTTTTATTTATTTATTTTATCTTTCCAGTTAAAATTTCAATATATCTGATCTTCATCATCGATTTTGGCTTGAGCCTTTCATCGGATCCAAGGCCTTCAGAAGTTTCGTAAGAGGTATGCTTCTGCAGCATCCAGCACCTTTTTTTTTTTTTTTTCTTTTTTTGGCTTAGTTTTTTAATCTTTCATCTTCATGTTTTTGTATGTAAATAGCGAAATAGAAGGGTTAGGGATTTTTTCCACACTTGTTTTGTTTTTGTTTTTTGTTTTTTGTTTTTTGTTTTTTGTTTTTTTTTCCAATTTGTAAAACAAAATTAGGCCGAGGATTAGGAGCGAAGTATCTATAACACGTTATCAAAGAAAACAAGAAATTTAAACTAATATTAGTACTTAAAAGATCTATATAAGATAGTTTCAGACATAATCTAGTAATAATTTTACATCTGTAATCTATTTTAAACTGTAGAGCTCAAATCCCCCTCTCCTAAAATAAAATAATTAAAAAAAACTATAAAAGAAGTTGATTTTTAACCTTGCGGTTATCACAAAAGACTACGCATCCAACCTTTTTTGTGTTTTTTTTTTTTTTTCCTGGTCATGGACTTCAATTTTAAATATTATACGCTTTAATTGTTTATATGATTTAAGGTTTTATATCACAACTATGTTAGATCTTTTATATTAATTTTGTTAACCACACATGATCCTCTTGTGAATTTCACACTTGACATTTTTTTTTTCCTCAACTTAACCATGGAGAATTTGAAATCTACACCTTATGACCATTGATTTGGAAGACCTCCATATGAGCCACAAGGATGTAGAATCACAAAAACACACCATGAATTCAATTAAAATTTGAGAAACCCAAAACCATATTAAATTAAATTAAACCATCATAGAAATCCATCAAGGGTTAAAAACACGATAGTTTTTTAACCGTCATGTAATCCACCGTCGTGGAATCTTCAAAAAATTCCATGGACTATTTTTTTATCTGTCGTAATATCAAACATTTTACGACGGTTCTTATTGTTGTTCAATGATACTTAGTAAATCGTGGCATCTAGGTTCATAGAAGAGGATTCCATGAGAGTTTCATGCGAAAACTGTCGCATGTCATCGTATGTATATATTCCTCGACTTTTCATAGGAAACTGTTGTAGATTCCTTATTATTGATGGTTTTCACAATAAATTCCCGTGGAAAACAAGTTACCACAGCATTTTCTGTATTTTTTAGGATACCAGAAAAGTTTCTAATAGAAATGGTAGATTTCTTTAAAAAAAATTATTTTATGACTGATTTCACAGTCAGATTTTATCATCTTTCATATGAGACTTTTCAAAATGAGAATAATTCTTCAATACCATCCTCACACACACACATATTTAGTAAATCTATCAGCCCACATTTATTTCTTATCCATTTAATTTGCAACTCCTAAATCCGAAATATCAAATTCAATTTTAGCATTATAATTAAGGTCATACAAATTTAATTTCAACCAACCAAATTTCATATAGAAAACCATAATGCTAAAATGACACTAATAAGAAAAAATAACTAAAAAATAAGTGATCATTTACAAACAAGCAAGTTTCCACGACGGTTTATATAAATATAAACAGTCATCGAAATTGTGAAAACTAACTTTTTCATGAAGGTTTTCATAAATCATGTTGACGTTGCGTTTTTGGATTAAAAAAAAACTGTCATCTAAAGTCTGCTGTTTATTGCCAAAAATTTGTTTTTGGAACTGATCTGGGTTTTAGAGATCGGAAAACATCAAAGTATTGCAGCAAAATAAATTTTTAAAATTTTTTGCTAAAATAATTAGGATTCAACTCTGTATGTTTATGAAACAATTGCGAGTAAATTTGCCACTTCTCAACCACATGATCTCACTTTCTGTTCTCCTTTCCTTGAATAATTAAAGTAATGTTTAGACACTGGTCGAATTAAACTTCAATTCTTCTTCCAGTCTTCTTTTGTCTTTGGGTTTCTTAACTCTAAAGATGAAAGTACAAGATTCCTAGATAGAATTAGCTAAAATATATCTAACCCTAATGGAGGACCATATATAAGAAATATTCTATACTACTAGACAATGAAAAATTATTCACTCTGGCGGGAGTCGGTGTGAGGTGTCATCCCGGGAATGCCACATGTCATCTTCTAATTGCTTGATGCAATTTTCTCCAATTATAATACATCGTTTAGATAATTAATAAATGATTTTTCGATCTAGAATTGATATAATTTTGTTCTAGTAATTAAAATAATTAATTTTCATACTTATCATGATAAATTACCTTAACAATTGAAATAAAATATTTACAGCTCAGTTTGGAATAAATTTTTTTTTTTTTTTTTTTTTATGTACAATCGATATCTATATTGCCGCATAAAATATAGATGATACATATTTATCTATATCGTAAAGAAATATGCCACCCAGTCTGCCAGACACTATCATTTGGCGGCACATGGAGAAAGGCACATAAAGTGGCAATTGGTGGGCAACAGGTTTTTATTTATTTATTTATTTATTTATTTTAATATTATTTTTTTTTTTCAAGTTCAAATTTTCATTGAAGCATTTTACGAAAACTGTGTGTTCTGTTTGATGACATTTATGTTTAACGACCTTTTTTATTTTTTATTTTTCAAAGATGTTTGTCAAATAGAGGTTCCATAATGTATGTTTTGTAGTAGTGTGTGAGTGGAAATTTTAGTGGGTGCCAACGTTATCAAGATGTGCAAAAGTTTACTTTGTGACAATTTTCTAGACTAATACAAATCCAACTTATTTCATGAATAAAATGTGACCCATTAACAAACCAAAAAAACTATTTGTTACAAATAAAATCTTGTACTTGCATCGAAATATGTAAAAACTGACTATTGTAACTAACATTGAACTTGTTAAATGAAATGATTGAATAATTGAAAAATAAGATTATTTAGGAATATACACATTGAATGCTAATATAACACATTGAAAATCTGTTAGTAAATTTTTCATGATAAAACAACAAGTCAATGGTGTCAAGTTTTAATAGTAAAGTGGTGGATGAGAATATCGTTATCAGGGATTGTAATCAAATTCGCACTCAACATTATAATGTTAGAAGAGGAAGGCTAGAATATTTCTAAGAAACTTAGGAGGAAGAGAAGAAACTAGAAGAATTCATATGGAAGAGACAACTTTGTTATATATTTCTCAAATTTTTACTTGATATAAAATGAAAGGTTTCAACCCCTAATTATAGGAAGCAAGGATGAACCATAACCACTTATTTTACTTGGTCTAAAAGTATCCGCTTGGCTAAACTATAGTCATTCGTTCTACTTGGCCTATATTTGACCATTTAGCTAAACCACAACCACTCATTTCACTTGTCTTACATTTAACCACTTGGATAAGTTACATCCACACATGTACTTGGCTAAGAACCTAACTACTTGGCTCAATGAGAATCACCCATTTCTTGGGCCTTTATTTGAACTTTACAACTAAACCCAAATACATATTTAGCCCAAAAATCAAGTTTAACATTTAACATATAATAAATATAATCCTTATTCTATCTAGAAAATCCAATCACAAGAATAAAAACAAAAAATATAAAGCCAAAGAACAATTTATAATATAAATTGAGAAGAAATCAATATGAGAAGAGTATAGAGATTCAATTTTACCTAGCCATCATCTATGTCTTTTCATGTCAATTTATTACTAATTTATTTTTCTTAGTTTATAGGCCAAAGAGTCCTAAACTATTCAACACCCTCTCCTGAGTGCCCCGAGCTAAAAATATTTTCAAAATCCAATTTTGATATCCCTATAAAAATCAAAAAACTAAGAATTCATTACAAACTTTATTTCTTTTAACTTCAAAGGAATTATAGGCCTCCAAAACTTTATTAAAATCCTGAGTTGTATTATCTTTTAATGAAATTTAAAATTTCCTCTCATGAGTGCGGAATTTTAAATATAAAATCATCCAATTCATGACCAATAAATTAGAAGCATTAAGAACGAAATAACATAAAAAAACTGAATGAAAAAATCTAAAAATAAGTGATAGTCAAAACATAGTATCTAGTATAGACTACATCTCTCCACTAGATAAATAAAATTAGTTCATAACGAATCATGTTCTTATACATCGAAAGAGAATAAAAAGAACTAGAATGTGCAGTCGAATAAAGCTTTTCCATCTGTGGAATTCTCCACCTTCTTCTCCATACCCACAATTCTCTCTCCAAAGAATGCTCCTCAAAACAATGCCGAAAAGTGCTTTTTTGAGTCCCCGATACATCTTTTCATAGGCTTTGATTAAAAACAGTTAACTTAAAGCAAAAAGGATATCAGGAATTGGAAACTGGCCGTTAAAGTGATGCGGTGCTGAGTAAAGCTTGCATCACCAGGTAGCGCTGCGACGCTACGTGTTTTGGTCTTGGT
The DNA here is from genome assembly GCA_008635985.1 of Ficus erecta. Classification (NCBI taxonomy): domain Eukaryota; kingdom Viridiplantae; phylum Streptophyta; class Magnoliopsida; order Rosales; family Moraceae; genus Ficus; species Ficus erecta. Next base: position 173,471 of record BKCH01001780.1, on the reverse strand, counting down.
GCTGTGGCCCTACTCAGCATGCAGTTCCATCCAGTGGCACTGCGGTGCTGTTTTCCTAGCGCTGCGGTGCTCCTTTCTTTCTTTCTCTTCACTTTCCCGTCACTGAAGCCTCGGTTTTCTTTATTTTTCCTATAAAATAACAAAACGAGAAACAAAAACACATAAAAATATTTAAAACTAGCAAATTTATTAAGTCAAAAGTATTTAATAATTGGGTGCAAAACCAACTAATTATCACAGATTCATGATCTAAAAAGTGTTTGTGTTTGTTCTCTCTTTCTTGTCCTGAAAAAAGTTGGGGAGAATTTAGATAAGTAATGAAGCATGTAGTTATAAGAAAAAAAACATTGAAAAAAACTATGTCAATGACATGCAGAGCGCAATGAGATTAAGGAAATTTCTTACTTGCTGCTCAATGAAGTAAGAGATGTCACGCTCCGCTCACCAACCAACCTACGGGAAGGCTGCTCATTTTGGCAAAGCATGGCAGAGGCTGTAGTAGGAGTTCTTACAGACAAGCTAGTCTCGGTACTGGAAGAAGAAGTGCGCTTGTTGAAAGATGTTGAGAAAAAAGTTCGAGAAATGGCGTCCGAGCTGAAAAGCGTCCTCTCAGTCCTAAAGGATGCAGATAAAAAGGCAGAAACCGAAGGAGACGCCATAAAGGATGGTGTTAAATCATGGGTACAAGAACTACGGGAAGTAGCATTTGAGATAGAAGATGTTCTCACGGAGTACACACATCACATGACACAACAACAACATTCGGATCATCAGGGCTGTTGTGTGAAATGTCTCCTACAAAGTTCTTGTTTTTCACCTTGTTCCTCTTCAAGCCTAAACGATCGCCGTGCTTGGGCCCGAAAGATACAAAAAATGAATACAAGGCTTCATAGAATTCTGAAACAAGGTGAAAGGTATAAGTACATAAAATCCATCCAGCAAGAGAGTACCGATGCTCAAAATGTTTTTACTTGGTACGACCCTCGAGGGGCCTCCCGTTACCTTCATGAAGATGATCTTGTGGGTATTGAAAGTGCTAAACAGAAATTGGTTGATGATTTGTTAGATACGTCATCCGAGCGTATAATCATCCCGGTGGTCGGCATGGGAGGATTGGGGAAGACCACTCTTGCCCAACAAGTTTACAAGCACATGCAAAGAAGCTTTCAATGTCATGCGTGGGTTCAAGTGCCTCAACAATACAACAAAGCGGAGATACTTAGGACATTGATAACGGAGTTATTTGAATCAACTAAGGAATCGGTTCCTCGTGAAATTGATACAATGGATGAAGGAAAACTCACAAGTAAGCTGAGAGAGTACTTGCAAGGAAAGAAGTATCTTGTCATCTTTGATGATGTTTGGAAAGAAGATTTCTGGGGTGATATAGACCATGTTTTAGTCAGTGATAAAGTTGGTGGAAGGATAATGATCACAACAAGAAAAATGCAAGTGGCAAAGTTTTGTGAAAGATTTTCTTATGTCCATATCCATGAGATGGAGCGTTTGCCGGTAGACAAGGCTTGGGAACTCTTTCTCAGAAGGACTTTCGGATCCAAGGGTTGCTGTCCCAAGGAACTAGGAACAATTTCTGGGGAGATTGTTGAAAGATGCGAAGGTCTACCTCTGGCAATTGTAGTTATAGCTGGTCTTCTATCAACAAAAAAGAGCCTCAAGGAGTGGCAACGATTCTACGCTAGCCTCAGCTCAGAGTTGGAGAATAATTTTCAACTAAGTCCTATAACGAAAATCTTGTCCCTAAGTTATAATGACCTGCCCTACTACCTTAAATCTTGCCTCTTGTACTTTGGGATGTTTCCTCGGCGCCATTCTATAAGGAATGGAAGGTTAATTCGACAGTGGATAGCTGAAGGCTTTGTCAAAGTAGTGAGGGATAAGACACCAGAAGAAGTTGCACAAGAATATATGAATGAGTTAATGGACAGAAGCTTGGTTCAAGCACTAGACCTTGATGTGACCGGAAAAAACTAAGAAATGCCGTGTTCATGATCTTTTGCACGAGATAATTCTCAAGAAGACAGAGGAAATAAGTTTCTGTAGCGTCTCCTCACGAATTACCGAGTCAAAGTTTAAAGGAATTATTCGACGGCTATCAATCATGAACAATATCTCAAGTGATGATTTGCGCAGCAATAATTTCCTCCACGCCCATTCGGTTTTTGTTTTTCGTGAAGATGAGACACTCAATTCTATTGTGCCCGTGTTTGCGACAAATTTCAAGTTCTTAAAAGTACTTGATTTCGAAGATGCTCCACATATAGATCACCTCCCTAAAGATATTGGGAATTTATTTGACTTAAGATACTTAAGTGTGAGGGGGACAAAAGTGTCAACCCTTCCACCGTCCGTAGAAAAGTTGGAAAAGTTGGAGACTTTGGATTTGAAGTGGTCATTAGTTCACGAGATACCAACAGATATGCTTAACAAGCTTGGTAAGCTGAGACATCTCTTTGGTTGCAATAGGCAAGCCGATGCCACTTTCGGGTACGTCGGAATGAAAGTTGTGGGTGGAATTGGGGGCTTAAAAGCTTTGCAAAAGTTGTATCACATAGAGGCTGACGGCAAAGGAGTTCACGGTCTATTCAAGGAGTTAGAAAACTTGACGCGGTTGAGGACTCTGGGAATCATTAAACTTAGAAGAGAAGACGGAACACTTCTATGTGGCTGTGTTGAGAAGATGAGCCTCCTTGAATCTCTTACTATATCATCAGTGAGTGAAAACGAGGAAATTGATTTAGAATCCATGTCATCACCCCCCGAACTTCTTGGGCGTCTTACCTTGCGAGGGCGTCTAAGGAGGCTGCCAGAATGGTTCACACAACTTCAAAGTCTAGTCAAGATAAAGCTTTCTCATTCAATGTTAGAAGATAATCCGCTAGAAGTTCTTCAGAAGATGCAAAATCTTTCACATCTCGACATCCGCTTTGATGCGTACGTGGGAGCGAAACTTCACTTCAAGAAAGAAGCGTTTTCGAAACTTAAAAAGCTCTACCTCTACCACTTGAATGAATTGCAGTCATTGACAACAGAGGAATCAGCATTGCCTATGCTTGAAGAGCTATACATCGGGCCTTGTCCTCAAATGAAAGTGGTTCCCTCGGGATTAGAGTATCTGAAAAACCTCAAAATCCTTTTATTTTTCAGAATGCCAGTGAAATTCATGATGTTCCAAGAGTTTGGAACCCTTGAAAAATTACGAGTACTGGTTGTGTTTAATTACATAAACGATAACAAACAAACAGAGTTGGTCACTCTGCAAGATTTCCTCCTGTGGCGACCCGAATGGATATCGCAAAGTAAGTCCTGCCCGAGTTAACTCTTAGTGATTTTAGCGACTTTACTAATGCAGCCTCTTTTAAGTTCATTCATATTGACAAATTGAAGATGATAATTTATTTATTTATTTTTTTGTTCTCTTATTCAAGAGTTGCAGAAGCAGAAAGAGGGAGCAAGCAGTTTCGCAAGTACGATAGACGAACAGTAAGTGTTATATATATGTATTTTTATACGTACATTTTTTTTTTCCCTATCCTACTTGCATAAACAAGTTTATAATATGAAAATTAGATTCTCCTAGTACTTTTCAAACATGTATGTACTTATATATCGAGTGGGAGAGAAGTTTAGATAGGAGGTACCATATTTGAAACCTGAGCATGTTTTCGTTTTTCTTAATAATTAAGAGATATAGACCCCACAACCATTAAAAATATGTACTTATACCGTTCAATCTTTCGTGAAGAGAGAAGGAGGGAGCTAGTACTTCTGGAACAACTACTGCTACAAGGGAATTTCAAGAGTAAGTTGCTTTCATGCTTGCATAAAAAATATCATGTAGTATATTTCTCGAATATATATACATACTCATTACTTCTCTCACATTTTCTGTATATGTAGTGCAACGGAGAGAACTATTACTTTGGCCACCACTACAGGCCAAGAGGATCAAGATTAGTAAGTGATTGCTTAAAATATGCCTGTAAAGTATGTGTCTACTTGTATACATGTATATCTCTGTTTCTCAAATATATATATATACGCACACTTTTATAATTACTCCTTTCACCTTTTCTATTAATTAGTGCAATGCCAGAGGAGGCCAGTACTTTCGGGAGTACGATAGGCAAACAGTAAGTTCATTTTAGTATTTTTCTACTACAAAATTTTTTTTTGGCTATTAGCACTGTTAGTCCCTAAATTCTGAGTAATTTGGCATTTTTATCTTTGAACTATTTGTTTTTATAAATTAGTCCATACACTTTGATTTTATTTACAGTTTTGATCCTAAACATAAAATTGTTTAATTGTTTCTAAAACATAACAATCATAATCACATTGTAGCTGAAGAGTTTACATAAATATTTATATTAATTGCAAAATTATTTTAGTTTTAAAAGCTTTTTTTTTTTTTTTCAACTTTTAACTATGACACCTTACACTTCATTTAAATATTTCTTTAACATTTCGTGTTACCACGTGATTGACACAGTATAAAAGTCATTGGTGAATTTCATAACTAAGGACCAAAACTCCCAAAAAAAAAAAGTTCAGAGGCTAAAATAACAAAATGCTCAAGATTCAAGAACTAACAATGCTAATAACCCTTAACTTTTTTTCTATTATCCTACTTGCATACTGATGTTTACAATGTTTATATTAGATTTCTCAATAATACTTTTCAAACATAAATTTATACTTATATATCATTCATATTTTTTGTTAAGGGAAATAGAGGGAGCTAGTACCTCTGGAACTACTACTCCCAGGGAAGATCAAGAGTAAGCTGCTTTCATACCTCCATGCTTATATTTACATGAAAATTTTATACTTACATATTTCTCAAATATATGTTTATACACTAATTACTTCTTCCACATTTTCTACTTATTAAGTGCTAACGAGAGAGCTAGTACTTTTGCCACCATTACAGGCCAAGATCAAGATTTGTAAGTACCTCTTGTTCTAATTATTTCTCAATTAATCCCTAAGTTTTAGAAATTATAAAGCTATTCTTTGAATTTGAAAACTTGCTTCAAACAAAAAAAAAAAAAAAAAAAGAAAAGGAAAAAGATACCCTTAATTAGATTGAATTAATTGTTCCTAAAAACTAATTTTCTCCACGAAAAATTTTCAAAAATGTTTTTGATATATTAGAAAATATAAATTGAATGTCTTTTTGTGAAATTTAAATTATTTGGTTAAAGGTTTTATGTTTTTAATATACAAAATAGTTTCCATAAACTATTTACTGGTATTATATGTCATTTTGTTCAAAAATTTTCCATTCCACAAACCAAGGGTATTATATTTCTCAATATTTTGGTTCTTAGCAATGTTAGTCCCTAAACTTTGAGCATTTTTTCAATTTATAGTCCCTATTGTTTTTGCTTTTGACAAATTAATCCCTATGCTTTGAATTTTTTGATAGTTATGGTACACTTTAAATTCATGTAGCTATTTGTGTTAATTTCTATTTACTATAATGGACACTTGATTATCTTTATTATTATTTAAGAAACTATTCATCAATTTTATAGTCAAGGACCAAAACTATTAAAAAAACTAAAGTTCGGGGACTAAAATAATAGAATGTTCAAAACTTAGGGACTAACTTATACTAAAACCCTTTTTTATTATCCTACTTGCATGCTCATATTGACAATATAAAATTAGATTTTTCCAATACATTTCAAACATTATACACTTATATAATTGTTGAATAGTTTTATCTTATATACACTTATATATCGTTTTATCTTTCATTAAGAGAAATGGAGGAACCTAGTTCTTCTGGAACTTCTACTCCAATGGAAGATCAAGAGTAAGTTGCTTTCATGCTTGCATAAAAATATCATATATTCTATTTCTCATGTATATGTATGTACACACACATACTCATTACTACTTTCACATTTTTCTTTATTTCAAGGAGTGCAACAGAGAGGGCTAGTACCTTGGCCATCACTACAGGCCAAGAGGATCTAGATTAGTAAGTAATTGTTTAAAATATGCCTATAAAGTGTGTGTCTACTTCAAAATACTACTCTTGAGGAATATATATATATATATATATATATCGGTTTTTCAAATATATACATATATATATATATATACACTAATATAATTTTTCCTTTCACCTTTTTTTTTAATTAATTAGTGCAATGTCAGAGGGGGGCTAATACTTTCGGGAGTATGATAGGCGAACAGTAAGTTATATTTTTGTATTTTTCTTCTTAATTTTTTTTTGTTGGTTATTAACACTGTCTGTCTCTAAATATTGAATAATCGCTTTGGTGTCTGACTTTTTATTTTAATGAGTTAGTTCATAAATTGCAAATTTTTTTAACAGTTTTGATCCCTAACAATAAAATAGATGAATTATTCATAAAACATAACAGCTATAATTTTATCTTTATCACAAAATAATTGAATAGTATACATAAATATTTACATTAATTGCAAAATTGTTTTAGTTTTTAAAGGATTTTAACAACTTTCGAATTTGACACCTTACCCTTCAAGTAACTATTTCTATAAAACTTTCAAGTCACTATATGATTGACACATACAAAAGTCATTCGTGAATTTTATAACTGAGGACCAAATCCATTCCTACGGCGCCTTTGTCAACAAACGCGTCCCGGGCTGGATTGACAAACCAAACCCTTTTTGGGCCCTTGCCATAATTGGGTTCTCTGTTTTAGTGTGATTGTTGAAAGTTAGGCTGGGTTTGATAATACCCAAAACAAATGAAAAGAGATCGGGTCGATAGTTGACAAGGAAATGGATCTATCAAACAAAAAAACAAAACAAAAAAAAAAAAAAAAGTTCCGAGACTAAAGTAACAAAATGATTTACAATGTTTATATTAGATTTCCCACTAATACTTTTCAAACATAAATATATATACTCATATATCATTCAATTTTTGTCAAGGGAAATAGAGGGAGCTAGTACCTCCGGAACTAATACTCCAAGGGAAGATCAAGAGTAAGTAGCTTTCATGCCTCCATACTTATTTATTTACATCAAAATTATATATGAATGTATGTATATTTCTCAAATATATGTTCATATACTCATTACTTCTTCCACATTTTGTATATATATAGTGCAATGGAGAGAGAGAGTACTTTTGCCACCATTAAAGGCCAAGATCAAGATTTGTAAGTAATTGATACTTATATATTTACATCAAAATTATGTATATATAGATATATATATTTCTCAAATATATGTTCATAAACTCATTACTTCTTCCACATTTTGTATATATATAGTGCAAAGGAGAGAGATAGTACTTTTGCCACCATTACAGGCCAAGATCAAGATTTGTAAGTAATTGCTTAAAACGTGCCCTCACAAAATATATATATATATATATATTCTTTTGAAGTATTTATGGATATATCTATTTCTCACGTACTTACTTATATTACTATTCCTTTGACCTTTTCTGTTTATTAGTGCAAGGCCAGAGGGGGTTGGTACTTTTGGAAGTACGGTGGATGAACAGTAAGTTAGATATTTGTAATTCCCTACTTATAATAATTGTTTTTGTTAGTAGCACTATTTGTCCTGAACTTTGAGTACTTTATATTTTTCTCTTATTAATCTCTCTGTTTAGAAATTATAAAAGTATTCTTTGAATTTGAAAATTTGCTTCAATTTCATCACTGGCTCTTTTTGTGGAAAAGAAAAAGAAAAAAAAAATATAAAGATCCCCTTAATTTGGTTGAATTAATTATTTCTGAAAAATATTTTTATTCAGGAAAATTTTCAAAAATATTTACGTTTATACATGTTTTTCAAATATATAGTGTATTAATATAATTATTCCGGCTCTCACCTTTTATATATATCTATATATACACACACACACACACACAAAGAGGGCTAGGACTTTCGGGAGTATGACTGACGAACTGTAAGTTACTTTCTTGAAAAGTTTCCACGCTATGGACACATGATTATCTTTATTATATTTAAAAAATCATTCGTTAATTTTATAGCTAAAGATCAAAACTATAGAAAAACCAAATTTATACTCAAAATTAAAGGACTAACAATAATGCTAGTAAGTTTTTTGTTTTTTGTTTTATTATTATTATTTTATATCCTACTTGCATACTCATGTCTAGATTTGTTAGTTTATCAATTCTCCCAAAAGCTTAAGATATTAGCAGGTGGGTCAACAATAGTTTTATATTTCAACACTCCCCTTCACATGTGGACTAGACAATGGGAAACGTGCAGATAAATATTAATTTGAAAGTCCAACACAAATAATAAGAAACCGAAAAACATATTTAAAGTGATGATAATTAAGGGGTTAAAAAGTGCAATTGTAGGGTTCAAACTCGGGACCTCTCACTTTGATACCATGTTCGTTTACTAATTCTCTAAAAAACTTAAGCTATTAGAAGGTGGATCAACAATAGTTTTATATTTCAACAGGATTGTATTAATTAAAATTAGAGTTTACTAATTACTACTTCAGCCACTACTACAGGCCATGATCGAGATTAGTAAGTAATGGCTTATGCATGCCTATAAAGTGTCTATATATGTCTACTTCAAAAGATTGTTCTTGAGGTATATATCTGTATATATCTATTTATTAAATATATATCTATATATATATATTTGAACTTTTATTCTGATTCCTTTCACCTTTTCTGTTAATTAGTGCGACGTTAGAAGGGGCTAGGGCTTCTTGGACTAGTAACAAAGGCGAATATTATGATGATGAGTAAGTTGCATGTTTACTTGTTTATATGTTAAAAATATAGGTGGTGTTTAGTATTGTTTTTATTTATTTTAATAATGATTTTGTTTTTGATATGAAAGAATAAATGATAATATCTTATGAATGATACTAAGATTGTTTTTGAAATTGTGTTTTGTTTTTGTTTTTGTTTTTTTTGTTTTTAAGAAAAACTGTTTGGTTATGTTTTTAAGTATAAGAAAAATGTGAATTGCGTTTGTATATATTACATAAAACATGTGTTAAATTATATAACCTTTAAAACAAAATCAAAAATGGAAAAAATAACTTTTAAATGTTTTTCATTTCCTTTACAAAAGCAATTTTTTATTTTCTTTTTCGTTTTCAAAATATTTTAGGAAATGTACATTTTTATTTTCACTACTTAAAAAGATGTGTGGAAACATTTCAAAAAACACTTGAAAACAAAACCAAACATCACCATAAGCTTCTTTAAATACTAATATCCTCAAAATACATATATTTTTTTTCTTTTGAGGAAAAAAAAAAAAAGTAAAACGTATTTTCATTATCTTTCACTTCATCTTTGCAGGTAACGAATGATTATCTCTCTAAATTAGTATTCAGATCTGGTATTCTATGTAGTAAGGAAGAAAATAATTTGCTCTAACAAATTCGTTTGTATAAATTATACGCGGGATGTTAATTATTAAGTTCCTTTGCTTCTTTTAATGTGACAACGCATGAGAAAGGAGCCCTTTAATATATACATAAATTTAATTTGTATTGTTTTAATTTCCAAAATTTTAAAGGAAAGTTTTTTTTTTTATTCTGCTTATTATTTGTTAAACTCATTATCTATTGGATAACTATTCTTAGGATATTAGAGAAAAAAAACATAAGTAAAGTACCATAGTACCATCTATTACAGACCATTTTGTTTTTGTTTTTTTTTTTTTTGGTAAATACACATAACTAGTGTTTCTTTTTTTTAGTTATTCTTAAGCTACAGAATTTTTAAGTGAAGTGTTATTCATGCACCCTCTGCCTCTATTGTCACAGCATCTGTCTTGTCTATTCATCGGTTCAGTTGTTCACGGGTTTCTTACCTATATTACCTACAACATAAATTTCTTGAATGAGCTTTCGCCTAACAAGTACAGATATAAATCTCATAATGCATGAATAATTAGCATGACATTTTATGAAATTATTAAGTTTTATGCTTTTAAACTTATTGGGCCTCTTGTGTATGTACCAAGTGCGCGCGACCAATGGAGAGTTGGGAGAGCGACCCTCCAACTGTACCCAAGGCCATACATAAATCGTTCATGAATTTTACCTCACCTGATTGGAGATTGGTACGATACTAATCTAATATTTAACTTTCATTAGCCTCATGTAATTAGGTGAGTGATCATACAAATCTGACATGTCACAATATCATTAAAAAAAAATTGAATAACATAAACATTGAGGTATCGTAATCATATTCAAGTAATTGGCACATAAATCACCACAGATGCACACTAATACAACAAACATTCAAAGTTCTATGTTGTAGTTGAGATCTGTACTTATAAGAATTCAATAATCTGAGATTTTTCTATCAATCGGCCTCGCTCTATAGTACACCGTCAACATCGTGTCCTGATTCAAGCAACACCCAACAATTAGAGCAGTATTTTAAACTGACCATTTTTCTTACGAATGTTTCTTTTGTTAGATAATTAACTTTTAATAACCACAATTTCAATTTCTTTCTCTTTTATATCTTTCTTAAATCTTTAATTGCTTGTTTATAACATATCACAATTTAAATTGGTCTATCTTAGACTTTATGAGGTTGTGTTCGGTCTCCTATGGCTCATTTAGATTTTTTGTAGCGAATTTGGTGTTTTGCACTTAGTTTGCTTTAAATTCTCTATATCTTACTTTTTACTTAAACAACACAGGAAAATCACTTTTTTAGTAAAAAAAAATAGATCTAGAACAGTTTTATAAGCTGTCCGATTTGAGTCTTCTGACAGTTTTTCAAAATTCCCACTTTGACCCCAATCTTTGACAAAATTTTCATTTTAACTCCTATTGGGCTTTCCTTTGTTTTTATTGCTATACCCCTAGCCCTAGGAGTAATTTAAGACAAATGAAATAGTTTCTCATTCTAAAACATCTAGTTTATAGATCTGTTTTTTTTTTTTTTTTTTTTTTTTGTTGCCCAAAAACATAATTTTGACATTTAAGGTCATCTAGCGTTTCTACTTCTTTTTTGGTTCATTTGATATAAAAATTTGACATAACCTACATTTTATATAACGTCATTATGAACTGGAAATTCATGGCTCAAATCTTGGCTTTTAAGTTGTCCGTTTTTACATTTTGGCCCCAAAAATGAAAATCCTTTCATTATAGTCCCTTGTACCAATTTGGATTACATATTTTTTGGGGTTTCTTTGAAAAAAAAAATTAAAACAATGGCAATTTACCGCCTTCAATAATTGAAAAATAAAATCACAACTTCTTTGTGTCCCTGTTTCTTGTAACTTCATTTTATCAACTTTTCCAAAAGTGCCTATCTGACACTTTTTCCACATCAAACTTATACTAATCATTTTCCTATCATATGCATCCTTTTGTAAGAATTTCAAAGTCTAAAATAAAAATAGACTTTTCATATATATATATACAAACATCAAACTTTCCACACTAAAATCCATTCATGAGCAATAAGCCAACAAAACTAGTCAACTTTTTATATATTAAACTACAAACTTTATCTAAAAAGTTTGTTTCATGCGCCATGACCGTTGCAATCACGTGATATATCATTAGTTTCATGATTATCAATTAAAAAATTCATACCATAACATCAACTAATCATATAAGCATGGAAAGATTTCATAACATTTACATATTCATGATTCCCAAATAGTCCATTAAACCAAGTCCATCAATGAAATAATGTATATATATTTATCATTTTTTGTTTAAATCACAAAATCAAACTTTCAAAAAGAACAAATTTAAATATCTTACCTAGCTTTCTTCAAATTTATATTTAGCTTGGTTGCCCCTCCCTGAAAATCCTTTGGTTTCTTGGTGGTGACTAGACATTAGAATTTTCATTTCTTAAAATAGAAATTTCAGAGGACAACACATTAGGGGGTGTTTGGTGTATAAGTTTGAGTTGAAATTGATAAGTTTAAATAGTAATTTTTGTTGATTTTTTCAGAAAAGACAAAAAACTTTTTCAGAAAAAGACAAAAATTGAATTGATGGGTGTAAGTTAAACTTACACCCCAAAAAAGTTCTAAGAAAACATAACATTTTACAAGTTGTTACCTTTTATGACATCTAGGACACTAAGATTTCTTGAGTAAAAACTTGCTAGAAAACCAAACTTGAAGATTAGGATGGAGAAAAGAAAATTTTTTTTCTTTCTTCGCTGTCTCCCAACGTTTCCCTCTTTGGGAAGAATCAAGAGAAAATTGCTTCTCTCTCTCTCCTTGTGTTTAACTTATTTGGAAGACAAACAAACTTTTTTTTTTTTTTTTGTTTTGAATCTCCCTTTCACCGTTCCTCTGAATTGGATAAATTAGAGATTTTTTTTTAATTATTTTTTTATAAATATTTTACTATCCATTGCATCCGGTTTCTTTTTCCATTTTTTTTTAATCCTTATATACTTTAGTCATACTTCTCTAGATATGGGCCATTAGATTAAAATCCATTTAATCTTAGTCCTCGAACCTTGAAGATATTTCTACTTTAGTCCTTATCCTATTTAGAAGTGATTTACAGTATGTTATGATTCAACAGGGTAAATTTTATACTGAAATTTTTTAACTGTTCAAAGAACTATTGATATTAAAAAATATTTAAACTGTTAAAATAAATTTTACTTTTAAAAAAACATAATCTAACTCCTCTATTTAGCCAACTTGTTTAGCAATCCAACATCTAATATGTGGACTATCATTCCTTTTTTTTTTTTTTTTTTTTCCTTAATCAGTTTTACAGTTCAGAATTAAATTATGACTATTATAAATTGGTTCAGAAATACTTGTAAGTTCCACTTATTTAGATGATAAAATCATTTAATGGACTTGGCGTTCTTTATTGGGATTTTCATGATCATTTTTTATCTCTTTATGCTCTTGTTGGAAATTACGAATTCCCAAATTCCTTGCATAATAAAAAATAACTAGTGGTATAGGGACATATTGTATCATAAAATTACAAAAATTTACATTTTTATTACAGAAAAATTTACTGTTTAATTTCGGTTAAATTCAGAAATTAATGTTGTTAATTTTCTAGTCGTTACATTTTACTTTCTTTATTGGATCATTAATCGATCATGAATTGCTTGTTGAAGTTATGAGTTTAATTATGAACCTCATGAATAATCGTATTGTCTTGACTTTGTGCAAAAGACTCGTTTAAGGCCGTGCTAAATATATTACTATTCCTGCTGTTTGAATTAAAACAATTATTTTCAATATAGAGTTCAACTTGATTATTCTTGAATTGTTTTGTTCAAATTTACTTAGATTATCTTCCTAATGTTCGATTGTGCATGATCTGAAGAGATGGAGATTAAAAGAGGCAAAATTCATGTCACGAAAAAAATTGTGGCTAGTGAAATTTTGGGATCATTATACATAAGGGTGTTGAGTGGTATTGGATATATTCTCGACCCAAAAACTAACTCAAGAGCTGGGATTTTTTCTCACATTTACAAATTTTCATATATGTCCCTTTCATCATCGATGTATGTAGGATTACCTCAATAATCTTTCCATCACATATTGGGCTGAGTCGAATAACCATAGACTCGTTTCATTTGAATTAGACTGAGGCTTGTTGGTTAATTTGTGTCTAATATCAATATTGGGTGGTATTGCCTTCCCAATCTCAAAAGCTAACTCAAGAGAAGGCCCTTAACTTGTAATTAATAACTTTATTTATCTCAACAAAGGTAAATACTAATTAAGTGATTAACTAATTTAAGATTTTGGATTATTTATGTCAAAAACTTATTTTGAAGAAATAAGCACATTTATGAGGATTTGAAGATGTTTTTATGAGATTTGGGTACTTTTAAAATTAAACTTTGGCCTTTAATTTTCAAGAATATGAAGATGTTTTATGAGATTTGGTTACTTTTAAAAATTAAACTTAGGCCTTTAACTACATTAATATTCTCATTTATATTTTAGTATGTTTTATGAGATTTGGTTACTTTTAAAAATAAAACTTAGGCCTTAACTAGATTAATATTCTCATTTATATTTTAGATGATTATTTTCAATATATATCCAAATATAAATATAAATATTTTTCATTCAAATCATTCTATTCAGCGTGTGAATATCCAAAATGTCGTTCACGTAACAATTTAAATGTTTATATTTCAAATCTTCTACTTGAGTAAAAATAGTAAAATTGCAACCATTTAAATATGGAGAGTAAAAGTCTCAAAATAACTAACCCAATTTAGCAAACCAACTATAAACGTTAAATAAAATTTGCACAATGAACAATTAACATGTAAATGATTTGTAAATAACAACTCTATTCTAATCATGTAAGCAAGACAAAACTTATTAAGAAAGTGGAAAAATTCAAACTCATAATTTTTTTGGTACTGATAAGTCATTTGAGGCCTCGCCTTATTCATTGATTTGAGTTGAAATTGATAGATTTTTTTAAAATTAATTAAAATTTTTGTTTATTTTTTTATAAAAAAATAAAAACTGAGATATAAATTTTTGAGTTATAAATGGAGAACCAAATATGACTAAACCTATGGAATATTCAAGATACTGATGCCACGTTTAATAATTTCTCAAAATAAGGGGCCGTTTGTCCGCTCAATTAGTAGTTTGGATGACTTTCTTAGGAGGTGTTTGGTGTGGAAGTTTGAGTTAAGATTTGTAAATTTAAATAATAAATTTTTTTGAATTTTTTTGAATTTTCAGAAAAGATAAATAACTTTTAAAAAAAAAAGATAAAAATATGATAAAAAAATACAATTTAATTTAAACTAAACTTTTTATCAAACAAACAAGGCCTTATTCTCTTTCCCCTCTCTCTCTCTCTCTCTCTCTCTCTCTCTCTCTCTCTCTCACACACACCGATCTCTCTCTTCTTCTTTCTCTAACCTCCATGGAAACCAAAATTAAAAGCTTCATCAGTTCTTTCCCACTCGGATTTGACTGGGTGACTTGAAGTCAAAAGTGACTCAAGAAGAATTATGGGTTTTTCTTTAGATTTCACGTTGTGAGTCTTTCTTCACCATTTCTGAATCTCTTTTTGAAAATTTTCTTACATGGGTATTTGGTTTTGAATTGAAATTGCAAGTTCAACAGGGAGGGTTTCTCCCAAAAACTGAAAATTTTCTTAAAAATTCCTTTTGTTATATTGATCTGATGAAATCCCCTTCTTGTTATGTTGATTTTCCTGAAAAACCATTGCAGTTCTTAGTGCCGGTTTGGATAATAGTTTGGAGTTGGATTTTTGGATTTAAAAAAAAAAAAAAAACTGAGACGAGTGAATATTTGGAGATGTGTGTGTGATTAGTTAAAATGTGAGTTGAAATGATATTTGAAAAATATAAAAACTTGAAATATGTTAAGATTTTTTGACGGGTAATATAGATAATAATTAAATCATTATTATTTTTATTTTTTTTGTATTGTGAGTTTTTGTCATAAATAATTATTTTATTTTGATTTAAAATAAGAAAATTACGAAAAGTTTAATGAAAATCGAAGACAGAGAAAAGGAGAGGTGGATTTGTAGTTCAGTTGTCAAACCAAACAATATTTGGAAATGAATAGTCGAAAATTTGTTAGGAAGGATTTAGTTAAAGAATTTTCTAAGGCTAGACTGTTTAGGTTGATCTCTGTTTTAATGATGGATTTTTGTTCAATCCTCTGTTTATATGAGATTCGAGTTCACATTTATGCTAAATTTGTGTATGAGGTTAGAAATGGTAAAGTGAAAACACCTTTAGATGTTTGTTTTGGTCTAGTGTTTCCTTCTCGTTTGAATAAATAGTGGGTGGTTGCTTGTTTCATCTTATCCGTTTTCTAAGACGTTGCAAGACCCTTAAGCTTTATGCCTCGAGTTAGTTTTTTGTCCTTCCTTTAGTGAGGCTTTAGTATACTCTTTCATCTCGCCATATGATTTTCATTACATATTTTGGTAATTATAAATATAACATAAGATTTTAAATTAGGATTATATACGTAAGTGATGGGACATGCATAGTTGTAAGAAAGTCCAATGAAAAAGTTGTCACAACTTTTATGCAGAGAGCTAGGAAAGACAACTTGATACTTGCTACCAAATGAATAAGCAAGCATGGCAGAGGAGGCGTTGTTAAAGACAGGCTGCTTTTGTTACTGAGAGAAGAAGCAAGCTTGTTGAGAGATGTGGCCAAAGAAGTTGCAGAAATTGCGAATGAGTTGGAGGACATCCACTCTGTTCTGAAGGATGCTGAGAAAAAGGCAGAAACCGAAGGAGATGATGTGAGCTATGGTGTTAAAGCATGGGTACAAGAACTACGGGAAGTTGCATTTGAAGTAGAAGATGTTGTTACAGAATACACATATAACATGCAACTGCGGCAGCCATATCCTTATCAGTGGGGGTCTCATGAATTTCTCCGACAAATTGCTTGCCTTTTCTTCTTTTTCTGCTCAAGACTAAAACGACACCATGACTTGGCCTGGCAGATACAGGACATTAAAGTGAGGCTTATTAGAATCCATGAGCGAAGTAAAACATATGGTCTTATAAATTCCATTCAGCAAGGATCTACAAGTTCCGATACCCTGAATGTTGTTACTTCGTACGACCCTCGAAGATCTTCCCGTTACATTCACGAAGACCAACTTGTGGGTATTGAATCTGCTAGAGATAGTTTGGTTGGTGTTTTGTTGGGTGAATCATCCCAACGCACGGTCATCCCAGTTGTTGGCATGGGAGGATTGGGGAAGACCACTCTTGTCCAGCAAGTCTATAACCATGTGCAAGGAAGGTTTCCGTGTGTCACGCATGGGTTCAAGTGCCTCGACCATACAGGAGAGACGAGATACTAAAAACATTGATAAGTGAGCTTTTTGAGTCAACTAAATCATTTGTTCCATGTGAAGTTGATACAATGGATGAGGGAAAACTCACAAATATGTTGAGACAGATCTTGAAACAAAAAAGGTATCTTGTCATCTTTGACGATGTTTGGAAGGAGGATTTTTGGGGCGATATAGAACATGCCTTAGTTGATGATAATGTTGGTGGAAGAATAATGATAACATCACGAAATATGCATGTAGCAGAGTTTTGCAGAACGTTATCCTCTGTCCATATCCACCAAATGCAGCCTTTGCCATTAGCAAAGGCTTGGGAACTCTTTTGTAAGAAGACTTTCAGATCCGAGGGTTGCTGTCCTAAGGAATTAGAGAAGTTTTCTGGTGAGATTGTTGAAAGATGCGAAGGCCTACCTCTTGCAATAGTAGTCATTGCTGGTCTCCTATCAACAAAAATCAAGACCGTCAATGTGTGGTGAAAATTCCATGCCAGCCTTAGTTCAGAGTTGGAGAATAATGGTCAACTAGCAAGTATAACAAAAATTCTATTACTCAGTTATAATGAGTTACCTTACTACCTCAAGTCTTGCCTTTTGTACTTTGGGATGTTTCCACGGCGCCATTCAATAAGGCGTGGAAGGTTAACTAGACAATGGATAGCGAGGGGATTTGTGAAAGCAGCGGAGGATAAGACATCAGAAGAAGTTGCAAAAGAGTATATGCATGAGCTAATAAATAGAAGCTTGGTTGAAGCATCATCCCTTGGTGTGACTAGAAAAGTTAAAGAATGCTGTGTCCATGATCTTTTTCATGATATCATTCTCAAGAAGGCAAAGGAAGTTCGTCATTGTCGGGTTTTCTTAGGAAGTACCAAATCAGAATTTAGAGGGATCGCTCGATCTCTGTCAATCATGATCAATAGCTCAAATGATGATTTGCAGGGAAATAATTTTCCTCATGCTCATTCTGTTATTGTTTTTCGAGAAGATGAGGCACTGAATTCTGTTGTTCCTGTATTTATGACCAATTTCAAGTTCTTAAAAGTACTAGATTTTGAAGATGCTCCATGTCTAGATCACCTGCCTGAAGATATCGGAAACTTATTTGACTTGAGATACTTGAGTGTGGGGGGAAAAAAAGTGAAGACGCTTCCAAGGTCCATGGAGAAGCTGGAAAACTTGGAGACGTTGGATCTAAGGAAATCACTCGTCGGTAGGAAATCACTCGTCGACAACATACCAGCTGACTTGATCAACAGGCTTTCTAAGTTGAGAAATCTTTATGCTCAGAGAATTGAATGTGCAGATATGCGACCTTTTAGAGTTGAGCTCCAAGGAATAAAAGTGGTCGGTGGAATTGGGTGCTTAAAATTTTTGCAAAAGTTGTTTAATATCGAGGCAGATGGTGAGGGGGTTGATGTTCTATTTAAAGAACTGAGAAACTTAACGCAGTTGAGGTCTTTAGGGATTGTTAGACTGAGAAACGAAGACGGAAGGGCTCTATGTGGCTGTATTGAGAAGATGGAACAACTTGAATCTCTAATTATAGCCTCAACAAGTGAAAAGGAGTTCATTGATTTAACATGTATATCTTCGCCCCCTCAGTTTCTTGAGCGTCTTCACTTGCGTGGGCGTCTATGGAAATTACCTGAATGGTTCACACAACTTTGGAATATAGTCAAGAAAAAGCTTGCTTATTCAATGTTGGAGGATGATCCCCTAGAAGTCCTTCAGAATATGCATGGTCTTTTGCAGCTTTGCATATATCACGATTCATATGTGGGGGAGCAACTTCACTTCAAGAAAGGAGTGTTTCCAAGACTAAAGCAGCTCTTCCTCTCGGATTTGAGCAGACCGTGCTCATTGATAATAGAGGAAACAGCATTGCCCGTGCTTGAAGACCTATATATCGGGCCATGTCCTCAGATGAAAAAGGTGCCATCGGGATTACAGCATTTGAAGAATCTTAAAGACATTTTTTTCAACAAAATGCCGACAGAATTGATGACATCACAAGACTTTCACATCGTTCTTCATGTTCCGTGAATCATATTTTGTTTTATAGATGACCAAGTACTGGATGAGTTGGTCATTCTGCCTAGGCCCCAAATATTAGATTTTATGCAAGGTAAGTACTGGGCCAGTTCTCTCATGAACCGTTGCTTTCTTATTGTGCCATGATAAAGCGAACTATGCAGGCTTAATCAAACAAGGAACTAGTTTTTATAGCGTTCGTGTTTACTGATACATACCATGAAATTAAAAATATAAATCCTCGTGTAGGAAGTAAGGGATGAAATGTAATTTTTTTTATTTTTCAAAATAATAACTTATTAGGGGTAGAAGAAATATGATTAATGTATCTTTTCCTTCTGTACTTACTGTATAGACTGTACCTAATAAAAGTCTCCAACATAATTATGTAAACAGAGATCAAGGAAGAGCAAGAGCAAGCCGGTACGTCGGGAGTACTTTAGGCGAACATCAAGTTCGGTAAGTTGCTTATAACATGCCTGCATGGATTTGTTTAATTTAGAATACTATTCTTGAGATGTAATCTTTTTCTCAAATATTTACCCTCTTTTTCTGTTCATCAAGGCCAAGATCACGAGTAATTTGCTTGCATACTTGTGTACGCATTAGAAAAAGTTTCTTCCATCTCTAGATATTAATTTCCCAAAAATATGTAGAAATGTGTGTATGTGTGTGCGTGCGTGTGTGTTTTTTTTTTTTTTTTTTTTAAATTTTTTAATTTCGGAAATAACTTTCTTGTTAGCATTCAATTTATCTTGTGCAATCATTGAAGCAGTTCAGATAATTTCTAAATTTTAGCTGGGATTCAATTTTGTTCGAAACGGATTCTCTGTTTGTTATCTTCTCAATAGTCTCTTGTTGGATGTTCCTTGGCAGTCACGTTCTGATTCGGCTATGGCTACTTCTTGTTAGAAAGATCACCTTCAAGGTTTCTCGTATTTACAAAGAGGATAATCAAGTCGCGGATAAATAAGCTTCTGTTTGCATTTCATCAATCTCAATTTTGGTGGCGGAGCTCTACACCAGAATTTGTTCGGCCTTATCTTGCTCGGAACGGTGTGGGTCTACCTGTCTTTCCGGTACAAATAATTGCACTGATCGTGTACTCCTTTTCTCCTTATTTGCGTTTTTCCCATTGTGTTTTATTTCATTTTAGGGTTTTCATTAGATTTTTCAATCTCTTGTTTGAGATTTGTCTCTGTTTCTTTCTGTTTTATTTTCAGCATCCTCGGAACATTTTACTTCTTAACGTTTGTGCTAACGTAATGACTCCTGTGTAAATACACTTAGTGGCTAAATAAGAAAACAAAGAACAATAATCATCATGTCAAAACCATAAATTAAAAATACGTTCACAATGACAACATTTGTTGTAGCAGCTGAAGAGGCCTTAACGATCTCCGAAGCCAAATGCTCACGTAGGTTAGTGATCCACTGCTGTCCGCTGCCATGACATCCCTCCTATTCTTTGGCCCTGCATTGAACGGTTTCCTCAGACACAATACCAAACGATACCAAACCTACGGTCTAATTGTTCAAAACACAACTGATAGTTGTTCCTGCTACATTCATGAAAATGAGCTTGTTGGTGTTCCATACACAATCATCCTGGCGGTCGGCATGGGAGGATCAGGGAAGACCACTCTTTCTCAACAAGTTAACAACCATTTGCAAGGAAGTTTTAACATCACCTCCCTTTTACATAGAAAAAAACTATGGCATTTTCTCCTAGGCCATTGATTAGGCTCTACAACTTAACACCTCGAGGTGTCAATGAGTCAAAATTTAGAGGAATCACTAGATGTTTGTTACTCATGATCAATAACTCTAATGTTTATTTGTTTGGATATTTGCATTCTCTCACGTCCATTCTTATGTGTTTTTCGGGAAGATGGGACACTAAATTCTATTATGCTCATATTTTCAATAAATTATTTCAAGTTCTTAAAAAAGTTATTGATTTCAAGTTCTTACAAGTATTTTTCTTGAGATAGTTGAGTGTGCGGGGGGACAGAGATGTCCGTACTTCCAATGTCCGTACTCATTTGTAATATATATACATATTTATTATTATTTTTTCTATTGTTGTCCATTTAACAAAAAAGATTGATTTATTTGGAAGAAATTGATTCATTCAATTAACAACCAATCGAACAAACGAATTATTAATTTACTTTATGAATTGGAGACATAAATCTAAAGAAGAAAATTTATGTCCGTACTTGAGTGTGCGGGGGACAGAGATGTCCGTACTCATTTGTAATATATATACATATTTATTTTTTTTTTAATTTTTTGTCTTGTTCTTCATTTAACAAAAAAAGATTGATTTATTTGGAAGAAGTCGATTCATTCAATTATCAACAAATCGAACAAGCGAATTATTAATTTACTTTATGAATTGGAGACATAAATCTAAAGAAGAAAATTTTACAGATCTTTTTCTTTTTTCTTTCTTTTTCTTTTTCAACACAAATAGTAGTATTTGAAGTGGACAATTATGCCACTGACTCGTTAATAAAAAAAAAAAAAAAAATCTTTATTAAGTATATAACCTGTTCACATTCATCAACTTCTTCATATGCGCGTATCACATGCGCATACCCTCTTTTTGGAATTATTTTGTAACTTTCTTTTTCTTTTTTCTTTTTAATAATATTTACCAGGACGGAAAAGTGAAGAGAGATGCTGATATAGTCGAAATATTTTAATGTATCTGCTGATTTCTGTCTTCATAATTTATATAAAAAATATATTTAGCAGTTGCAATTCCATCTACTAATAGGAGATAATATATCAATTATTAAAGGATGATCTAAGATTGTATCTCCAAACACATCTCTAGATTATTTTCTTAATTATAATAACTTTACATATCTACGAACGCTAAAATATCCAAATAAACATTAATAGAGAGCAAAATATATAAAAATAGGCATTTGAGAGATGGTTTCCACAGTTTTGTCATTATCTTTATTTATTTTAACAAAAAAAAAAAAAAAAAAAGACGAAACAAAAATATAATAAAATATCTATTAGTTGGTCCTATCAATTGATATGAGACAAGCCCCGCCACCTTTATTGAATCTCTTGATAAGATAAGAATGACACAGCACATGATCAAGATGACCAATTAGCACACAAAATCTGTGGTTCACAATTCTCCTTACCATGGCCTACCACGTGACGACCAAAGTGTTCTAAAAAAATACTCGGAAGATTTTTCTTTTTTCTCACCAATTGATCTTATAGGTCAGTTCTCTTAATCTTCTGCACCGGTAACCTTCCCAGCCTTTTCAATGGATCCAAGTCTTCAGAACTTTTGAAGAAGACTAAAAAGGTAATACATATTGCATATGTAATGTAGATTGTGTGTGTATAAATATATTGCATATGTATGTCAGAGAGTATTTGTTCTAATTCTTACTTTTTAATTTGAAAGTCATTTGATTGAAGAACTTATTTTTCGCATAAGAAGGATTAGTGTAAAAATGTTTCTTACTACCTCTTCTTCTTGAAAAATCCAGCAATTAATAATTTCCGAAGTATAACAATTGGAACGTGAATTCTTTCGTTGTAAAAAAAGTGATTAAAGGTTCCTTATTGCAAATTTAGGAAAGTATTTCATGCTGTACATATTATAGTTATATCCAGACGAATTGGGTAAGAAGATGAAGAAATAATACATCTTGATTAATTAATTTAAACTTAAGAAACTCGTGATGGAGTACTGCCGGCAGACATTGCAGTAATGCGTTGCTAAATAGAAGCTGTTTTATTAGGGGCCTAATAACTACCACAAAAATTTAATTATACTCAATAATAATTATTATCATATTACAATTGTAGATAAAGTTTCAAATTTAAGGGGCTTTATTTTTTATTTTGGGGTTTAAGATTTAACTTTCAAATTTTAAGTGGGCTTAATGTAATTTGTTGTACATAAAATTCTCTTATGTCAATTATTTTATTTTCTTTTTCCTTTTATTGAACAAAAAAAAAAAAAAAAGGAACATTCTTCGGAATTTACCCAAGTAATATAACGCATAAAGTTGCAAGAAAACACTAATGAATAAAATATTTGTCAACTTTTATGCAGAGAGCTAGTACTAAAGGAAGGAAGCAAGCATGGCGGAGGTTGTAGTAGGCCAAGTTATAGACAAGCTGCTCTCATTGTTGACAGAAGAAGCGAGATTGTTGACAGAAGTTGACGAAGAAGTTATGGAAATGGCACGTGAATTGGGGAGCATCCTCTCTGTCCTAAAGGATGCTGATAAGAGGGCAGAAACCGAAGAAGAAGGCGTAAGTGATGGTGTTAAATCGTGGGTGCAAGACCTACGGGAAGTTGCATTTCATGTAGAAGATGTTGTCACCAACTACACGCATCACATGGCTGAGCAGCCACGTTCCGACAATCAACGGAGTTTTGTTGAACATGTCCGAGAAATTTCTTGCTTTTTACCTTTCCCCTGCTCAAGCATAAACCGACGCCATGACTTGGCTCGGCAGATACAAAACATCAAAATGAGGCTAACTAGAGTCCTTGAAAGAAGCAAAACATACGACTGTATGATTAATTCCGTTCAGCAAGCAGGGTCCACAAGTAATGCTACTCAACGTGTTGTTACTTCGTATGACCCTCGAGGGGCTTCCCGTTACCTTCGTGAAGATGAGCTTGTGGGTATTGAAGTTGCTAGAGATAGATTGGTTGGTGTTTTATTAGATGAGTCGTCGCAACGTACAGTCATCCCAGTGGTCGGCATGGGAGGATCGGGGAAGACTACTCTTACCCAACAAGTTTATGATCTTGTGAAGGGAAGGTTTCATTGTCATGCGTGGGTTCAAGTGCCTCGACAATGCAGAAGAGAGGTGCTTTTGAGCATATTGATAAGAGAGCTTTTCCAGTCAACAAAGGCATCTGTACCTAGTGAAATTTATGCAATGGATGAAGGAAAACTCACAGATAAGTTGAGAGAGTACTTGAAAGAAAAGAAGTATCTTGTTGTGTTCGATGACGTTTGGAATGAAGACTTCTGGGGTGATATAGAACATGCTTTAAGTGATGATAAAGTTGGAGGAAGAATAATGATCACGACGCGAAATATGCAAGTTGCAAAATTTTGTGAAAGTTTTTCCTCTGTCCACATTCACGAGATGCAGCATTTGCCGGTAGAAAAGGCTTGGGAACTCTTTTGTAAAAGGACTTTCAGTCCTGGTGGTTGCTGTCCTAAGGAATTGGAGAAGATCTCGGGTGATATTGTTGAAAGATGCGAAGGTCTGCCTCTTGCAATTGTAGTTATAGCTGGTCTTCTATCAAGAAAAAACAAGACCATCCACGAGTGGCAAAGATTCCATGCTAGCCTCAGTTCGGAGTTGAAGAATAATGTTCAACTGAGAAGTATTACAAAAATTCTGTCCCTCAGTTATTACGACTTGCCTTACTACCTCAAATCTTGCCTTTTGTACTTTGGCATGTTTCCTCGTGGTCACTCTATAAGGAACGGAAGATTGATTAGACAGTGGATAGCAGAGGGGTTTATCAAAGCAGTCGAGGACAAGACATTAGAAGATGTTGCACAAGAATACATGAATGAGCTGATAAATAGAAGCTTGGTTGAAGTGTCAGAATCTGATGTGACTGGGAAAGCTAGGGAGTGTCGTGTTCATGATCTTTTGCATGAGATCATTCTCAAGAAGAAGGAGGAAGTATGTTTTTGTCAAGTTTGGTCGGGAAGTACTACTACATCAAAGTTTCGAGGAACTACTCGTCGTCTATCGATCAAGATCAATAGCTCAATGGATGATTTGCACGGCATTAAATTTCCTCACGCCCACTCGGCCATCTTTTTCTGTGAAGATGAGACAGTCAACAATATTGTGCCCGTATTCGTGAGAAATTTCAAGTTCTTAAAAGTACTCGATTTTGAAGATGCTCCACGTCTAGATCATCTCCCCGAAGAGATTGGAAGGTTGTTTGACTTGAGATATTTGAGTGTACGGGGCACAAAAGTGAAGGTTCTTCCAAAGTCCATTTCGAAGTTAGAAAACTTGGAGACGCTGGATCTACAGAATTCATTTGTGTGCGAGCTACCAGCTGACTTGATCAAAAGGCTTTGTAAGTTGAGGAACATTTATGCTTTAAACATTGAGCATGAGGACGAAGGAGTTTTTATGATAGGCAATCGGGGAATAAAAGTGGTTGGAGGATTTGGGTTCTTAAAAGCTTTGCAAAAGTTACTTTATATCGAAGTTGGCCATGAAGGGGTTGATGATCTGTTCAAAGAATTGAGTAACCTGACACAGTTGAGGACGTTGGGAATTTATCTTAGGGTGAGGAGTGAAGACTGGAGGTCTCTGTGTGGATGTATTGAGAAGATGGAACGGCTTGAATCTTTATGTGTAGGCTCAGCAAGTGAAAATGAGATCATTGATTTGGAATCCATGTCATCACCCCCTCAGTTTCTTCGGAATATTAACTTAGTAGGGCATCAAAAGAAATTACCAGAATGGTTTACACATCTTCAAAGTACTCTAGTCAAGCTAAGGCTTCTGTATT
The DNA here is from genome assembly GCA_008635985.1 of Ficus erecta. Taxonomy (NCBI): domain Eukaryota; kingdom Viridiplantae; phylum Streptophyta; class Magnoliopsida; order Rosales; family Moraceae; genus Ficus; species Ficus erecta. The sequence goes on along the minus strand of BKCH01001780.1, from coordinate 148,034 downwards.
CATTGTTGGAAGATGATCCCCTTGAAGTCCTTCAGAATATGCACAATCTTTTGCAGCTTGACATGCGTTACGATGCATATGTTGGTGAGCAAATTCATATCAAGGAAGGAGCGTTTCCGAAACTAAAGAATCTCCATCTCATACACATGAGTAGACTGCGGTCACTGATAATAGAGGAAACTGCATTGCCTATGCTTGAAGAACTATATATCGGTCCTTGTCCTGAAATGAAAGATTTACCATCTGGATTACAACATCTGAAGAAGCTTAAAACCCTTGTGTTTAACCTATTTCCACTGGAATTCATATTCTTTCAAGATTTTCAAACCGTTAGTCATGTCCGACTGGTTGGATTCACTTACGAAGACGTTGAAGGAGAAATGGAGTGGTTCAATCTGCCAGATCTCCTCAGTCATCGACAAGAGTGGTGGGAACAAGGTATACGTCCTCAGCCTCCTAACTTATGTTTCTTTTTTTAGTTTTTCATTTTTAAATCTTCATGGCTTTCACAATGCATTCCGAAACAATATATATATCTATGCCTACGTTTCTCTGATCCTGCTAAATATAACCTCATATAATCTTACAGAAGCAGAGGATGAGGAAGAGCAAGAGGAAGAGGAAGCTACTTGCGGGACTACTATACATGAAAAGACAGATCAACAAGCGATTGCTTGTGACTTGCCGTCACAGTGATCTTGTCTACTTTAAAGTACTCTTCTTGACGGGTGTGTATGTGTGTCTATGTAAAAAAAATTTCATGTATGAAAGTACTTATATTATTGCTTCTTTCACCTTTCATGTTGATTAAGTGCAACGTCAGTGGGAGCTACTACTTCTTCGACTGGTAAGAAAGCCGAAGATCATGAGTAAGTTGTTTGTTTACTTCGATGAACAATAATCTTGTACAAATTTGAATTTCTATTTGAGAAAAAAAAAATCTTTTTATATTTCCTAAAGTACTCAAATCTGATTTCCTATGTATTCATGCAGAACATTATTTGCTCTTGGTTTGTATTCAAGGATAATTGTGATGTTATTTATTATATTCGCGACTTCCAGTTTCTTTGGAGGATTATTTTTATCCACCATGAATTGCTTGCTGAACTTGTAAGTTAAATTACGAACCTTTTTTTTTTTTTTTTTTTGCTGAATAAATTATGAACCTGTTGAATAATAATATTTATTCATTTTCCACTCTATTTTTCTTTCGTAGTTGATTTAGATTTAGATTACGATTTTCTTTTCAGTATTCGACAGCCTCTGTTTTTCCCTCTATTCACTACTCGTACATCCTCTGTTTTTTCACCCTGTTTCTCTCCACTTCAATCTTTCTTCACTCCGCTTTTGAGCATAGAAAGCTTAACATGCCTGCTTTCATTACCCAAAAATTTGTTAAATTGTGGAGCTGGATTAATGCCCTACGAAGAAACGTCTTACTCAAAAACAGTGTGCAAAGCGGATCTACCTAATTAAGGGTACGTATTTTGGGGATTTTACATGTAATTTCCGTTTTCCTTGGCTTTCTTTATGAAAGAGGGCACTGCAGTTAGGTTTAATTATTAGTAGATGTTAGAGAAAATGCATAGCGTGAGGATATGAATTTTTCATGTAAACTTTTTGATCATCATAGTAAATTACTGCAACAGCTGAAACAAAACGTAGTTTCACATTAAAGCAAACCTGTATAAAAATTATTGGTGTGTTTGTACGTTTTACTTTTCTTCGGTTTGTTTGCTCTGAACGACATTGAATTAGGTCGCGACCTAAATCTCAACACATTTAAGTTTCAAAATCAAAGTATTGAAAGTGAAAACAAGATTGTAATCAACAGTGCTCATGGTATTTGACATTTTCGAAATCTTTCCAAAAAGAAGCTCAACCTCAAAATGACAGATGTGCAGATTAACAAGTACCCGTTACATACCTATTAAATAAAATATTATCTCGATCAAACAGTAAAATAAATAAATAAATAAAAATATATTTCCCTTCATTAGTAAATTAATACGCTTTTCTATGAATTGAATTATTTGAATTATTCACCCTTTCACCATTTTCACTCCAATTAGCACTCTTTGCTTACTGAATGTTATTCTGCATTAAAGATCATAATTTTGATCATGGCGTTTATGAATATTTTCCATTTTTCTATGAACTATACAAAGTTTAACTAAGTTTGCATCGTCACAAAGTTTTTTTTTTTTTTTTTTTTTTTTTTTTTTTTTTTTTTTTTACGCAGTAGCCTAGAAAATTATTAAAATAAGAAATTGTTTCGATCTTTGTATTCCAATGCCAAAGGAATTTTTTTTTTCCCCTCTTTAGGTTCACATAGGTCGTCTCAAGCAAACGACAATGAGATTTTGTAACTAACACTTCATTTTCCAATTGTCAAAATTAGATTCATGATCGTCTTTTCTCAACTTTTTTCTTTCAATGAAGAGAAGTTGCAACTAGCATTAAGAGAATTTACATTGCCTTTCTTGAACTTAAAAACAAGAATCTGCCCTACAAATATAAAATTCAACAAATAAACCAAAGTTCACTAAAAGAATGTCAATTTTTCGATTGAGATTGTAGTATACGTTCGGTGCATGATGGAGCAAAGAAAATTCTTAGCATTCTAATAGAGAAAAAAAAATTAAAAAAAGCTCGATAAAAGGACAACGAAAAAGAAAAAAGAAAAAAGAAAAAAGAAAAAGAATCTCTAGAATGACTGATGAAGAAAAGAATCAGTGCTATTATGATGCCCTAGAAATTCATAAACTCGATTTACGAATTATTATTATGGATTTCCTTTATCAAAATACTTCTAATGAATTATTTTGATGATTATAAAATTTTAAGATCATGAATGATGTTACTCTCATTTTCTATTTAAATAAGAAAATATAAATATGATGTTACTCCCATTTTCTAATTTAATTGGGATTTTGTAAACATATTATGTGTGAAAATTCATTATATAAATATAATGAATGAATGATTATAATTTTATGATTTGAAGAAGTGAATTTTTTGTCATACCAAGATTTACCTATTAAATTAAATTTAACAATTATACTACAATCTCAAAAAAAAAGGGGGGGGGGGGGGTTCCGGGGAGTGCCCATGCACCCCTCCTATCCCAGTGGGTAATTACCCACTGGGCAAGGCAGTGAGCTTAAGCCCATTGCAATATATATATATATATATATATATATATATTCAAGGGGACGGCACCCCTCCCCTTGCTCAGTGGGCCGCTGGTCTACTGAGCGATGCAGGCAGGCAATAAGCTGCCCCTGCCTGCTGCCAGTAAACTGGCATAGATTAAAAAAACATTCTTTTCTTCAGAAAATAAGTTAATCAAGAGGGGAGGTTTTTGATAATCCAAAATCCAACCCCTAAACAAGCAAAACAAAGATGACAAGATAAGAAAGAAAAGTTGATTACAATGTGAGATGATGGACTTACTTGAATGACTACTCACTAAAACCACTTACAAATACATGAAAAACCACCAAAACAACCTCACAACCTATCTTCTTCAACTGAGCATGTTTTTGCAGTAATTTAAAATCCAAAAATTTCAATTTTTAACCCACAATAAGGTTTGGTTATAAAATGTTTCTAAAGTAAACCAAAAACCACTTTTTTCTCTTTCATAAAAACCATATACTAGCAAAGAAAAGCTTCCCCTCATTGTGGACGAAATTTGCATCTAAGGGAAACCAAAAATATTCTTCATCTCCTTTCATCCACTCCCAAGATCATTTTTAGCAAGAAGGAAGAGTCATTCCAAGTACTTTCTAAGGTAAAAACTTATACTTTCCACTTGTTTTCTAGAAAGAAGAATGATGTTTTAAAAATGTTTTTTTTAAGTGATATTTTATCTCCATTCTAGCCCCTACCTCAAGGATCCAAGAGTGGTTCAAAGCCTTCAAGAGGAGTCAAGAACCCACTACTTTTCTAAGAGGTAAATGATTTGTAAACTAGGGGGTTACCAAGTTCTTAATAACCTTCCTTTCAAAATGTGTTCTTACAAATAGGGAAATCTTGGCATGGTAAATGGTTAAAATGTGGTTTTGCTATCTAGCGAGATGATATATGTGCTGGCCATGATTTAAGGTGGCTAGAAAACATGATTTGTGTATGGAATATGATGAAAGTGTGTTTATGTGATTTTTATGATTATATGATATGAGTATTGATGTATGAGAATAAGAGTTTATGCCATATTGATATGTTATGTCCTCTATTTAATGGAAGCATGAATGATGATGAAAATATTTTGACATCACAAATAGGCTAAAATAAGAATTAATGACCATAAATTATCAAAAAATAACATTTTTGGCATAAATGTTAATAATTTGGAAAATGGTATTTTGAGTGGGCTTTTTCATAATCATGTAGAAGGACAGAATATTACTCTTGACATAAGCTATAAGAAGAGTTCAAGTTTGATCAGAAATAAAAAATGTCAAAAATGACGATTTTACCCTCAAGGGGTAAAATTGTAATTTCACCAGTCTAAAAGACTTTATTTGAATCCAAAAATTTTGAGTCTTGACTAGAGACTTAAAATAGACCTTGTTGCAAATTTTGGTGTTAAATGGATAAGAAATGACCAAAATGCCATTTTAGGGTCAAAACGTAAAAATAGAAAATTTATGGTCAAAAATATAAATAATAAAAACTTGTTAAAACTGAGTCCTGATACTGTGAGAACACTTTATAAGGACATTAGGTATAAAAAACGTGAACCAAAGGGTATTGGGAACTAATTGGGGCTACATAAGGACTAAAATGCAAAAATAAATAAATAACGGATCAAATTATAAAATCTACTTAGACTATAATTAGACAGCATCTTTTTCACCCTTAAAGCAATATATTAAGCTAAATAAATACAAGAAATAATATGGTTTATGTTATAGTCAAATGTACGACCTTAAATGATATATAGGAGTTTAAATGTAATACTTTTAATTGATTGTGTTTAGAAATGTAATAAGTTATGAAAGCCATTATGAGAGCTTATGGGCACTGTAAACATTATTCTAAGGTCGGGACAAACTTTTAAAATCCATTCAATAAGTCTAGATTAAAAAGGGTATGTCTAATGGCAAAATTGTAATTTTGTCAAACTAAGGGGCAAAATGGTAATTTGATGGGGAGAACGTTTTGGACCATAGATAGAGGTTTCATGGACCTATAAAACTGCAAGAGAGATTACTAAAAGCTAAGGTCAAAAGATTTAATAAGTTTAAGCTTAAAAGTTCTTGAATCACCGAAATAGGGGCAAATTGGTAAATTAGTACCCGATAGCTCGATGACGAGAAATGAACCTGCCTCTAGAATTGTTGAGATGCCATGTAATTTTGGACTAAAACTTGATAAAGACAACAAGTGTAATGGATCTTAACAGGTTTAAAACAATAATAGACCCAATAAAACCATAACCCACAAAGATGATCCAATATGATATTGAAAGAACATGATTATCCATGGTCACCTAATGGACCCAAATATGAATAAAGGGGAGTTAAGTAAAATAATGGATAAGAAATTAAGTATTAAATAATTAACTCACCAATGGGTTAATAATGAATTAATTTAATATTTAAAATTAATTAAGAAATTAATTAAGAAATTAATTTATGATAATCATTTAATTAATAATTAAGGATGTTATTCTTAAATAAAAGAAAACTTAGAAACAAATTAATAATTAAATTGAAATTAATTATTAATTAAGAGAACATATGTTCATAATCGGAAATGATTCAAAAACCTTACTCTAACTGTCGGATGTCAATTTAAAATTAGGATACCGCATCAACTTGAGGGTAGAGCCGGAAACAATCAATGCGGATACACAGTTACGTGATTTTCTGTAAGTACAAACATCACATACAGCATGGAACAAAATGTCTTTCATTGTTGATGTTTAATTTAAAATTAGGATACTGCTTCAACTTGAGGGTAGAGCCGGAAACAATCAATGCGGATACATAGTTACGTGATTTTCTGTAAATACAAACCTCACCTACAGCATGGAACAAAATGTTTTTCACTGTTGATGTTCTACGTTTTCTATGATTTGTCTTGATGAAGTGATGAGCCTATGAGCCATATGTATTGCATTAATTAAGGATTTAACGTGCATAATTTCTCTAGCACTGAAATGATCAACATGCCTCACAGATATATATGCAGTAATGATACATACATAGTGACATGTAAATCTACACATTGTTATAAATAATTAGAATGAGGCTAATGAAAGATATGATTAAGTGTCGTATCAACCTCCAATTAGTGAGAGGATATGATAAGAACGAAAGTTATAAGATATGACTTTGAAGGCTGTTGGAGGGTTGCTCCCCTAATTCTCCATTGGTTGCGGACATATGGGCATGAAATAGGGACCCTTACGTACACAAGACATATATATAATAAAGCATAATTGAACACACATATAATACATGCATTTTTGAACATTCATGATGTTACATGTGATGATATGATTTTATAAAAATATTTTGTGAGATATTGTTTGTACTTGCTGAGCGAAAGCTCATACGTGTGTATTCGTGCTGTAGGTAACACAGGTAAGCAGCCTGTTACTTAGATATTTTATGGACAAGCAAAGCTGTGCGGTGGCGATGAAGGAAGGGAGTGTGATACCACCACAAATTTAATTTCCATATTTAGACTTCTTAAATTATTTTGTATCAACTATATTTATAATTATATTCCAATGTTTTGGTACTACTAAACTAATATAAGTACTTTATGAAAAAAAGACTTTAGGCTCTTTTCTTTTTACTTACCTGAAGTTATAGTTTTTTTTTTTTTTTAAATGTTATCTAAATACGAATTTGAATAGGATATTTATTATCTAGAGGTTTTCAATTTTCTCAGTTAAAATTTTTAGTAAACCTAACTTTTGTAGTACGAATATGATTTTAAAATAAAAAAAATAAAAAAATTATGTATTTTTTTTAGAACCAAATATAAATAAGTGTTAAAATTAAATTAAATAAGAATAAGTAAGTTAGTTAACGGTCCGAAAAGTCGGGTCGTTATAGCTATTTTCTAAAGAAGCAAGGCAATAAATGAACACAAATATTTTCTAAAGTAAAACAATCTCCATCAGATCCTTGTTTCTTCGATTCCATTTTTCAAGTTCTTGTTCCTTAGTTTCCTGATGACATCTCATCCTACTCTATACACCTGAAGAAATTCAAATGGTAAGTTAACTTACAAATCAAGTTACAATATTCCACATTTAAATTCCAAGTTCTATCTGTTTTTATTCCCCCTTCCCCCCCTCCCCTGATAAGGTATTTTCTCTTCAGTAATATTTTCAATCTTATGCGTGGGCGATTTTGATATACAATCAGTCTTTCACCAGATCCAAGTCTTCAAAACTTCCGAAAGGGGTGAGCTTCCGAAACTTCCAACACTTCATTTGTTTTTGTTTGTTTGTTATAAAACAAGGCTGCTTAATGAATAAAACGTGAAATAGAAGGATTTTACCCCCACAGTTTTTTTAACCACTTTCAAAACAAATAATTTAAAAGTATTTTTATTAGGGGGCCAAGAAATATTCGTTTTTTTTTTTGGAACATAGAATTTAGTGTTATAATTAATAAAAGCATGATACAATAATAGTTTCTATAAACGGAGTAGTTCCTCCTACCTCAAGAGCTTATCATTTGAAAAGAGTCTAACTTTGCTCTTGAAAAAATATAATAAGTTAGATACATCTTATAGTAACACACGAAACTCAAAATAAAAGTACATAAAGTTCTTTACAATCAGTTTATATAACTCCATGAAATGGAGATTTAAAAAAAATTACTAGTAATTTTTAGGCTGATCTAGTTATTTTCTAGACTAATGTCATTTTCTGAGATCTATAGCATAAACCGTAACTAGATAAATGATGTTCCCAAGAAAACTAGTGATTAGAATTTTCGACGACTGATAATTTTGGAAGCCATAGATTGGCACAAACATGGTCGCGGTCGGACGTGGAACATGGTGTAGCAGCTTAAGACCTGGAATGGATCAAGGTCGGCCTGGTAACAATAATGATGAGAGTGTCAGTCCAAGAGAGAGTTTAGTGTTAGGGTAGGTTGGCTCTATTCTCGGCCTTGGTCCTAGGCCGACTCTAACACCGACCCCAACCCCATACCTGCTTCCACTATAGCCTCAACCTTGATCACAACCCCAACACCAACCCTAACCCGACCCCTACGATGTTCTTGTCCCCGACCTATTCTCTATCACCATCATAGTCCCTAATCTCGACCCTAGACCTAGGCCAACCTTGATCTTGTCTCCGAGCTCAACTTCAACCCATAGCTTGGGCCAACCTTGTAACTGTCACAGTTCACGGGCCGACCCCAACCCTGATTCTGTCTTGATTATTCCATAAGTGTTGTAAAAATAATATAAATTATTTATGGGTTAAATAGTTATTACTTAACAGTTGGAGTTAATTGCTACCATTTTGTAAAAATCAAGGACTAAATTGTCAAGAAAAAAGTTCAGGGACCAAAATGTCAAACCATAAGAAATTTAGGGATCTTAAGTGGCAAAACTTTTAAATATATTCTAAAAAACCACCCTTTGATTATTATTTTTATGAATACCGCTTTTTAATATTTTAAAAGAAATGAATAGGATTTATTAAACTTTGTATGATTTAAATGGAGCGTAAACTAAAAAAAAAAAACTATATTTATTACACAATACAATGATTTAACAAAACTCCAAATATTGTATTAAGTTATTACATTTTTAATATAATACATAACCAAATACCGTATTGTATAGGTAATGCAATCTAACGCAATACAAAATAATACACCTTACTTAATACATATAATAAAATACGGGCTACCAAACACAAACCATAAGTAACTTAGAAGATGTCGGAACTATGAAGCAAGATGAAAGGGGAAAAAAAAAAAAGAAAAAAGTAAAGGATATATTCTCTCACAAGAATCATTGTTTCTTGAATTCTATTGTTCAAATCCTCGTTCCCTAGTATCCTGATTATTTCTCAGCATATTACGTCAAGCTCTGATTGTGTGACGCAGTTCAGCTTCTGAAGAAATCCAAAAGGTAAGTTTTATCTGATCACATCTAGTTGTCAAGCTCCTATTGGTGTCTTTCAAATGATGTATGTATATGTCTCAAGTTGAGTTGACGGTTTGTGATTTTGATATCTCAGGTCGTTTTTTCGGATCCAAGTCTTCAGAACTTTTAAAAGGGGTAAGCATTTGAATCATCGAACACACACACATGTACACATACACACACACACACACACACATATATAATTTTAATATCATTTCGTTTACTGCCCTCCAAACACACATCTAAAATCCAAAAAACTAACAAATAAACCCCTAACCCTCACTTTCTTTTCCTCCCTCATTTCCAGTTAACTAAATGACTCAAAACAATTTCTTAAAAGTTATCTTAAAAACTTTATTTGTAAAATGATCTCTAACAACTAGGATCAAAAACGACCACGGTCTTTCTTATATTAAAATGAAAGAATGTTACATTTGTAACATATAGGTCAATCACGTAAATACCATTTTTCTTATATATCAAAAGCAAAATATCATTTTGTTTACTACCCTCCAAATGCACATTTCATTGAAACTCCATTGACACTATCATAAGAAAAAGAACTGATGTTATCAAAGCTTTTACAACAATTTAAAACACATATTAATTTTGAACAAACATGTTACATGTGAGAGATGTACTTACCTTCCTCAATGAACTTACTAGAATCACTAGCCATGTAACAAAGCGCCACGAGACTTCAACACACTCGCTCTTCGGAGAATTCATGTCACAAAATCATAAAGTTATCATTCTCTATTCAAGAAGAATTCTGGAAATCTTAAAAACCCTAATTTCGTCTTTCAAGAAAATCTAGAAAACCTAATTCATAAATCTAACATCCTCAATTTAAAATTCCATCATCAAATCTTTCAATTCATTACCCTATTTCCTCAATTTCATTAACTAACACGATAATTTTCCCCAATTTCTAAATTTCACAAAATCTTAGAATTCCAAAATCACCAAATTTAAAGCATCGATCGAATTACATTTGATCTCCGATTAATTAAGACTAGAGAATCAATAGAAGAGCAAATCTCGAAGGTTTGATGGTGAGAATCCACCAAAAAAATAAAAATAAAAATTTTTCTTCCTAGGGAGAGAATGAGGGTGGAGGTGTGGAGAAGAAGAACAATTGTTTTCTGAAAAGAACGTTTACTATGATATAGACTTTTAGTTTTGTCTTTTAATAATTAATCCCCATCATCCAAGGGCTAAGATCTAAAGTTAGATTATGATACGATATAAGGGTCTAAAATAGGTTTAGGGTGGTTACTAAGTCGGCCCCTTTTAATTCCGTTTTTTTTTTTAATGAAAATGGCCATTGCTGCAGACTACAGATTTGGCCTTGACACCAAGTCTGCCCTGCAAGCAGCGGCGGAGCTAGAGGGGCTAGTCGGGGCTACAGCCAACACCAAACAAATTTTTTCTTTTATAATTTTTATAATTTGCCCAACTAAAAATAAAAAATTCTCGTATAGTCCATACTTTGCCCCCACTAAAATTAAAAATTCTCACAAAATCCCAACTAAAATTTATTTTATCTTTAAAAAAAAATTGGGTGTACGCCCCAATGGAATATGTTTCTAGCTCCATCGTAGGCCGTGAACAAGCGCTGTGGCGCCTATTTGGGAGCTACGTGCAGCTCTGCACGCTGGTTTTTGGCCGGCAAAGAGAGCTTTAGAGCACCGTAGCACCCGAGTTTTGCCGTTGTGGCACCCGAGACTTAGCCAGGCCTCTATTCAATGTTGTTCTGACTCCCAAACTCATGCCTTATATAGCTTATTGCACATTATTGCACATTAAATCAATCATACATTAGCAATCTATTATCCTAAAATCACCGTAAAACAGTATAAAACATTGTAAGTTGTTAATCGGTCATATACTTACATTATTTACTCATATCCTTAACACATCATCTGTAACACCCCCAAACTAGCAGGTTAATTGTAAATTTAGTCGTAACTAACTAATTTAAAAGGCGCGACATATATAAACTCAAATAAAGTCAGTAAATAAAGAAAATAAAAATAATTTCCTAAATTACAATTGTCATGAGACATTTGTGTCTTTTACTCAGTCAACCTTCTATGATCTTAAAAGGAAAACATGTATCACAAGATATTATATAAATATATATTTACCATAAGTCTCCAATACAATCATGTAAACAGAAATCGAAGAAGAGCTAGAGGGAGCTAGTACTTCCGGGGGTACTAAAGACGAAGAGTAAGTTGCTTAAATTTTATTAGATATTCTTTTAATGAAGAATTTTTAAAATATTCTTCAAATTCATTTCATGTGTATATTCATGGATCGTTAAATTTTAGGTTATTAATAGAAAAGGAGGGCGGTAGTACTTCCGGAACTACTGCTACAAGGGAAGATCACGAGTAAGTTTCTTACATGCCTGCATGTATCCTTATATCTACATCAAAATGCTATTATATATTTCTCATGTCTCAAAATGTATATATGTATATATACACATATATTCATTAATCTCAGGTTTTCTGTATCTTAAGGGCAACTGAAGATCAGTAAACAATTGCTTATATAACATTCCTTTATAGTGATCCTGCCTACTTTAAAATACTCTACTTGAAGAGGGGGTGTGTATGTGTGTATAAATATATTTTACATGTATGAAAGTACTTATATTATTTCTTCGTTCATCTTTTCTGTTTATTAAGTGCAATGTCAGAGGGAGCTACTACTTCTTCGACTAGCAACAAAGCCGAAGATCGTAAGTAAGTTGTTTGTATACTCCGTTCGACTAGCGCAAACTTTTATTTCTCCAAACACTAATCTTATCTTATATTTCCCATTACATTTGCAGGTAATTAATTAATTATGTCTACAGTACTCAAATCTGATTTCTTATGTATTCAAGCAGAACATTATTTGCTTTTGGTATGTGTTCAAGTACAAGTGTGATGTTATTTTTTACTTTCGCGACTTTCAGTTTGTTTGGAGGATTATTTTTATCCACCATGAATTGCTTGTTGAACTTGTAACTTAAATTTTGAACCTCCTTAATGATCATGTTGTCAAGTATTTATGTTTCTAGCCGGGGTCGCTGAATCAAAATAACTTCCAGTATGAATTTTCCACTCTATTTTTTCTTCTTTAGTTCGATTCAAGTTGGATTTTTTTTCATCGTATTCGACGGTGTCATGATCTTAATAGCCAGAGGTTGGAAATTAAACTTTCATCTAATCACTCTTCATAAGATTCTCTGTTTTTCGCTCTGTTTCTCCTGCTTCAATCTTTCTAAACCAAGCTTTTTTCTCTAACTGTGACCATAGAAAGCTTAATAAGTCTATTTTTATCCCCCAAATATTTAATTTCCAAAGTCAAGTTTGTAATCAACATTCCTCACGGTATATGACCCTACAAAGTATGATGTTTGGGCAGCTTGATAAAATGGAATAGAACTTTTGCTCCTCTTGATCTCTGTGATTTTGTTCTATTTTTTAAAATTTTCTGGGCTGTTCTCACTTGATTTCATTCGGAAATTTATTCCGATTTGGCTCCTATGCCACGTAACGCTAATCTGTTGCCTGTTGCATGGTAATAGTCTCACTCCAATGGTAGAGATTCGAATATAAAAAAATCTAGAAATAAAAGGAATTAATATTCAAGTAGAGATTTGAAGAGAAGTATTTTAAAGAGTTTTCAATTAGAGTAATGCAGGGTATACTAGTGCGGCATATCCAAGAGTAATTTACAAGATTTAATTGGAAAACAACAACCAATATTTACTTTGAAAGGCACCAAGCTTTGAAACAGAACAATTCTGCAGCCATGTGGCTCTTACATTATTGAAATTACAGAGGCAATTTATTGAACCATCAAACGAAAGCATGAGGTTTGAAATACGGCGATAAGTAGATAGGGACGTAAACACAATCGACATCTTTTCGGGATGCAGAGATGGCCAGTCATATGCCAACTTTCGTCTCCATGTTGATATGCATGAGGGCACGCCGAAGTGTAGACTTTGTTGTTCAAAAGCTTAGGATTAGAAGTGGCCTGGCGTGGAGGCGTGCGTGCTAATAAAGCGAGTTATCGGAACGATTCTTCTAGGAATGAACCTATATTAATTTTGATGACTCCAAGCGTTTAAAGTTTAGATTATTATGTTTTTCTATTTCCAATGTTTTATTAAGTTGTCTTTAAGATTATTTTAGTTTTTTCACTTAGACTGTTTCCGTCGTCATGATCTTCTATGTAGTTTGGTCTTTCCAATTAAACCTTTAAATATGAGCTAAGTTTTAGTATTTTTCATTATTATTCCAACTTTCCGCATTGATTTTAATATAGATATTTGTTATATATATATATATATATATTTATATATAAATAGATATATAGTTCCGTCATTATTAACTTAACGTTATGTTATTAGTAAACTGTAACGTCTTGCTAAGTGAACGTTACACTTTAAATTCCGTTTCCAATTATTTAAATTCTCGCCAGTTAACTCATTCTAAATTAGTAAAGAGCATAAAATGTGAAAAATCCTTAAAAAAACACATTATCCTACAATTATAATTCTCAATCCGCACTTTAGACAATCCCTCGATTTAGGACACTTATGTGTGTGTACATATATATATATACATGTATATTTGGATTATTCTCATCTATATCTCTCAACTTTAAGGTTACTCTCATTTTGTACCCTGAATTTTGAGAACTCCCACCTGAACTTTATCCCCTAAACATTGAATTCAACCCCTCTTTACTTCTTCTATCAAAATTTTAGTTAAAAGCATACTAAAGAAAAATAAATTCAGTACAGTCATGTGGTCTTTTTTATGTTTCATTTTTAGCATAAATTTTAACAGAGTGGGTTCAGTAAATCCTCAAATTTTCATCTCTATTAATTCTATTTCTCTTGATCTTGATTTTGTTTCTCTTATATCTCTACCATATTTTTCTATCCCATCTTACATCTTTTTTTTTTTTTTGGCGTCTATTTTCTCATTAATCGATGATATTACTATAAGAAATTGATTGACTCAAGTAAATCGATCAAGAGATGAAGTAAATTGTAAATTATTGATTCATTTTATAACATAACGTAAGCCAAAATAAGAAAAATTTGTAAGTAAGTGTTTTTTAGATATGTTGTGATTACATAACAGTGACAAGACGAGCCCTGACCTTTTAATTAATTCATTAAAAGCTTCTCGATCATAAGAGTAGGATCAGCAAAATCGTGAATCACATTTCTTCGTACAATGACATACCACGACAAGGCAAAAGAAAAATTAGTACTAGATAGCGACAAAAAAACCACAAACAATGTGACTACTAATAATCATATATATTCAAGAAAAAAAAATGATATATATATCTTTATACTATATACCATCATATTATATTTAATATACACATTTATAAATTTTCTTTATCAACAATTGATTTTGATTTTACCCAAATTACTTTAAAAATATATATATAATTATGCATTATTTACATTTTTATACAATAAATTTAGTTTTTATCTAAAAAATATACAACGTATTTTAAATTTTCACATTGTATATGATTATATTATGTTACGCTTAATTTTTACATTTAAAATACCAAAAACTCCCTTGAATTTAAAATTAAAAATAATTACAAAAAATTCTAATTTGAATTATAAAGTTAAATTTCTCTGTCCCACTTGACAATTAGAATTTCTTTGATTAGTTTTAATTTCGAATTCAAGGGTATTTTAGATATTTTAAATTTTAAAGTTACTCACTGATCGAGAAAATAAATAGATATATGTATTAAATATAATATAATAATATAAATCTATAAAATTTTATAGTACGTTTTATACTTTTGAAATAAAAACAATGCATGATATAAAATGGTAAATAATATATAATTGTAGTATTTCTTTTTAAGGGTAATTTAGATATTTTAAGGTCAAAATTAAAAGTTGACCAAGAAAGGGTATAAATTTGTAAAGCATAATTGGATGGTATATATATTAATGTAAAAGTTCAAAATACATGATATACTTTATGAATAAAAGCAAAATAATTAAAATTGTTGTTTACGTATCTTTATAAAGATAATAAAAATTATTTTTCACACTCCTATATATATATATATATATATACATATTTCGATTATTCTCATTTTTACTCCTGAACTTTAAGTTTACTCTCATTTTATTACCTGAACTTTAAAAACTCCCACTTGCACTTTGCCCCCCTGAAATTTGAATTTCACTCTACTTTATAACTCCTTCTATCATAATTTTAGTTAAAAGCAAATGGAAGAAAAATAAGTTAACTAGTGCATTCAGATGGTTTTTTTTTTCCCCGTTTATTTTTAGCATAAAGTGGGTTCAATAAATCCTCTAATTTTCATCTCTATTAATTCTATTTCTCTTGATGTTGATTTTGTTTCTCTTATATCTCTGCCATATTTTTCTATTCCATCTTACATCTTTTTTTTTTTTTTTTTTTGGTGTCTATTTTCACTTTAATCAATGATATTACTATAAGAAATTGATTGATTCAAGTAAATCGATCAAGATATGAAGTAAATTGTAAATTATTGATTCATTTTACAACGTAACGTAAGCCAAAATAAATAAACAAAAAAATTGTACTTATATTTTAAAGAAAGAAGTCTTTAAAAATAGATATTTATCCCAATATTGTATTTCTTCAATGATAAAAAAATGTTTATCGTTAAGTTATTATCAGTGCTCCTGATTTCTCTATTGAGTTCACAATCTCTATAATGTTAGAGGATTACCTTCACAATCAGCAACTAATTAATTTTGGCTTTTGAAAGCTAGATCCAGAGAGGCATTAACTAGCTTTTAAACTAATGAACAGCTACGTATACCAAATTAACAGGTGTAAGTAAGTGTCCTTTATATATGTTGTGATTATATAACAGTGACAAGACGAGCCCTGACCTTTTAATTTATTCATTAAAAGCTTCTTGATCATAAGAGTAGGTTCAGCATTTCTTCGTACAATGACATACAACGTCAAGGCGAAGAAAAATTAGTACTAGATAGCGACAGAAAACCCACAAACAATATGACTACTAATAATCATATATATTCAAGCAAAAAAAAAAAAATCATATATATATCTTTTATATTTACATACCATCATATTATATTTAATATACACATTTATACATTTTCTTCATCAACAATTGATTTTGATTTTACCCAAATTACTTTGATAAATATATATAATTATGTATTATTTGCATTTTTATACAATAAATTTAGTTTTTATCTAAAAAATATACAACGTATTTTAAATTTTCACATTGTATATGATTATATTATGTTACGCTTAATTTTTACATTTAAAATACCAAAAATTCCCTTAAATTTAAAATTAAAAATAATTACAAAAAATTCTAATTT
The DNA here is from genome assembly GCA_008635985.1 of Ficus erecta. Taxonomy (NCBI): domain Eukaryota; kingdom Viridiplantae; phylum Streptophyta; class Magnoliopsida; order Rosales; family Moraceae; genus Ficus; species Ficus erecta. The sequence continues at coordinate 131,479 of BKCH01001780.1, read as the reverse complement.
AAATTATAAAGTTAAATTTCTCTGTCCCACTTGACAATTAGAATTTCTTTGATTAGTTTTAATTTGGAATTCAAGGGTACTTTAGATATTTTAAATTTTAAAGTTACTCACTGATCGAGAAAATAAATAGATATATGTATTAAATATAATATAATAATATAAATCTATAAAATTTTATAGTATGTTTTATACGTTTCAAATAAAAACAATGCATGATATAAAATGGTAAATAATATATAATTGTAGTATTTCTTTTTAAGGGTAATTTAGATATTTTAAGGTCAAAATTAAAAGTTGACCAAGAAAGGGTATAAATTTGTAAAGCATAATTGGATGGTATATATATTAATGTAAAAGTTCAAATACATGGTATACTTTATGAATAAAAGCAAAATAATTAACATTGTTGTTTACGTATCTTTATAAAGATAATAAAAATTATTTTTCACACTCCTATATATATATATATATATATACATATTTCGATTATTCTCATTTTTGCTCTTGAACTTTAAGTTTACTCTCATTTTATTACCTGAACTTTAAAAACTCCCACTTGCACTTTGTCCCCTGAAATTTGAATTTAACTCTACTTTATAACTCCTTCTATCATAATTTTAGTTAAAAGCAAATGGAAGAAAAATAAGTTAACTAGTGCATTCAGATGGTTTTTTTTTTTTCCGTTTATTTTTAGCATAAAGTGGGTTCAATAAATCCTCTAATTTTCATCTCTATTAATTGTATTTCTCTTGATGTTAATTTTGTTTCTCTTATATCTCTACCATATTTTTCTATTCCATCTTACATCTTTTTTTTTTTTTGGTGTCTATTTTCTCTTTAATCAATGATATTACTATAAGAAATTGATTGATTCAAGTAAATCGATCAAGATATGAAGTAAATTGTAAATTATTGATTCATTTTACAACGTAACGTAAGCCAAAATAAATAAACAAAAAATTGTACTTATATTTTAAAGAAAGAAGTCTTTAAAAATAGATATTTATCCCAATATTGTATTTCTTCAATGATAAAAAAATGTTTATCGTTAAGTTATTATCAGTGCTCCTGATTTCTCTATTGAGTTCACAATCTCTATAATGTTAGAGGATTACCTTCACAATCAGCAACTAATTAATTTTGGCTTTTGAAAGCTAGATCCAGAGAGGCATTAACTAGCTTTTAAACTAATGAACAGCTACGTATACCAAATTAACAGGTGTAAGTAAGTGTCCTTTATATATGTTGTGATTATATAACAGTGACAAGACGAGCCCTGACCTTTTAATTTATTCATTAAAAGCTTCTTGATCATAAGAGTAGGTTCAGCATTTCTTCGTACAATGACATACCACGTCAAGGCGAAGAAAAATTAGTACTAGATAGCGACAGAAAACCCACAAACAATATGACTACTAATAATCATATATATTCAAGCAAAAAAAAAAAAAAATCATATATATATTTTATATTTACATACCATCATATTATATTTAATATACACATTTATACATTTTCTTCATCAACAATTGATTTTGATTTTACCCAAATTTCTTTGAAAAATATATATAATTATGTATTATTTGCATTTTTATACAATAAATTTAGTTTTTATCTAAAAAATATACAACGTATTTTAAATTTTCACATTGTATATGATTATATTATGTTACGCTTAATTTTTACATTTAAAATACCAAAAATTCCCTTAAATTTAAAATTAAAAATAATTACAAAAAATTTTAATTTGAATTATAAAATTAAATATCTCTGTCCCACATGACAATTAGAATTTCTTTGATTAGTTTTAATTTCGAATTCAAGGGTATTTTAGATATTTTAAATTTTAAAGTTACTCACTGATCGAGAAAATAAATAGATATATGTATTAAATATAATATAATAATATAAATCTATAAAATTTTATAGTATGTTTTATACGTTTCAAATAAAAACAATGCATGATATAAAATGGTAAATAATATATAATTGTAGTATTTCTTTTTAAGGGTAATTTAGATATTTTAAGGTCAAAATTAAAAGTTGACCAAGAAAGGGTATAAATTTGTAAAGCATAATTGGATGGTATATATATTAATGTAAACGTTCAAAATACATGGTATACTTTATGAATAAAAGCAAAATAATTAACATTGTTGTTTACGTATCTTTATAAAGATAATAAAAATTATTTTTCACACTCCTATATATATATATATATACATATTTCGATTATTCTCATTTTTGCTCCTGAACTTTAAGTTTACTCTCATTTTATTACCTGAACTTTAAAAACTCCCACTTGCACTTTGCCCCCCTGAAATTTGAATTTCACTCTACTTTATAACTCCTTCTATCATAATTTTAGTTAAAAGCAAATGGAAGAAAAATAAGTTAACTAGTGCATTCAGATGGTTTTTTTTTTCCCCCGTTTATTTTTAGCATAAAGTGGGTTCAATAAATCCTCTAATTTTCATCTCTATTAATTGTATTTCTCTTGATGTTAATTTTGTTTCTCTTATATCTCTACCATATTTTCTATTCCATCTTACATCTTTTTTTTTTTGGTGTCTATTTTCTCTTTAATCAATGATATTACTATAAGAAATTGATTGATTCAAGTAAATCGATCAAGATATGAAGTAAATTGTAAATTATTGATTCATTTTACAACGTAACGTAAGCCAAAATAAATAAACAAAAAATTGTACTTATATTTTAAAGAAAGAAGTCTTTAAAAATAGATATTTATCCCAATATTGTATTTCTTCAATGATAAAAAAATGTTTATCGTTAAGTTATTATCAGTGCTCCTGATTTCTCTATTGAGTTCACAATCTCTATAATGTTAGAGGATTACCTTCACAATCAGCAACTAATTAATTTTGGCTTTTGAAAGCTAGATCCAGAGAGGCATTAACTAGCTTTTAAACTAATGAACAGCTACGTATACCAAATTAACAGGTGTAAGTAAGTGTCCTTTATATATGTTGTGATTATATAACAGTGACAAGACGAGCCCTGACCTTTTAATTTATTCATTAAAAGCTTCTTGATCATAAGAGTAGGTTCAGCATTTCTTCGTACAATGACATACCACGTCAAGGCGAAGAAAAATTAGTACTAGATAGCGACAGAAAACCCACAAACAATATGACTACTAATAATCATATATATTCAAGCAAAAAAAAAAAAAAATCATATATATATCTTTTATATTTACATACCATCATATTATATTTAATATACACATTTATACATTTTCTTCATCAACAATTGATTTTGATTTTACCCAAATTACTTTGAAAAATATATATAATTATGTATTATTTGCATTTTTATACAATAAATTTAGTTTTTATCTAAAAAATATACAACGTATTTTAAATTTTCACATTGTATATGATTATATTATGTTACGCTTAATTTTTACATTTAAAATACCAAAAATTCCCTTAAATTTAAAATTAAAAATAATTACAAAAAATTCTAATTTGAATTATAAAATTAAATATCTCTGTCCCACTTGACAATTAGAATTTCTTTGATTAGTTTTAATTTCGAGTTCAAGGGTATTTTAGATATTTTAAATTTTAAAGTTACTCACTGATCGAGAAAATAAATAGATATATGTATTAAATATAATATAATAATATAAATCTATAAAATTTTATAGTATGTTTTATACGTTTCAAATAAAAACAATGCATGATATAAAATGGTAAATAATATATAATTGTAGTATTTCTTTTTAAGGGTAATTTAGATATTTTAAGGTCAAAATTAAAAGTTGACCAAGAAAGGGTATAAATTTGTAAAGCATAATTGGATGGTATATATATTAATGTAAAAGTTCAAAATACATGGTATACTTTATGAATAAAAGCAAAATAATTAACATTGTTGTTTACGTATCTTTATAAAGATAATAAAAATTATTTTTCACACTCCTATATATATATATATATACATATTTCGATTATTCTCATTTTTGCTCCTGAACTTTAAGTTTACTCTCATTTTATTACCTGAACTTTAAAAACTCCCACTTGCACTTTGCCCCCCTGAAATTTGAATTTCACTCTACTTTATAACTCCTTCTATCATAATTTTAGTTAAAAGCAAATGGAAGAAAAATAAGTTAACTAGTGCATTCAGATGGTTTTTTTTTTCCCCCGTTTATTTTTAGCATAAAGTGGGTTCAATAAATCCTCTAATTTTCATCTCTATTAATTCTATTTCTCTTGATGTTGATTTTGTTTCTCTTATATCTCTGCCATATTTTTCTATTCCATCTTACATCTTTTTTTTTTTTTTTTTTTCGGTGTCTATTTTCTCTTTAATCAATGATATTACTATAAGAAATTGATTGATTCAAGTAAATCGATCAAGATATGAAGTAAATTGTAAATTATTGATTCATTTTACAACGTAACGTAAGCCAAAATAAATAAACAAAAAATTTTACTTATATTTTAAAGAAAGAAGTCTTTAAAAATAGATATTTATCCCAATATTGTATTTCTTCAATGATAAAAAAATGTTTATCGTTAAGTTATTATCAGTGCTCCTGATTTCTCTATTGAGTTCACAATCTCTATAATGTTAGAGGATTACCTTCACAATCAGCAACTAATTAATTTTGGCTTTTGAAAGCTAAATCCAGAGAGGCATTAACTAGCTTTTAAACTAATGAACAGCTACGTATACCAAATTAACAGGTGTAAGTAAGTGTCCTTTATATATGTTGTGATTATATAACAGTGACAAGACGAGCCCTGACCTTTTAATTTATTCATTAAAAGCTTCTTGATCATAAGAGTAGGTTCAGCATTTCTTCGTACAATGACATACAACGTCAAGGCGAAGAAAAATTAGTACTAGATAGCGACAGAAAACCCACAAACAATATGACTACTAATAATCATATATATTCAAGCAAAAAAAAAAAAAAAATCATACATATATCTTTTATATTTACATACCATCATATTACACTTAATATACAAAATTATACATTTTCTCCATCAACAAATGATTTTGATTTAACCGAAATTACTTTTTTAAAAATATATGATTATGTGTTATTTACATTTTTATACAATAATTTTTTTTTTCATCTAAAAAATATACAACCTATTTTAAATTTGCACATTGTATATGATTATATTATGTTACGCTTAATTTTTACATTTAAAATACCAAAAATTTCCTTGAATTTAAAATTAAAAATAATTACAAAAAATTCTAATTTGAATTATAAGTTAAATTTCTCTGTCCCACTTGACAATTAGAATTTCTTTGATTAGTTTTAATTTCGAATTCAAGGGTATTTTAGATATTTTAAAGTTTAAAGTTAATCACTGATCGAGAAAATAAATAGATACATGTATTAAATATAATATAATAATATAAATCTATAAAATTTTATAGCACGTTTTATACTTTTCAAATAAAAACAATGCATGATATAAAAAGGTAAATATAATATAATTATAGTATTTCTTTTTAAGGGTAATTTAGATATTTTAAGGTCAAAATTAAAAGTTGACCAAGAAAGGGTATAAATTTGTAAAGCATAATTGGATGGTATATATATTAATGTAAAAGTTTAAAATACATGGTATACTTTATGAATAAAAGCAAAATAATTAACATTGTTGTTTACGTATCTTTATAAAGATAATAAAAATTACTTTTCACGCTCCTGTATATATATATATATATATACATATTTCGATTATTCTTATTTTTGCTCCTGAACTTTAAGTTTACTCTCATTTTATTACCTGAACTTTAAAAACTCCCACTTGCACTTTGCCCCCTGAAATTTGAATTTAACTTTACTTTATAACTCCTTCTATCATAATTTTAGTTAAAAGCAAATGGAGGAAAAATAAGTTAACTAGTGCATTCAGATGGTTTTTTTTCCCCATTTATTTTTAGCATAAAGTGGGTTCAATAAATCCTCTAATTTTCATCTCTATTAATTCTATTTCTCTTGATGTTGATTTTGTTTCTCTTATATCTCTACCATATTTTTCTATTCCATCTTACATCTTTTTTTTTTCTTTGGTGTCTATTTTCTCTTTAATCATTGATATTACTATAAGAAATTGATTGATTCAAGTAAATCGATCAAGAGATGAAGTAAATTGTAAATTATTGATTCATTTTACAACGTAACGTAAGCCAAAATAAATAAACAAAAATTGTACTTATATTTTAAAGAAAGAAGTCTTTAAAAATAGATATTTATCCCAATATTGTATTTCTTCAATGATAAAAAAATGTTTATCGTTAAGTTATTATCAGTGCTCCTGATTTCTCTATTGAGTTCACAATCTCTATAATGTTAGAGGATTACCTTCACAATCAGCAACTAATTAATTTTGGCTTTTGAAAGCTAGATCCAGAGAGGCATTAACTAGCTTTTAAACTAATGGACAGCTACGTATACCAAATTAGTAGGTGTAAGTGTGTGTCCTTTAGATATCTTGTGATTCTATAGCAGTGACAAGACGAGCCCTGACCTTTTAATTTATTCATTAAAAGCTTCTTGATCATAAGAGTAGGATGGCATTGATAATTAATTAGACAGGAAGATCGAAAAAAAATTAAGGTTGAAACAATCGTTAATTGTAACTACTAGATAGACGGACTACCACGATCTCAAACTTGGTCCTAGCCTGGACCCCAGCCTTAACCTCGCCCTGTGCCGACACCGCTATAGACCGGCCTGGTCTGACTACAATGACCTCAGCGCCGAATTTGTCCCCTCCCACCCTCGGCCACATTTAGACGTAGAATATTCGCTTATTCTTATCCGAAAATATTTTCACCGTCTCAAGTAAACTATATTGAAGAATTCACGTCATGACAATACCATAGGAATTAGAGATCAATAATCTTATATATCTCACATGTTCACAATTACACTCAATTACAATTCTAAAAACATGTCATAATATTAGTATGGTTTGAATTAAGATGACATACCAACTATTTTTGAACCTTTTAGAATTTCCTTTTGATATTGAGATATGTAATATGACTGATGTTTCTCATGTAAAACTTATTTACTTTATCTATGTTTTTATATTTATGTTATTCTAAGCAAATTTCCATAATTCCTGTATTGTTTTTTAACATATTATCATCGATATCGTTATTCTCTCTAAAATTTCTGTATGATTGGATTACTGTTATTCTCATCAATATCAATATTTTCATTATTGGTCTTTGAAGAATCCTCCAATGGTCCTACAAATTCATTGCGAACTGAAACATTATGAGACCCAATCATTACTACAAAATAGAGATTCGACGACGGTTAAAAACCGTCGTTGTAATACTTAAACAACGGTTTTCTAACCGTCGTGGAATCCACAGTCGTGGTATATATTTGGATTCCACGACGGTTCGAAAACTATCGTGGTAGGTAACAACGAAAAAAATAATAATTTACGAATGGAGCTATCACGACGGTCGAGTAACCGTCGTGGTAGGTAACAAAAAAAAAATTTACGAATTCTCACTAAATCAACACTTTTTTCCGGAACACATTTAAATCACAAAATCAACACTTTTCTTCGGAAATTTCCCAAATCCGTGCCTTACCTAACCAATTTAATTCAATCTAAAACACAACCACAATGAACAATCACCGAAAATGTAGGGGACGGATTTTGGCCATTTCGGACGGAATCTTCCCAACTCAACAATCTACAAAATCAACATTTTGGACGAAAAATTCCCAAATCCGTGCATTACCCAAGCAATATACATTACAACTTACCGGTATGTCGAGCGTCGGTATGGGCGGAGTGCGGCGAGAGAGAGAGGGAAAGCCGCGTGAGTTCCTTGGTGGACCCGTCGGAGAATGGAGGAGGCCGCGTGTGTGGTGGAGGAGGCCATCGGAGAATGGAGCCAAGAGAAAAATTTGAGAGGTGAGATAGAGAGAGGAGGCGCGGTGAGATAGAGTGAGTTTTTGGAGATTTTAAGTAGGGAGGGAGTGGCGAGAGAGAAATAGAGGGAAGAAATTGGGTGGCTTTGGGTATGGAGTTAGAGAGTGAAAAAGTGAAAAATGCTCGGAATATAATGGTGTAGGAAAGAGGATATTTTTTTGGGTTTTAATACACGCTCCAAAAAATTGAATTTAATTTAAAAAATTTCAAAATTCCCGCCGTGGTAGCTAGAGCCCAAAAATTTAAAATTTTTTTTTGAAAAAAGACCTTTCCACGACCGTTTTTTAAAAAACCGTCGTGGAAAATGCGACAAAAACACGGAACGGAATAAAGTTTCCGAAAACTGTCGTGGAAGCCGAAGCTTCCACGACGGTTATAAAAAACCGTCGTGGAAGAGCATGCTTCCACGACGGTTTTTAATAACCGTCGTGGAAGCTTGCAAAAAAACACAAAAAATAAAAAAAAAAATTTTTTTTTTTTGCAACCTTCCACGACGGTTATTAAAAACCGTCGTGGAAGCATGCTCTTCCACGACAGTTTTCGGAAACTCTGTTCCGCTCCGTGTTTTTGTCGTATTTTCCACGATGGTTTTTTAAAAAACGGTCATGGAAGTTCCGTCGTGTAATCCATATTTTGTAGCAGTAAATTTTGATTGATTTTAGGGTGGACCTTAATCCTTAATGGTGTGACAATATCATTTCTTCGTACAAAGACATACCACGTGCAGGCGAAGAAAAATTAGTAAAATGACTCATGAATTTGTAGCTACAATACATCTATTCATCAAAATATAGCTACAGTGTTTCTATCTATAACATATATTAAAAGTGTGGACAACTCATTGGGCTGCTTGCTTTCAATTTTTATTATTTATTGTTGACAGATGTCAGCTCATAAAGTACATATATTTACTTTTTGTAACTAAGTCAAGTTCTTTTAGTTTGGTATTCTTTGGGTTTAGTTGCCAAAAGTATCTTTTTGTAACGATTAATCCTTTGAAATCCAACGGAGTTTTCTCATCCTCCAAATATATCCAGCAGAGGCAGCACATGCCATCTCCCATTTATTTATTTATTGAGGGTTTTTCCCCTTAATTTATTGACTGCCAACATGACAAATTGAAATAATTATTTTCTTTAATTAAAAAAAATTATCCTAACTTTAACTGACAAATGCACGATTGTAATGATTTCTAATTTACTTTTCATATAACTATAAGAATTTTTTGGTAAGAATTTACCAACAATAAAGAATTCTTTCTATATTAGCACATATAATAAAGATGAATGAGCTTCTTACTTGCTAGCTTTTTTTTTATTATCATTCTCTCCTATCTGTAGTTGACAAGTACTGCTGTTATGTAGTAACTATATACTTCATTTTCTTAACTAGTTTTAGGGTTTTTTTAATTTAGTTTGGTTTCTATAAGGCTGAACTAACTTTACATGTGCTGAACTATTATAAAAAAAAAATTTTCATGTGTTGATTTAAGCCAAAAAAAGGAAAAAAGAAAAAAAAAAGGAGGGACACGCCAAACCACACACGTCAGAGAGATATCATAGGAACGAAGATTAGAACCGACAATGAATCAAAATTGTGTCATATCCTTTTTGAGTTGAACAAAAGAAAAGCAAAAAAAGAAATAAAATCCCTTGTTCTATATTTTCACTTTTGAATCCAAATAACCCTCACCCAATTAAAAAAAAAAAAGCATGAAATAACAAAGTGCAGATCCACGCTAGAAAGCAAAGTGCAAATTCACGAAAAACCCCACGAGAAAGCAAAGTCCAAAGTGCAGATCCAAGTTTCTAAAGAGATGGCATATGAACAAAAAATCCTAGAAAAAGGACCACAAAAAAATCTGTCAAAGACCCAGGTGCTTGATTGAAGGTTTGGGATCCACGACGCGGGTTGCGACCTGGGTCTCACTCACAAGAGACCTATCTGGAGACACTCTGAGACGAATCCATCTTCAATGGTTGTCGTTATGCTTCTCGCCGGCAGATACGACGATGCTTCTCAACGGAACCTGAGTTCTTTCGGATCGTCATCGGTTGTTGGGTTTTTAAATTTCACATGAAATTGTTGGGTTTTTGAATGAATTTAGGGTTTCCGGTTAAATTGGTTCCTCTTTCCAATGATCCAAAAATTTTGGTTCTTTGCAAGTTCTTATTTCCTTGATTTTAGATATTTTTTTATTTTTTTTAATTTCTGTGAAAAACAACGATGATAGAGGAGGAAATATGCGAAAATCAAAATCTGAAATGTATATTATAAATTATTTATACTCTATATGTATTTATAATAACTTTTAGTTTACGTTATCAAATAGGTATATATCTATACCATAAATTTATGTTTTATTATATTTAAAAAGTAGATTAATAGACATAATCAAAGTAACACGTGCCTGATGCCTCTCTACTAGTGATGCATAATGTCAACGCTATTTGATGACTAAAAGACCCACCGCATATTGAGCGTTGACTCGACCGTCGATGGCTCAGCAAAATCGTGAATCTCATGATCTTCGTACAACGACATACCACGCGAAGGCGAAGAAAAATTGGTAAAATTACTCTCTCGAATTTATAGCTAGTAGATAGCGACCAAAAACCACAAACAATGTGACTAATAATAATCATAAACATATCTATGTATCTTATATAAATTATGAAATTATCTTAAATACGGTAATATTTGGTAATGTAAACTTCAGTTACTATAAATGTGAACTTCACTAATTAAAAATGTGAATTCATGCAGAAGAAAATGTAAAATAAGAGGGATTCATGTTCACTTTAGTTATATTTTCTTCTGTATTTATTACTAATATTTAAAAGGATGAATATACTACGAACAGTGCTATCGTCTTTTGTTCTTGAACCATCACCTGGCGATCCAGTTATTGTAATGTGATAGTTCAGTGACCGCCATGTGATTTTTGTTTTTCCTTTTGTTTATCTATTTCGTATATACTCGTCAATTAATTTTAACATTTATAAAGTACTTTAAAAAAAGGACCCAAAGGCTCTTCCTTATTTTTGACACGTGTCTTTCCCTCTTTTTTTCTTTTCTTTTTAATTCTTTTCCTTTTCCTTTTCTTTCTTTCTTTTTTTCTTAATCAGGATTTTTTTTTTTTTTTTGCTTTACTTTATTCAAAAAAATTCTCTCAACATAAATTTTTGTTTTGTTTTATGACCATCTCAAATCCTGCAACTACTATTTTTCATAATATTTGATATATACATTATTCTTTGTACTCTTTAAAATCATTCTTTAATTTCATCCACATACTGATTTTTTTTTTTAACATGCTTTGTCTCATCGTTTTAAATTTTAATTTTTCATTTTTTTTGCCCATACTAAGATAAAATATTTTTAAAATGTATCCTTATTCAAACACTTTTTTTTTTTTGTGACGAAACCACCAAATTAACTTCTATATGATTCGCTAATTTCCCTCTAATTTATTTCTACTTTAATAATTTCTCCTCAATATTATTTGAACAACTATTTTGTCATAATATCTTGTAATTAATTCTTTTTATTTAACAAATTCATTAAGCACGTGCATGGCATGTGCCTAAAACTAGTATATGTAAAAGTATTGTTCTTAAATTTGTTTGTGCCACAAGTTTACATTTTAATGCCGCTTGTTTTTTATATTTTGTTATTTCATTTTAAACTTTTTTTTTAGATATTGTGGGTTTCTTTTCTATTTTTCATTAAAATATTTAATATTTAATTTACTCTTTAACAATATTTATCTAAAATAGCATCACTTAATGTTTCTTAATTTTTTTTAATGTAACCACAATAAGTACTTTTTTTAACTAAGTCTCTCTTAACTAATATTTTTTTCAAAATGTTGTTTAAGTACAGTTTTTCAACCAAAATACAATACTTTTTTTTTAGAAGTGTGAATAGCTCTTGTACTTTTTTGTTATTCAACTTCTTATGTGCTTGCTTTTACAATATTTTTTTTCAACATCTTACAATTTACCATTTAATTATTTCATCCATAATTAATGCATATTTTGGTTTCAAATAAGAAGCTTCTAGTGGTGAGTGAATGACAACCTACACCTTTTGTCCTATTTTATTTTATTTTATTTATATTTATAAATATTTCAACTTGTGGATCTTAATACACATTACTTTATACTACATATAGAAAAGAAAACTGCAGGCCTATTTGGTGGAGAGTTCAGTTTGAACTAAATTGTACTTTTTTCATCATGTTTTTTATCTTTTTTCCAAAAAGTTTTTTGTTTTTTCTAAAAAAGTCAACAAAAAATTACTATTTAAACTTAAATTCATCAACTCAAACTACTCCACCAAACAGACCCTGCATTTGTTTCTTTTACTTTTTCTCACCGTCAGTATTCTATATAATATGAGCTTATTAATTTCGATTATATTTTCGTTTTATATATTTATTAAATTTCAAAACTTTCTAATCAGTTTACTCTGATGTTATGGGAATTTATTATATTGTTCTGTATTTTAAAAACAGCTATAGATTGACTATGTTTGTTCATATATGCATTTTTATTGTTGGAAATATGATTTCTGTACATTTATCTAAAATTATAAATTGAAGGGTTATTTACGTTTTTTACCTGTACTTTGCTTTTATTCAAAAGGTATGCATTGCATTAGTCAGAAAGTATACCTTGCGTCTTAAACTTTTACATTTATATACCATCAAATTACGCTTAATATATAAATTTATACAAGTTTTCAGTCAACACTTAATTTTGATATTAAAATGGCCAAATTACCCTTGAAAAGAAATAGTACAATTATGTATTATTTACATTTTTATACAATGCATTTGCTCTTATTTAAAAAGTATACAATGTATTTTAAAAGTTTACATTTTATAAGATTAGATTACAATATGCTTAATTTTTACATTTAAAATATCCAAAATATCCTTAAATTTAAAATTAAAAATAATCAAAGGAATTCTAATTTAAATTATAAAGTTAAATTTCTCTTGTCTCGCTTGTAATTAGAATTAATTTGATTATTCTTAATTTCAAATTCAAAGGTATTTTTGGTATTTTAAGTAAAAAAATTAAGTGTTTATTGAGAAAATGTATAGATTTATGTACTAAATATAATATAATAATATAAAACTGTAAAATTTTAAAATACATTGTATACTTTTTAGATAAAAACAAAATACTTGGTATAAAAATGTAAATAATACATTATGGTAGTCTTTCTTTTGAAGGGTAATTTAGATATATTAAGGTAAAAATTAAATGTGACCAAGTATAAATTTATAAAGATAATTAAAATTATTGTTCATACTAAAACGTTGTCAATCATATTTAATAATTTTAAGTGATTGTTTAGCAAAAACATGAAAAAAAAAAAAAAAAGAATTATTAACGGGGCACGTCCCGCATGAAAAAAAAAAAAAAAAAAAAAAAATTTCATAACGGGGCACGTCCCTCATGCTTGTATATACACGATTCAAAATCTAACGATAGCGAAATATGAGAGTACAAGAAGAGTGCTGAGAGCCACGTTTGGTTGAGGTGAGGGGAAAGAAATGGGATAGCATTTTCTTAAAAGAGGCCATCTTCCAATATTTGGTTCAAAAATCCAATTTAAAAAAATCTTTACAATGAAAAGCCCATTAACCTAAATTGAGTGAATCATCATCTAAAGGGTCTGGTACGTATAAAAGGAGGAACACAGGCAGACAACGTTGAATGTTTTTTTTACTAAATTCTCCAGGTATTATTTTTCTATTAGCTTATCTTCTTTTTGGGTTATGAATTTTTTTTTTTTTTTCTTTCTGTCTTATAACATGGTATTTCTCAGTTATATCCTGAATCCGCTGCACAAGTGATTTGACTTCAGCCTTTCATCGGATCCAAGCCTTCAGAACTTTTGAAAATTGTTAAGGGGTAAGCTTTTGAAGCATCAAAATTTTCTTTTCTTCTATTAAAAGGTTGGAAAATTCTTTGGTAGGGTTAGGAAGGGGGGAAAAAAAACCTATTTTGTTAATTGGGCTTCTTTATTAGTGTCTCCTTTTCTTGTTCATATATGAATCAAAAGTGGGGTAAAAGATGGGGATGCATTTAAGAAAATGGTATATTTTAGGTAGGGGTATTTGTCAGTTAAATACCTGTGGTTTTGATTGGTTTGGTATTGAACCGAGTTCGTCGGATTTTGGGGGAGAGGAACCAAGTACTAAGCCGAACTGGGAGGAGAGCGGTCGGTTAACTGACCGATGTGGCAGATTCTGGCGATCGGTTATTGGCAGTTTCTGGTGGGGTCCTAGTAGTGGTGCAAATCGATAGCTAGGGGGCGACATCAGAGAAGGGGGAGGGCCGTGTCGAGTGTTTTCTAATGCTATAGGTCAGGAAGCTATATATTCTTCTTACTGCTAGGGTTCTATTTATTGTTGCCCAATCAGACGACGGATTTTTTTGCCACCAATACTCCCATGGCGATACCCTTCTTCACCACCAAGGTCCCACCACCTTGTGTCCGTGGCCGGTACTGTGACCACCACTGTTGAAAATGCAACATGTGTAACGGTTTAAAACTGTTGTGAAATCCTACTTTTCTCGTGGCATATATGGTATATTATATAATCTTAAGTGAGTGAGATATGGGCTTGTCCGAGTACCTCTCCTTCTTTGTTCACCAATTAATTTACCAGGAAATTGTAATAAATAGTATTTTTATAAAATTAAATGAAAAAAAGCAAGATTTTAAAACATTTGACATTTACTTGTAGTAAATAGAATATTTCAATGGATATCTCTGAACACTATGGGGACGAAACCAACGGTTCATGCTCTGTGTAAGTTTCCATCATGCACGTGGCCTTAGCTTTCTCACTTTCCACCAGTTCTTCAAATTATCCAGTATTCAGAAAGAGAAATATTTTCATTGACGAATTTTCAATTTTTTTTAAGCTTCTTTGAGATATCCAACTCGGTGCTCACAATGTTGAGTTTCTGCTTTGGTGTCAATCAGTTTTTGTCTTCACGACGCCGCACCAATATACTTCAAACTTTCTTTTCATTTTGCAGACTTGGAATCTTTTCTAGACTACATTGTTCTTCTAGACCATTTGTTCCCAAGTGGTATATAGTTTCTTGTAACTTATCAAGGTACTGAGTCTCGTGTTCTTCCTTAGCTTCATCTCTATCTATGCAAACAAACAAAAATGCCACAAATTTGCTGACACATTCCACCTCTTTCCGTCACTCCAAACAGCAGACATCCTATGTTACGTTTTCAAAATAATGAAGATCCATCTCATACTGCTATATAAAATAATATAATGAAGATCCATCTCAGCGGTGGGGGAAGCTCCCCTGTGCCCCTGCACCCGCCCCGTTAACATTCAACCTTATTATATATATATATATATATATATATATATTTACATTTTTTATTGGAATAGAGAAAGGGAAACACCTTCATTAAAAAAAATGAGAGAGAGAGAAACTATCCCTATCCTTGATTTTTTTTAATTGAACATTGCTACCTTTTAACTTAATTACATACGATAGGGTCAAGTTTCTTGTCAAAGGATCCAAGTTTTGGCGACTATGATATGCTTAAGAAGGATCAAGTAATGCATATAATAAAGAGGCCTAGAATAACCAAAGAAGAAGGAGAATGATACTTTTAAATGTTTTAATGTTTTAGTTTGCTTTATGAATTTAGTTCATGATTCAAAAGTTTTGATTTCTTTTTATGATTTTATTTTATTGTCAAATAAATTTGTGATTATGTTGTCAAATTTTATGAAAACTATAATTTAAAAATCCATATTTCTTAAACATGTAAAATATTTTGTTTTTAACTTAACTAAAAAACGAGTTAGAGAATCTAACTCTGTTTTTCTAACATTATGCCAAAATCACCATTTTGACACTATTTATAATTTGATATTTCCATATATTTCTGCAAATATAAAATACTTCTAAAAATCACTTAATTAAAAATTTATTTCCGGCCGGCACTGTGACCTTGGTCCATGCTGCAGTGCTGGCAACTTGGTCTAGGCAGCGCCATGGCGCTGCTGGCCCTTGCACAGACCAGGCAGGGCCGTGGGCTGGTGCTGCAGCGCCCAGCCCTGCTGGATGCTGTGCAGTACAGTTCCCCTATTTTAAAGAAATGTATTTTTCAAACTGTAAAGATGTTGACCAAACTTTCTACATGAAAAACGTTCGTTTTCGTGTTACCTAAAATTTTTATGTTTGTCGAAAAATCTAGTTTTGCCTGTAACAACTTCATTTTCATAAAAATCCGAAATTCTATGTTTAAAAAAAAAAAATGATTTTGGCAGTTTTCACGGAAATGACAAAATCACTACTTCGAATCCATATTTCACAACCGTGAAAACTTATAACACGTTAATACACTCTAACACATATTCCATGTAGAGTTTTCTAAATGTTCTTTTGGTGGTTTTAACTTGTAAAAACAATTTTAACGCAAGCTTTTTAACGAATGAAATCACGATTTTAAATGTCGATCTTCACTTAGTTTCTAAACTGTTCCTACTAGCCATAACCTAATCATAGCTAACCATGTACAAAAACTAACGTATAACAATAAGCGTAATCATAACCTACTTTTCGGCAGAAATACTTGGAGGATAAATATTCAATGCAGTAAAAATTAGTGGTACTTAACTTTTTGACAGTATTGGGCTTTGGGAATTGTGTTAGTGGAAGATGGAGGAAAAATAATGCCATATCAAGTTTACAGTCCAAGAAGCTATATGTTGAAGATATTATGCAAAAAAATTTTTCCAATTATCTTAAACTAGGAAAATAGGAATTTTAGATCTAATGGCTATGGACTAATTGGTACATTGATAAACGGATAGGATTAAATAAAATTATTGTTAAGCTTGCTTCATTTCAATGATTCACACTTAATGTGTCAAGACAACCATTAGCAACTAAACCCAAGTCATTAAGCTTAGCCTATAAATAGAAATCCACCCTCACCCTTTTGTTCACACCTCAAAAATCAACTTCCATCTCTCTCTACCCTGTATGGTTTATGTCCTTCACACCTCAAAAATCAAGTCATTAAGTTCTCTCTAGTTTAGCTCTAAGTTTTCTTAAGAAATTTTATTTTGCTTTCCAGTAGTTTCTCTTCCATTTTCCCACCTCCCAATGCAGCACCCAACTTGGGTGCTGCAATGCAGCCTGGGCAGATTAGCAAGCGCCGCAGCGATGCTGGGTGATGGCCACGGGCACTGCAGCACTGGTGGCCAGGGTTGCAACGCCCGGCCAAAAAAAAAAACAGGAGAAAAGAAACGATAAAAAAATAGAGAGAGGGGAATTCAAAAATTAAAGCTAAGAGGTATTTTTCTTAGGAGGTGTACTACACTTTTGAAATATAAACTTCTTATTATGAAGAATTAAAATAAGATTTCATGGAAAACCTTAGATCCAATTTTAATAAGTAAGAATTTATGATTTAAGTTTTAAAATACACTATAGTGTCATAACCATAACTTATGCAGATTAAATCTTAATTTCTTTTCAAGATGGAATTTAAGAAAAAACTTTATCCAAGGGTATAAATTAATACTTGATTTGGATATGTTTCAGGAAGTAGATTTTATTTTGTGGATTAAGAGGAAAGTGATTTTGCAGTGAGTAAGGTTAGTACAAATCTCGTCTATAATATGAAAATAAGATTATTTTCAAAATATGTTTTAGGCACATGCCATACTAGGTATGATTTTAAAATGTTTATGACGTATCAAACAATGTTTGGAAATGATCTGTAATTATGAGATTTTCATGTTTTAGACCATGACATGATTTGCTATGATTATGAGTATGCAACAATCACATATATGCCACATTTATGTTTATCCCATGATTCACAAGTACATCGCATTTACAAACATGATACAATTTACACCATGTTTACTTAAATGACATGCTTGACACTTATGCCATGCTTTTATAAATTACGCTATGGAATTATATGTCATGTCATTACATTATGACTAATAAATTCATAATTAAAGAACTCAAATCTTAGACTTGGTTTTTGAAAAAGACTTTATGTTAGAGTATGATATTAGGGATACTCAAATTCAGTTAAGTTAAGGCTAAGACTAATTCAAAACAAGTTAGGGTATTGTACCAACCTCGCACAACAGGAGGATCGGTTATGTGAATTTCAGTGGATCTAGAGCAAATCCAGTTTATGATCTCAGGTGTTGTTAGGGACTTTGCAAACCCTAACCTCTAGTTGATCACATGCACGTGGTACAGACACATAGTGGCCCACAGATAAGTCAGATAATAAGTTTATAATTGAAAATAAGATATTCATAATTAAACATAATTGGACCATGTCTTACTCTCATAATTGGATCACGCATCCTCATATGAAGTTCATGTTTGTTTCACTGTGAGATCTATATTTGTACTTGCTGAGTGAAAGTTCATTAATTATATTCATACTATAGATAAGAAACCTACAACTTAGTGCATAGAGGGCAATATTCGGATGAAGATGATGAGCAAGTGAAGGTGATATGGATTCCATTATCCAATTTATTCCGCAAAAGTTATTTTGAAAATTAGTATCATTATTATATTTTGAGGTTATATATATATATATATATATAGAATAAAGTTATATGTAAGACCTTATGGGAAGTTATGTTCTTATAATGATAAGAACGTGTATGACGAGTTATAAAAAAGAAAAATTACTCTAAAATTTTCAGTACTTTAGCATAAGTAATTGTAAGTAAAGATTAAGTTTAAGTAGTAGAATAATGGCCTACGTTGGCGGGTCGTTAAACAAATCACCAACGAAAAATCACACTAAACACTTTTATAGCTAACAACATCAAGTCTAGAATTTTACCCCAACGTCAACACCGGATCAAGATCTAAAACACTCCCAGAAACTCAAAACACAACATGTTAATTTCCTCGCCACTAAACCCATAAAAACCATGGGTTTCTAAAGGGAAAAACACAAGAGGATCAATTGGAAAAACTACATCAAAGCTCGTTTAGTGGCCGGATCCATGCTTAAGACATCTTGGGGATCACCTTTCGTGAAGGAGACTTGAAGAAATTTTTTAAGTTTTGGGAGGCTTAAGTTGCCGTTTGGGAGGTGTGCAAAAGAGAGGCAAAGTGTGAGAAAGTGGAGAGAAAATGTGGGAAAGCAAGAGAGAATTTTTCTTGCAGGTGAAAATGACTAAAGGTTAATACCTTTGGTAATTGTGGTCTATTTATAGACCCTCACTAATGACAATAGGACCCTCACTAATGACAATAGGTTAATTTGGCCAATGGCGATCTAGCCTTGCTTAATGACTATAGACTTAAGCCAACTAAATTAAGTTTTAAGTTTTAACACAATTCAAACCCTTGGTCAAAAATTCACTAGTCATGGTTATGTCATAACCATGTGTGATCTTGTCCAAATTCAATCTTGCCTTATTTTCCATAGATGATGAGAGAAGCTAAGTTTCCCCTAGGCATGGTAAAGGCGTTATTTGGGCAAGATAAGACCATTGGGTCTTGCTCAATCACAACCATTGATCCCATGTTCTTATCTCCTCTTCACCATTAGATCAAAATATTATATTTTTTCAAAATTTAGCGAATAGAGATTTTTCTTGATGTTATCTAATAATTTTGAACTGCATATGTATTTTAACAGCGTTTTCCCTTATCTTCCATTTGCTCAAATCCCAATGTCTTATAGCGTTAAAAATTTAAACAACATAAATTTCTACAGCTGTTGAAACTTGGCCTCCAAGTTTCTCTAATGATAAAGTAGATCAGTATAAATTTGTTCTGTGATCAAAACTTAATTTCCAAGTTTACATACTGCTAAAGGAAATCTATTTTATTTTCATCTATCAAAAAGTAGACAATCTAAATCTTAATCTGTCTAGAAATTTCATGTCTAAGTTTCAATACTGCATTTTCATATGCAGTAAAATCCTATCTGTGTTGATGCTATAACTTCCCACTAACTATACTATTTAGGTTGTTGTAGTACTGTGTAAGGTGATTTGTCAACACCCTATGACTTTCATCAATTGGTCGCATTTGTTATTTATTATTTTGAATAAAGTAAGGTGATTTCAAGCTATGTGACAAATTGTCACATCATATATCATACCACCTCCTTTTATTATAAAGTCACTTTATTTATTTTTTTATAAAAGAAATATTGTGACTTTGTACTATGGGACATTAAATTGTCACACTACAAGATTATATTCTTAATCTTATCATACTTCATGTTACTTGGTCACATTATATATTATACCATTCATCGATCAACATAAAAACTAACAAAAGATTGCAATGAATAAAGTAAAACAAATAAAAATGATAGCCTAACTTCTAGGTTCGGAACAAAAAGTGTGCTTTTTGTATAATATTATCTCCCCCCTATGCAAATCAGGATGCTGCTATGGGTGTATGAAACCAACCATTAAGGCAAGATCTCCTCACATGGGGGATGCCATGGCTGTCTCTTGCCACTCAAAGGTCGCTGCCCGGAGACTTGCCCGTGCGGGAGCCACTAAAGCGAGATCAACCCATGTATGGGAGTACAAGATCGACTTTCTAGTCACTAGCAATCTTATGGGCGTAGCCATTTATGCGTCCACTAAACCTGTCAATTCTAGAGCACACATTATGAAAAAAACTCAAATAGCCAAATCCTCCCAACAAAACAACCATAGGTTTTATCCTATCAGAGAGATGGTGTGGCATAGCAGCATACATGAACTTGGAAGATGGCCTATGAGTCTCCAGCCTTGAAGAAGTGCTTGAGTCCATCCATCGAGTGTGCTCACGGATATTTAATTAGGAACACCTCGAAGTAAAAGAACATGTAGTGTTTTGGGGTGGATTCCTGAGTCTAGTCCTCAGCGATGTTTAAAGGACTTAATTATGTCTTTCCTATCAATTGTAACTTTTGGATTGAACAGTTATGTCAGTCCTACATCAATTGGTAAGGACGTGCGTGGTCCCAAGTTTTATTCCTCGTTGGTGCACCTTGGAGCGCATAGTTTTCTAACGAAGGGAAAGTGATGTAGAAGAATCCATGAACCGGGGGTGGCCTACATGACTTAGGCCTCAAAGAAGAATTTGAGCCCATCCGTAAAAGTGTGCCATGGATTTGTAGGGAACTACTCGAAGTAAGAGTCTAAATTGGTAATTCTTGGGGCTGCTTCCCAAGTCTTTTGAAGAGATAAACTTTAGTCAACAACTACAACTTCGTTGGAGTAAGATTTTGTACTAGGGTTAGGATCAAGTTTCAGGATAAAGATCAGGGGTTGTTGGGTTGGGTTTTGTGATATCCCTAACCTCAACACCAGTTTCCAAAAGCCGACCCTGACCGCAACCTCGGTCTTGACCCCAATATTAAAACTCAACCCGACTTCAACCAATGTCTTGGTATGGAAACTCAAAACCTAACCTAGATCCTGGAACCTGATCTTGGAACCTAAACCCAATCAATCTTGGTCTGAAACCTTACCCCAACCCCAATCTGTTCCTAAAATCTGAGTACAATGCTGATCCCGCATCCCAACCACAACCCAAAATCTGATCCCAAAACTCTATGATTGTCATCAGTCTCTAGAAATAAAATGGTAAGTTATCAAGTCCCACATCACTTGAGAATTGATATATGTGATAGTTCATAAGTAAAGAGACCATCTCCTAATGGTATAAGGCCTTTTAAGGTGAGCCCAAGAGTAAAATCGTGCGGGCACGAGGTCCAAAGCAGACAATATCATACTAAAAGGAGGCACGAGTCGTTACAAACTCGACGCTAACCTTGACCATGAATCCCAATCCCATAATCCTCTTTAATCCCGAATCCTAACCCCAACCTCTATCCTGAAGCCCAATCTCAACCACCATTCATCCTAACTACAACCTTGAAACATGACCCCATCCAAAATCGTACACTCTATTCTAATATAGAAATCGTTTGATTTCTCTTCGCCATAAATTGACATCTTGACAATAAAGCGGGGTCATTATTATTTAGAACATACGTTGTATTCATAAAATAAATATTATGTGTAAGGATCAACCTCATATTTCTAAGATGTCAAAGAACGATGACTTTCAATGTGTAAATAATAGTAACGCCACCGTAGCAGAACGTCATAGTGACTATTACTTAACATAACTTTTCAGTTAACAATGACGAAAATAATTGTATACAAATATGCAGAAAGTCTGAATAATAATTTTTTTTTATATATAAATAAATAGTAAAAACTCTATTGAAAAAATATTAATACATAAATTTAATAAAACATTAAAAAATTCTCCCCCTCTCCCTCTCTTTATCACTAGGGTTTGCACTGTTCATATTTATCTTTTAGGGTCGGAGTCCGGTGCCGCCTTTTGGTTGGCCACTGGACTCCCGGCCCTAGAAAAGATGCGTTTGGACTCCACAGTGATGGTTTTGATGGCGAGGTGACTTCTGGTCGGAGGGAACGTGTTTTTATCTTTTTGGTCGTGTAGTTTGGCTTGTCACTGGAGGTATTATCCATGGAGTTGAGGTTTTTTTTTCCTATGTGTGATAGTTGTTTGTTTGAAATAAAGGCGATGATGTTTCCGCCATGTAGGTCTTGCATTTTTTGTTATGTTTTTGTTTCTACTTTGTAATAACAGAGGTGGCCGTCTCCTCATGCTCTTGTATTGAATGTATGTCCAATCTGCTAGAGTTATTTCTACACAGTGTTGCTGGTGAGCTTTTTACTATAGGTCTCTTGGTCTTAATTGATTAGAGTTTTTCATCAATTGTAGTGGTGTTGTTGAAAAAGCCATATATGTGCTCGATAATCGGTGTGCCTTTTCGATTCCCTATTGTTGGAATTCGGTGTACATTTCACCCCCTTGTGTGCTTCATTAGAACTTACTGGTGAAACCAATCTATAATTGGGGTTAAGTTTCTCTTGTGTTATGAGGTCATTCCAGTTATTGGTGTTTGTATTTTCTTGATTTAGGATACAATTACCATTTTCAAAAAAAAAAAAAAAAGAACTCTATTGAAAATGTAGCGGCGAAAATATTGTCTTATCGGAGTTAAATATAAAAATTAATCCTAACAAACATTCAAAACACATCCAAAACTAAACTTTGGAAATCTTTCAAAAACATCCTAATAGCATTCGAAATTGCAATTTAAAAAGTCTTAGAAATCCTTCAATTTTTAAAATTAAATGAACATAAATAACTTAAGTTCCGTTCTCAATAGAATCATTCTGATAACCTGCTGTGCCACCATGCATTACTCCACGTCAAGCCTCCTTCGTACTTAGACTTTAGTCTTACCCTTATTTATATGCAAAGAAATTATGTTAACCGGTTCCTTAGTAAGTAGATTTATATTCTCGTAAAACATTTATTCTATAACCTTAGTATAAATAACAAACTTAATACATGAAACATAATATAGTACATAAGTGCAAAATCAGTAAATAGTTATAAATATAAAAATATCCTTTATTAAGCTTTCTTTACCTTTTCTATGTAGTTGGACCTTAGGTAATGCACCAATATCCACAATCATGACAAATGAGAGATAGTGATCCCATCTATAACACCCCACCTACGGAGGCTGTTACCATGCTTTCATTACTTAAATACTACTACTTGTCCATGAAGAAACACAACATTTTTTTTATATACAAATTAAAAACCTTATACTTACATATAAATATATACATATGTGTTTAAGTATATACAATAGATCCAACCATCGTAACATATCTATCAACACATACTATAAAATAAATATGGATACTCCCATCTCAAAATTATTTATCTCAATAGCATCTCAAAACGCGTGGCGGTGTCTGACCCGAATTTCACAGTCCACTATGCCATCCCCACAGTCTTGCATCATGCAATGCTGACAGGCTGCTTACCTACAGCATAAACGTAAGTCATGAGCTTTCGCTCAGCAAGTACAACTTCTTATCCGCAAAACAATTTTGATAAGGAAATGCATGAACCATTTATGCTTTCTTATCATCCCAATTATGTTTCTTTATGTTAGCATCTTTTTGGACCCCTTAACATGAGTGTCCGTACCGTGGCGCGCAGCCATGGAATGGTTGGGGCGGCCAGTCCAATCCAACTCAAACCATGGACCAAACCCGACCTGAGAGCGGGTCGGTACGACACAAGGCAACTCGCTTGCCATCATTCTTGAAAACTTTTCTTTAACTCGTTCTTGAAATCAATTTCTTGAAAACATAGTTATCTTCTTGAAAACAACTTCTTGAAAATAGTTTTCTTCTCGAAAGCAGTCTTTAAGATCAGTTTCTTACTTGAAACCGAATCTTTGTTCATACCCATGTATGATTAGTGAACATGCTTTCTGATGCCATCATAATAAAGAATAAATCATATGCATTAAGGCATAAATCATTTGCACCTTAACATACATGCATAGACATAGAGTCATACAATCAGTAAAAACATTTTCCGTCTATGCTATAGGCGGAGTTGTACTTACCTTATATACTATGTCCTTTGCTGTGTTGCTCCAAGTCGGGTTGCAACAACAGGCTACCTTCTGTTATAACAGAGAACATAGGGTAAGGATTTTATAAATCATATCCATAAAATGTTGGTAACCTAGTCAACATCCTAACCTTAGTTATATGTGCCCCCACACACATCTC
The DNA here is from genome assembly GCA_008635985.1 of Ficus erecta. Taxonomy (NCBI): domain Eukaryota; kingdom Viridiplantae; phylum Streptophyta; class Magnoliopsida; order Rosales; family Moraceae; genus Ficus; species Ficus erecta. The sequence continues at coordinate 106,792 of BKCH01001780.1, read as the reverse complement.
TTGATAACTTACTGGGTTACTACAAGTAACCCTAGGGGTTTAGGCCAAACTACTATATTGAGTATCCTTGTTAGGTTACATGAGGTAATCCTTAGTGTGAGCCCAGGTCAAACTTGGGTCAACTCTTATTGGGTTGCTAAAGCCCAAATTCCTAAGTTATATCCCTTTGGGTTATTTTAAGTAACCTTGGGCTTCGGGCCCAATCGAGTAACTTGGGTATCCTTCCTGGTTACTATTGGTCACCAATTTATTACCAAGTTTTTAAGGTAATTTGTGGTCCATCTTAATGTTCCTAGTCTATTATTTTACAAAAATCCTTGTTCAATCTTGATTTATTCTGAAAATTGAAATTTCTTTGAGTAAGACTTGTAAAATTTATTAAGTGTTGGAAACTGCCTTTGGAACAATTTCCCACAGCCAATTGTCAGTGTATGTGCATGAATGTCTTTTTCCTGCGTTGTTTTAGAAAATCCTGTGCAAAAAATTTTCCTGTTTTTTGCATAGTTTTTGGAATCCAATTTTATTTTAAAATCTGTGTTGAATCCAAAAAATTTTTCTGCACAAAAGTTTTAGATCTTGAAAAAATCTACAACTTTTGTGTTTTACTCAAAACCCAGTTCGGTCTCTAACCTACTCATTTCCCCTGTTGAACCTGCCTAGCCGTGCACAGGGGTCTGGGCAATTCAGGCTCGGGTTTTGATAAAAACAGAGGCCGTTGGGGTCTTATTTTTGAAAACTGTCCATGTAGACCCTTAGGAAATCCTCTTCTCTACAACTTTCATGTTTTAAGTTTTTCCAAATTCGGCCTCTAAGGGCCTCAAAAATTTCTTTCCAGAAAACTGTCCAGTTTTACCCGAACTGGCAGTTTTCTTATTTAAATTCATTTTACGTCCAAATTACGCACACCCTACCTCAACCGGTTATAACCGGGAGCCTACAACAGTCATGCAGCATTTTCTAACGTCGAATCTTATCATCATAACGTGACATCTCATCATCACAAACTCATGCATTCACATGCAAACCTTTGGCTATTCTTGCATCAAGCTAAGGTTTGTAAATTGGGTTTGCACAATCATACATCAAACTAGCTAACAACTTAGCTCATTCTACAACATGCATAGCCTACCACTTTTTTAGGCATATTGGGGAAATATAACTAACATCATAGATCATACATGCAAAACCCTAAAATCATGCATCCATTATCACATAATCATGCACAAAAGCATAAATCAAAACCACCTAACACCTAATCAAGCACAATCTTAAAAACCTAAATTAGGGCATAGGGAAATAAATTGAGCTTATGCTCTTAGAATCCAATATTGGAAATACACTTAAATCTCAACTCAAAGCTTAATTGAAAAGCTTAGGGAATCAAAGAGGATTACCTTAATCCACACAAGGGTTGGTGCAAGGTTTTAATCCAACTTTTTCCCTCTTGCTTCCCACAAGAAAACCGGTTCCCCCTTAGCTTGGGTTCTCCAAATTTTCGGCCACAACCAAATCCAACCACACCTAACTTTTTTTTTTCTCTCTCTCTCTAGGGTTCGGATTCTAGAAGAGAATGGTGAGGAAATATTTGGGCGTAGTTTAGGGGTATTTCTCAATTTTGTGAACCAAATGAGCTCCCCCCCCCCCCCCCTCCCCCCTTCACCTATTTATAGGTGTTAACTGATTTTCTTTTTGGATTTATTTTTAATCCAAAATTTGCTTATAAGTCCTTGAGCCAACAAAAATTTTTCTCCCAAGCCCTTGTGAGGTGGCCGGCCACTAGGTTCTAGAACAAGCCAAAGATTTCTTTCCTTAATTACCAAAATTCATAAAATCCTTAATTATCCAACTTGGTGAGGTGTCCTCCCTTTAGGCCTTGTTTGGCTTTTTCCTTTAAAATTCAGTCCATGATCATGCTAAAACAAATATTTCCAATACTGCTTCCACTAATAACAGTATGGTTATATTGGACTATAGTCCATAATTCATCTGTGTATAATTGGACTGCGTAAAAAATTTTTATAGAGCTTTAAGCTACCTAGCCCTCAATGTCCTAAATAATGTGCTTGATTTTTCTATAGTGGTTTGAATCTTATTCTTACTGTCCTATCCGTAATGACGGTTTTTCGCAGTATCATTTCCATGCTGCCTGTTATTTAACAATACTATCATACTTTGACTTTTCTTGGTCAAACTTTGACCAACAGAAAATCATGAATTTCAATCTTGCCTTTCCTTCTCAAAAGGCCTTATGCTTAGCTAAGCAAGTTATTATTGAGTCTTATGAGACTATAAGACCTCAATTACAGTTTGATAAAATCAAATCAAACATTTCACATAAACCTTCATGTTCCTTAGCAAGGAAATTATGAATCAACAAAATGGGCGGTTGTTACACCATCACCCACCGAGGCAATTATCTATAGGGTCTTCGCCTGGCACCTTCTGTTGAGAGCCTAGTGGCTCGATGCAATTTGGAATTTATTTCGGTACACGCCTCCTAATTATCTTTTACCTTTGATAGTTCTTAAATTATCCTTCCAAAATCAATGCGGTGTATAACGTAACATAAAAAGAGGACTTATTTATAGAAACTCCATTGACACTATGATAAGAAAAAGAACATATATTATCAAAGCTTTTACACCGATAAAACCCATATTAGTTTTGAGCAAACATGGTGTAAGATGTACTTACCTTGCTCAATGAACTTGTTAGAATCGCTAGTTAAGTGACGTAGCGTCTCGGGAATTCAATACACTTGCACTTCGGAGAATTCCTTTTTTTTTTTTTTTTTTTTTAAATTTGTTGATAAGAGGAGAATTCAAGTTACAAAATCATAAGATTAACATTCTCTATTTAATAAGTATTCTGAAAATCTAAAAAGCCCTAATTTCATCCTTTGAGAAAATCTAGAAAACCTAATTCATACATATAACATCCTCAATTCAAATTCCATCATCAAATCTTTCAATTCATTACCCTATGTCCTCAATTTCATTACCTAACACAGTAATTTTCTACAATTCCTAAATTCCAGCAAACCCTAGAATTCCAAAATCTCCAAATTTAGAGCACCGATAGAATTACCTTGGATCTCTGACGAAATTAAAACAAGAGCAAAATCTATAGAAGAACGAATCTCAAAGGTTTGATGGTAAGAATCCACCAAAAAAAAAAAAAAAAATCTTCCTAGGGAGAGAATGAGGGTGGAGGTGAGGAGAAAAAGAACGTTTATTATTGTTATTATTATTATTATTTTTTATGAAAAGAATGTATGATATGATTTAGACTTTTAGTTTTTGACTTTTAATAATTAATTCCCATCATTCAAGGGCTAAGATGTAAAGTTAGTTTATAATTTAAGGGCCAAAATAAGCCTAGGGAGGTTACTAAGTCAATCCCTTTTAATTCCCTTTTATTATTATTATTAAAAAAAAAAATTTAAAGGGCCAGCGCCGTGCCACTAGGGGGCAGTACGGCGCTACTGACTTGGCCATGAAGCCAAGTCCGCCCAGTGCGCACGCTGCGGCAGCCATCTAGGTGGCACTCTGCACGCTAGTTTTTGGCCTGCAAAAGAGCTTCAGAGAGCCGTAGAGCTCGGGTTTTGAAGCTGTGGCCCTGAGGCTCAGCCCGGCCTCCATTTAGCGCCGTTCTGACTCCCAAACTCATGCCTTAACCTATTGCACATCAAATCGATCGTACATGAGCAATTTATTATCCTAAAATCATACATGAGCAATTCGTAAAACATAGTAATTCGTAATTCCGTCATATACTAATGTAATTTACTCATACCCTTAACACATCATTTCATTAAAGACATGAATCCTCGGAGCTTAATAAAAGCACGTACACATATTGAAAACATTGGATAGTAATTAAGCATCTTCATGTACGTTAACCGGACCATGTGCTGAAATTCTGTCAATCCCATAATTATGATAGAACATTATCCATAACTATGACTAATACCATTTACAATGATGAACACTCTTCACCTCTAGTATTATGTGATGGCTAGCACCAAACAACATTAATAACCACAACGAGACAAGTTTTGTCGATTTTTAATTAAGGTCATAGCCTTAGTAGTCATTCCTACCGTCTTACAAGAGAAACCCAAAAGTTTTGCCCAAATTTATAACAAAAACCTCACTTCAAATTTTTACCTTAAACTCAAATATATAATTCCCCAAAATTTTCAAAAGTAAGGTCAAAACTTAATCTAGCATTTTTCAACTAATTTTCTACACCAACATCCGTAGATCACAAGAATCAATCATGGAAAACAAGCCTAAATCACATAATCAAACAAAACACCAAATTTCAATTTGTAAATCATACCTTTTCTTTTTGAGCTTTGCCTTGGATTCCAACCGATACCATGTTCTCTTTAACCACCAACTATGGAAGTTAGATCTATCTTCCCATGAAAGTTTCCAATCCATTGTGAAGCCCCGACTTCCCAAGCCAGGTCGACACCATACGTACTTGTTCTTTACTTGAAAATTTGAGATAAATTTTTTTTTTTTTAAAACATATTCATATAAGTTATCTTGTAGAGAAAAACTTGTCATACATACAGACTATACTGAAAGTATCTTCTTGTGTCTTCAACTTCGTACATATAACAAAATATAATTTACTATTGAAATATTAACATATTTTCTGAAAATTGGATGCGGAAAATTATGCGTAGTGGTATCCCACACCGCCCTTCACCCACCGCATTGTCCGCATAGCCCACCAATTAAATTGCAGGCTTCTTACCTACAGTATGAAATATAAGGGTGAGCTTTCGCCCAGCAAGTTCAAACATAATCTCACAAAAACATTTCAAACATTTAGAAATATGCCAATCATCATGTAACTTATGCATGAACCATTTATGATTGATTGAATGTCTTATGCTTCATTATAGACTCAATCTTTAATTATCTTGTCTCAACATGTGGGCCCATAGTGTCCGTACCAAAAGCGCGCAGCCTCCAGATAAAGCTAGGGTTTGCAAGGCCCTAACAGTTCTGGGAATTTTAACTTGACCCTTCACGATCACGGATTTCGATCACGGAAGGTAATTATCACCACTAAACATGTAGCCTCCTCGATTAGGGGAGGTTGGTACGACACCTTACTTGATTATCTTACCATGTGATTTAACATTAGTGAACATATTTCATGATGTCACTATGTCATATCATACACAACAATTGCCATAATATGGCCTTCTTGAAAACATATCACTTCTGGAACCATGACATTTTTGTAAACATGGCACTTTTATAAATATAGCACTTTTATAAACATAACACTTTTATAAACATAGCACTTTTATAAACATAGCACTTTTATAAACATAGCACTTTTATAAACATAGCACTTTTATAAACCTAGCACTTCATAGCTATAGCATGGCATCACACATCATGGCATAACATAGCATGTATACTTGAAAATAGTCTTTACTATTTTCATACCGTAGGTGAGGTTTGATACTTGCCTGATTTGCTAGATTCCGGTTTTCGTTGTCTTAACTCGGATTGCAACTGCATGTTCCTTCCTGCTATTAAAAGAACATAGGATAAGAATCCTATAAAAAGTTGGTAACCTTTCCAACATTTTAGTTATATGTCCCCCCACACATGTCTTGGTATCCTAAAGGATTACTTTGGGTAACCCTTAATTAAACGTTGGGTTAAAGTCAATATCTGATCAACTAATGGTCAACCTTGGGCTTTGAGGCTAAGCCCAGTAACTCGGGTATAACTCCCGGTTACCTTTCGTAAACTAGTCGCTTGCTATATTCTAACTTGAAAAATTCATTTCCCTTACTTGGAAAATTTAGGGAAATTAATCCCAAAATTTCATTCTTAACTTATAAAATCCTTCACTTAAATCGTAAAAATCCAAACTCTTGGATTAGTGCTTTATAAAATCATTTGAGGTTGAAAACTGCCTTTGGAACAGTTTTTCATAATCAAAACAATAGTTTGTAGTAGAAAACAGTTTTCTAGAAACATTTGTAAAACTAGTGGTGCAGGAATTTTCGGATTTCCTGCGCACCTTTCGAAAAACGATTCTAATTTTAAAATTGGTTCATAATCTGAAAATGTTTTCTTCATAAAAGTTGTAGCTCTCGAAAAATACTAAAACTTTCATGTTTTGTAAAAATTCCAATTCGGCCTAGATTCGTCCCAGTTTTTGTTTGAAACTGGCTGACCCGAAAAACTGAGTGAAAACTGGGTCTGGGGATCAGCCACAGGTTTTGGGGTAAACGGAGGCCATTGGGGCCTTATTTTGCAAATCCGTTCACGTGATCCCCTAGGAAAAACTGTTCCGAGCAACTTTTGTGTTTTAAGTTTTACCAAATTCGGCCTCTAAAGGCCTCAAAATCGGCTTGCCGTAAAACTGGTCAGGATCCACCCGAACCTGGCAGTTTTTCGGTTTAGAGTTCGTTTTACGTCCTAGACGTGGAACCTAGCTCAACCAGCCACCGCGGGAGCTCTAATACACACATGCAGCGGTTTCTAACGTTCCAAACCATCATTCTTAAACGTAATTGGGGACATACAACATATCGAATACCTAGCATGCGATTCAACAAAATCAATCAAGCATAAGCATAAAACTATGCAAGCTCATAATTTAAACTCATAAATCAAACCACCCTTAATCTAAATCAAGCACAGCCCTAAATCCAACTTAGGCACAAATAAAATTGAGCTTATGCTCTTACAATTTCAACTTGAAATACATGTACATTTCAAATTGAATGCTCAAAGGAAGGAGTTTGGGGTTTAGGGACGATTACCTTGATTTGAATCAAGAGTTTGGCTTGGCTTTTGGAATTTCCCCCCTTTCCCTTTGGCTCCTCCTAGAACCGGCCCTAATAACCAAAATGGGTCTCAAAATTTTTTCAAAACTTTGTTGGTTTCACACTAGAAATCCGACCACACCTACACTCCGATTGCTCTCGGTTTTGCAAAATTTTCTTCCTTCCTTGCTCACACTTAGAAGTCCGGATTTTTGAGAGGAGAAATGGGCAGAGTTTAGCTACTTTTCTGAATTTTTTTGAGCCAAAACCGTCCCCCTTGGCAGCCTATTTATAGGTGAAATTTTGGACCCTTTTGCAAATATTTTGGTTCACCTTTTGCTCATAAATCCTTGGAGCAAAATTTTTGCACAAAAGCCCTCCATGTGGCCGGCCATTAGAGGTGAACTTGGTGGCCAAGTTTTGATTTTTTTTTTTTTAAGCTTATCTTAAGTTAATCATGATGTCATAATTAAGGATAAGGTGATGTCATTCACCTTATGCCTTGTTTGGCTACTTCCTCCAATAAGCAATCCATTTTAGGCCAACACAGATATTTCTAATACTGTGTTTACTCAAACACAGTATTTATTTACCTAAAATTTATTTGTTGAAAAGAAAACGGAGGTACAAAATTTTTTTTATTTTCCTGAGTCCTTTTTCCATAAAAAGCCTGTTATGGAGTCTCATAGTTAATTTATCGAGAATTCAACCTCATACTGATAAAATCATGAATCTTGTATTAATATTCATAATTTTCATAAAATTACACATAATACGAGCTTTAGATTTCTTATATACAAGAAAATCATGAGTTCGTAGAAATTTTGGATATTACAATCTACCCTCCTTAAAGAATTTTCGTCCTCGAAAATCAGAACAATTCTGGGTAGCTTTTCTTCATATCTTCCTCGCGTTCCCATGTTGCCTCCTCAACCTCATGATTTCGCCATAGCACCTTTACCAAAGGTATAACTTTGTTCCTTAGCACCTTCTCTTCTCGTGCCAAGATCTGAACCGGTTTCTCCTCATACGTCATATCCTCGTGAACCTCAATTGGTTCGTGGTTTAATACATGGGATGGATCCGAGATGTACTTCTTTAGCATCGACATATGAAATACGTTGTGTACATATGCTAACTCTTGGGGCAAAGCCAACTTATAGGCCACATTACCAACTCTTTCCATTATTTCAAACGGCCCTATGTATCTTGGACTTAATTTCCCCTTCTTTCCGAATCTCATAACTCCTTTGAATGGAGCAACTTTGAGGAAAACCAAGTCTCCTACTTGGAATTCTAGAGGTCTTCTGCGTTTGTCGGCGTAGCTCTTTTGTCGACTAAATGCAGTTTCCATCCGTTGGCGTATAAGTTTCACGGCCTCAGTGGTTTTCCGAATAAAATCCGTGGACACAAGTTCCTTTTCTCTTGTCTCGTACCAGTGAACTGGAGATCTACATCTTCTCCCGTACAGGGCTTCATAAGGAGCCATTCCAATTGAAGCTTGAAAACTGTTGTTGTACGAGAACTCAATCAAAGGGAGCTTCTTATCCCAAGTCCCTTTGAAATCCATCACGCATGCTCGCAACATGTCTTCTAGGGTCTGAATGGTCCTCTCTGATTGTCCATCCGTTTGAGGGTGAAAAGCGGTACTAAAAGTGAGCTTTGTACCCATGGCTTGATGTACACTCTTCCAAAATTTAGAAGTGAACCGTCCATCACGATCCGAGATAATCGATTTCGGAATCCCATGGTAGCGAATGATCTGCGCGACGTATAATTCTGCTAGCTGCTCTACTGAAAAGCTAAGTTTGATGGCAATAAAGTGTGCAGACTTCGTCAAACGATCAACAACCACCCAAACGGCGTCGTTGCCACTGGGAGTTCGGGGTAGACCAACTACAAAGTCCATGGTCACTTGGTCCCATTTCCATTCTGGGATGGAAATTTTCTGCAATTCTCCCCCTGGACGTTGATGTTCCGCCTTGACTCTTTGACACGTAAGGCATTTACTGACGAAAGTTGCAACATCATTCTTCATTTTTGGCCACCAAAAGCTTTCCTTCAAGTCTTGATACATCTTTGTGGCTCCAGGATGAACGGAATACGGAGTCTCATGTGCCTCTTTCATGATTTGCTCCTTCAACTCGTCCTCGTTAGGAATACATAGTCTATTTTTCCGATAGAGTATGCCTTCATCAGATACGTTGAAATCTGACTCCTTTCCTTCTAGGACTTCGTTTCTCGTCGGAAGCAGCGAGGCATCTCCTTCTTGTCGCTCCTTCATGTCATCCAAAATGGTAGGTTGAAAGGTTAGGGCAGCTAAACTTTTTGTGATAAGCTCTATTCCAGCTTCCGCTAGCTCCTTCTGAAGAGGTTCGATCAACGGTTGTAGGGACATTGACGTGGAAGACGACTTCCGACTAAGGGCATCGGCTACTTTGTTAGCCTTCCCTGGATGGTAACGGATGTCTATGTCATAATCCTTCACCAATTCGAGCCATTTTCTTTGCCTCATGTTAAGCTCCTTTTGTGTGAAAATATACTTCAAACTCTGATGATCTGTGTAAACTTCACACTTAATACCATAAAGGTAGTGTCTCCAGATTTTGAGCGCAAATACTACCGCCGCAAGTTCCAAATCATGCGTCGGATAGTTCTTTTCATGATCCTTAAGCTGTCGTGAAGCATAAGCGATCACCTTTCCATTCTGCATGAGTACAGCTCCTAATCCTATCTTGGAAGCATCACTGTATATCACGAAGTTTCCTTCCTCCACATTTGGAATTGTGAGGATCGGAGCGCGAGTCAGCCTATTTTTCAGCTCTTGGAAGTGCTCTTCACACTTTGCAGTCCATTCATACTTCTTTCCTTTCCGTGTAAGTGCGGTGAGCGGCGCTGCAATCTTAGCAAACCCTTCAACAAAACGTCGGTAGTAGCCCGCCAGGCCGAGGAAACTACGTATTTCGGTGACGTTTTTCGGAGCTGGCCATTCACTTACTGCTTCAATCTTAGCCGGATCCACAGATATGCCGTCCTTGGAGACCACATGTCCTAAGAAATGGACCTTTTCCAACCAGAATTCACACTTAGTGAATTTAGCATAGAGCTGGTTTTGCTTCAAAATCTGCAGAGTGATCCTTAGGTGTTCCTCGTGCTCCCCCTTTGATCTTGAATAAATCAAGATATCATCTATAAAGACGATAATAAACTTATCCAAGTAATCCTTGAATACACGATTCATCAGGTCCATAAAGGCTGCCGGAGCATTTGTCAATCCAAATGGCATAACAAGGAACTCATAATGTCCATATCGCGTACGAAAAGCCGTCTTGGGGACATCTCCTTCCCTGATTCGGAGCTGATGATATCCAGATCGTAAGTCAATTTTCGAGAAAATTGAAGCTCCTCTCAGCTGATCAAACAAGTCGTCGATCCGAGGCAACGGATACTTGTTCTTGATGGTTATCTTGTTTAACTCCCGATAGTCAATGCATATCCTAAGAGTGCCATCTTTCTTTTTAACGAACAGAACTGGGGCTCCCCATGGCGAGTAGCTTTGACGAATGAATCCTCGATCCAAAAGCTCTTGTAATTGAATCTGCAGTTCTTTAAGTTCGGCAGGCGCCATCCTGTAAGGTGCCTTAGATACTGGTGCTGATCCAGGAAGTAGTTCAATCTCAAAAGAGATCTCTCGTTCTGGTGGCAACCCTGGCAATTCTTCGGGAAAAACTTCTATAAATTCTTTGACTATCGGTACTTCTTCTGGTCCGCTTTCAGTCTCTTGCGTCTTATCCACCACGTTGGCTAGAAATCCCCTACATCCTTCTGCCAACAATTTTCTAGCCTTTAGCGCCGAAATAAACATCTTTGGCTGTTTTGGAGTAGATCCTTTGAAAATAAACTCCTCGCCTCCCATAGGCTTGAATGTGACAGTACGTCGTAGACAGTCGATAACCGCGTTGTACTTCCCCAGGAAATCCATGCCCAGAATGACGTCGTAGTCGTATAGGTCAATGATGATCAAGTTGACATACATTTCCCTACCACATATAATTATTGGAACGTGACGTACCCAATAATCAGACAACAGAATCTCCCCGGAGGGTAATGCAGTCCTAAATGTTCTTTCGATCCTATCACTTGCTCTACCTAGTTTCTTAGCGAACCTAGGTGATGTGAATGAATGCGTGGCTCCAGAATCAATTAACACGTAAGCATCTTGTTGGGCAAAAGGAAGCTGACCTGTCACCACGGTGGAAGGTCCAGTTTGAACATCCTCTTTTGTATAGGTGTAAATGCGTCCTTGAGGTTCCGGAGCTTCTAGCCTGCCTTGAGAGATTGCAGGTCCCTCGAGCTTCATCTGTGCAGCGTGAAGTTGAGATCCCTGTCCTCTCTGTTGGTTCTGCAGACTCTGGGAATTGAAATTGCAGCTTTTAGCATAGTGGCCTTCCTTGCCACATAGAAAACAGCGACCATCTCCAACACGGCACTCTCCCGGGTGTTTCTTCCCACATTTTTGGCAAGTGGGGTAACTATTGCTATTAGGAGTATTCTTCTTCTGGAGAAAATTCTGTTGATTCCCCTGTCCTCCTGCATTCCACTTCCTCTTCTGCTGGTTGTTGCCGTACTGTCTGTTGTTGTTTTGACCCGAAGGTCCTCCTTGACCTTTTTGTTGAGAGGTCTGGCCTTGCTTGACTTGGTTCTGCTTAACTTGGGCCTTTTCTTCCCTCTTCTCCTGGAAAAACTTCGCCCGTTGTTCTCTGTTCTGCCCTACCCAGTATTCAGCTCGAACTGCTCGGCTGACACAATCGGCAACGGTGGTTGGTGGATAGGGTCCACTGTTGATCACCACTGCCAAATCCGAGCGGAACATCTTCATCATTTTTCGCACTTTGTCCCTTTCGGAACTGAAGAGGTGAGGACAGAGACGTGCTAGCTGCTCAAACTTTTGCACTGCCTCGGCTACCGACAGATTACCCTGGCGAAAATTACTAAGTTCGTCTTGTTGAGCTTCCATAACCTCGGTGTTGAAGTATTTTTCTTTAAATGCCTCAACAAAGTCCTCCCAAGTCATTTGAGTAACATCCCACCGGATCTGGACTGTTTCCCACCAAAGGCGAGCATCTTTCTTCAGGACAAAGGATGCACAGAGGATTTTCTCTTGATCATTGAGACTGAGGAAGTTCAGGATAACCTGGAGGTCAATTAACCAATTGTCGGCATCAATTGGGTTTGTTGAACCTTCAAATTCTGGTGCCTTCATGCGCCGAAAACTGTCATATAGTTCTTCTGGGGTTCGAACTCGGGGTGCTGGTGGAACAACTATAGGTGCAGCAGGCACTTCAGGAGCTATGGGGTTCTCGGGGATCACCGGGTCAACATCAGGAATTTCCGGTGCAGCAGGCTGATTCATAGGTACTGGTGGTACCTCAACATCAGGAGGTCCCTGATTCCGCTGAGCCAACTGAGCTCTAAGCCCCCCTATCTCTTGCTGTTGGGCTAACATCATCTGTCTTAGCTCATTTAGCTGGGCCGCAAGATCAACGTCTTGGATCGGTGCTCTTCTACGCTTTGGTGGCATGGCTCTATACGGAAATAAGAAAATAATCTTAGCTTCTTTTATTATAAAATTAATAAAATCATTTCTTTTATATAGAACCATAATCTTCTTTCCATATAAAAGCATAATATGAACATATCTGAATTAATCATGATCTTGTTCATATCTCCTTCACATCAGGAGTACATAACCATAACAATTGGAAAGATATAAAACTTTCGATTATTTCCGTATGTCACCTAATTGCCGTCACCAAGCTAAGGCACCACCCAGCGTTATCCCCGTATCCAACATTTACCAGCATGATCGTTGAAGGAAGATACTTACTATACCCATAAGATCTTAACTAATTCTAATAGTAAGAACATAACATAACTTACTTGGACCGTTGCGGAACGATGTGAGGCGAAGTGAAGTAGGCTGGCAGGATACCGCTCTGATACCAAACTGTGAAGCCCCGACTTCCCAAGCCAGGTCGACACCATACGTACTTGTTCTTTAATTGAAAATTTGAGATAAATTTTTTTTTTAAAACATATTCATATAAGTTATCTTGTAGAGAAAAACTTGTCATACATACAGACTATACTGAAAGTATCTTCTTGTGTCTTCAACTTCGTACATATAACAAAATATAATTTACTGTTGAAATATTAACATATTTTCTGAAAATTGGATGCGGAAAATTATGCGTAGTGGTATCCCACACCGCCCTTCACCCACCGCATTGTCCGCATAGCCCACCAATTAAATTGCAGGCTTCTTACCTACAGTATGAAATATAAGGGTGAGCTTTCGCCCAGCAAGTTCAAACATAATCTCACAAAAACATTTCAAACATTTAGAAATATGCCAATCATCATGTAACTTATGCATGAACCATTTATGATTGATTGAATGTCTTATGCTTCATTATAGACTCAATCTTTAATTATCTTGTCTCAACATGTGGGCCCATAGTGTCCGTACCAAAAGCGCGCAGCCTCCAGATAAAGCTAGGGTTTGCAAGGCCCTAACAGTTCTGGGAATTTTAACTTGACCCTTCACGATCACGGATTTCGATCACGGAAGGTAATTATCACCACTAAACATGTAGCCTCCTCGATTAGGGGAGGTTGGTACGACACCTTACTTGATTATCTTACCATGTGATTTAACATTAGTGAACATATTTCATGATGTCACTATGTCATATCATACACAACAATTGCCATAATATGGCCTTCTTGAAAACATATCACTTCTGGAACCATGACATTTTTGTAAACATGGCACTTTTATAAATATAGCACTTTTATAAACATAACACTTTTATAAACATAGCACTTTTATAAACATAGCACTTTTATAAACATAGCACTTTTATAAACATAGCACTTTTATAAACCTAGCACTTCATAGCTATAGCATGGCATCACACATCATGGCATAACATAGCATGTATACTTGAAAATAGTCTTTACTATTTTCATACCGTAGGTGAGGTTTGATACTTGCCTGATTTGCTAGATTCCGGTTTTCGTTGTCTTAACTCGGATTGCAACTGCAGGTTCCTTCCTGCTATTAAAAGAACATAGGATAAGAATCCTATAAAAAGTTGGTAACCTTTCCAACATTTTAGTTATATGTCCCCCCACACATGTCTTGGTATCCTAAAGGATTACTTTGGGTAACCCTTAATTAAACGTTGGGTTAAAGTCAATATCTGATCAACTAATGGTCAACCTTGGGCTTTGAGGCTAAGCCCAGTAACTCGGGTATAACTCCCGGTTACCTTTCGTAAACTAGTCGCTTGCTATATTCTAACTTGAAAAATTCATTTCCCTTACTTGGAAAATTTAGGGAAATTAATCCCAAAATTTCATTCTTAACTTATAAAATCCTTCACTTAAATCGTAAAAATCCAAACTCTTGGATTAGTGCTTTATAAAATCATTTGAGGTTGAAAACTGCCTTTGGAACAGTTTTTCATAATCAAAACAATAGTTTGTAGTAGAAAACAGTTTTCTAGAAACATTTGTAAAACTAGTGGTGCAGGAATTTTCGGATTTCCTGCGCACCTTTCGAAAAACGATTCTAATTTTAAAATTGGTTCATAATCTGAAAATGTTTTCTTCATAAAAGTTGTAGCTCTCGAAAAATACTAAAACTTTCATGTTTTGTAAAAATTCCAATTCGGCCTAGATTCGTCCCAGTTTTTGTTTGAAACTGGCTGACCCGAAAAACTGAGTGAAAACTGGGTCTTGGGATCAGCCACAGGTTTTTGGGGTAAACGGAGGCCATTGGGGCCTTATTTTGCAAATCCGTTCACGTGATCCCCTAGGAAAAACTGTTCCGAGCAACTTTTGTGTTTTAAGTTTTACCAAATTCGGCCTCTAAAGGCCTCAAAATCGGCTTGCCGTAAAACTGGTCAGGATCCACCCGAACCTGGCAGTTTTTCGGTTTAGAGTTCGTTTTACGTCCTAGACGTGGAACCTAGCTCAACCAGCCACCGCGGGAGCTCTAATACACACATGCAGCGGTTTCTAACGTTCCAAACCATCATTCTTAAACGTAATTGGGGACATACAACATATCGAATACCTAGCATGCGATTCAACAAAATCAATCAAGCATAAGCATAAAACTATGCAAGCTCATAATTTAAACTCATAAATCAAACCACCCTTAATCTAAATCAAGCACAGCCCTAAATCCAACTTAGGCACAAATAAAATTGAGCTTATGCTCTTACAATTTCAACTTGAAATACATGTAAATTTCAAATTGAATGCTCAAAGGAAGGAGTTTGGGGTTTAGGGACGATTACCTTGATTTGAATCAAGAGTTTGGCTTGGCTTTTGGAATTTCCCCCCTTTCCCTTTGGCTCCTCCTAGAACCGGCCCTAATAACCAAAATGGGTCTCAAAATTTTTTCAAAACTTTGTTGGTTTCACACTAGAAATCCGACCACACCTACACTCCGATTGCTCTCGGTTTTGCAAAATTTTCTTCCTTCCTTGCTCACACTTAGAAGTCCGGATTTTTGAGAGGAGAAATGGGCAGAGTTTAGCTACTTTTCTGAATTTTTTTGAGCCAAAACCGTCCCCCTTGGCAGCCTATTTATAGGTGAAATTTTGGACCCTTTTGCAAATATTTTGGTTCACCTTTTGCTCATAAATCCTTGGAGCAAAATTTTTGCACAAAAGCCCTCCATGTGGCCGGCCATTAGAGGTGAACTTGGTGGCCAAGTTTTGATTTTTTTTTTAAGCTTATCTTAAGTTAATCATGATGTCATAATTAAGGATAAGGTGATGTCATTCACCTTATGCCTTGTTTGGCTACTTCCTCCAATAAGCAATCCATTTTAGGCCAAAACAGATATTTCTAATACTGTGTTTACTCAAACACAGTATTTATTTACCTAAAATTTATTTGTTGAAAAGAAAACGGAGGTACAAAATTTTTTTTATTTTCCTGAGTCCTTTTTCCATAAAAAGCCTGTTATGGAGTCTCATAGTTAATTTATCGAGAATTCAACCTCATACTGATAAAATCATGAATCTTGTATTAATATTCATAATTTTCATAAAATTACACATAATACGAGCTTTAGATTTCTTATATACAAGAAAATCATGAGTTCGTAGAAATTTTGGATATTACAATCTACCCTCCTTAAAGAATTTTCGTCCTCGAAAATCAGAACAATTCTGGGTAGCTTTTCTTCATATCTTCCTCGCGTTCCCATGTTGCCTCCTCAACCTCATGATTTCGCCATAGCACCTTTACCAAAGGTATAACTTTGTTCCTTAGCACCTTCTCTTCTCGTGCCAAGATCTGAACCGGTTTCTCCTCATACGTCATATCCTCGTGAACCTCAATTGGTTCGTGGTTTAATACATGGGATGGATCCGAGATGTACTTCTTTAGCATCGACATATGAAATACGTTGTGTACATATGCTAACTCTTGGGGCAAAGCCAACTTATAGGCCACATTACCAACTCTTTCCATTATTTCAAACGGCCCTATGTATCTTGGACTTAATTTCCCCTTCTTTCCGAATCTCATAACTCCTTTGAATGGAGCAACTTTGAGGAAAACCAAGTCTCCTACTTGGAATTCTAGAGGTCTTCTGCGTTTGTCGGCGTAGCTCTTTTGTCGACTAAATGCAGTTTCCATCCGTTGGCGTATAAGTTTCACGGCCTCAGTGGTTTTCCGAATAAAATCCGTGGACACAAGTTCCTTTTCTCTTGTCTCGTACCAGTGAACTGGAGATCTACATCTTCTCCCGTACAGGGCTTCATAAGGAGCCATTCCAATTGAAGCTTGAAAACTGTTGTTGTACGAGAACTCAATCAAAGGGAGCTTCTTATCCCAAGTCCCTTTGAAATCCATCACGCATGCTCGCAACATGTCTTCTAGGGTCTGAATGGTCCTCTCTGATTGTCCATCCGTTTGAGGGTGAAAAGCGGTACTAAAAGTGAGCTTTGTACCCATGGCTTGATGTACACTCTTCCAAAATTTAGAAGTGAACCGTCCATCACGATCCGAGATAATCGATTTCGGAATCCCATGGTAGCGAATGATCTGCGCGACGTATAATTCTGCTAGCTGCTCTACTGAAAAGCTAAGTTTGATGGCAATAAAGTGTGCAGACTTCGTCAAACGATCAACAACCACCCAAACGGCGTCGTTGCCACTGGGAGTTCGGGGTAGACCAACTACAAAGTCCATGGTCACTTGGTCCCATTTCCATTCTGGGATGGAAATTTTCTGCAATTCTCCCCCTGGACGTTGATGTTCCGCCTTGACTCTTTGACACGTAAGGCATTTACTGACGAAAGTTGCAACATCATTCTTCATTTTTGGCCACCAAAAGCTTTCCTTCAAGTCTTGATACATCTTTGTGGCTCCAGGATGAACGGAATACGGAGTCTCATGTGCCTCTTTCATGATTTGCTCCTTCAACTCGTCCTCGTTAGGAATACATAGTCTATTTTTCCGATAGAGTATGCCTTCATCAGATACGTTGAAATCTGACTCCTTTCCTTCTAGGACTTCGTTTCTCGTCGGAAGCAGCGAGGCATCTCCTTCTTGTCGCTCCTTCATGTCATCCAAAATGGTAGGTTGAAAGGTTAGGGCAGCTAAACTTTTTGTGATAAGCTCTATTCCAGCTTCCGCTAGCTCCTTCTGAAGAGGTTCGATCAACGGTTGTAGGGACATTGACGTGGAAGACGACTTCCGACTAAGGGCATCGGCTACTTTGTTAGCCTTCCCTGGATGGTAACGGATGTCTATGTCATAATCCTTCACCAATTCGAGCCATTTTCTTTGCCTCATGTTAAGCTCCTTTTGTGTGAAAATATACTTCAAACTCTGATGATCTGTGTAAACTTCACACTTAATACCATAAAGGTAGTGTCTCCAGATTTTGAGCGCAAATACTACCGCCGCAAGTTCCAAATCATGCGTCGGATAGTTCTTTTCATGATCCTTAAGCTGTCGTGAAGCATAAGCGATCACCTTTCCATTCTGCATGAGTACAGCTCCTAATCCTATCTTGGAAGCATCACTGTATATCACGAAGTTTCCTTCCTCCACATTTGGAATTGTGAGGATCGGAGCGCGAGTCAGCCTATTTTTCAGCTCTTGGAAGTGCTCTTCACACTTTGCAGTCCATTCATACTTCTTTCCTTTCCGTGTAAGTGCGGTGAGCGGCGCTGCAATCTTAGCAAACCCTTCAACAAAACGTCGGTAGTAGCCCGCCAGGCCGAGGAAACTACGTATTTCGGTGACGTTTTTCGGAGCTGGCCATTCACTTACTGCTTCAATCTTAGTCGGATCCACAGATATGCCGTCCTTGGAGACCACATGTCCTAAGAAATGGACCTTTTCCAACCAGAATTCACACTTAGTGAATTTAGCATAGAGCTGGTTTTACTTCAAAATCTGCAGAGTGATCCTTAGGTGTTCCTCGTGCTCCCCCTTTGATCTTGAATAAATCAAGATATCATCTATAAAGACGATAATAAACTTATCCAAGTAATCCTTGAATACACGATTCATCAGGTCCATAAAGGCTGCCGGAGCATTTGTCAATCCAAATGGCATAACAAGGAACTCATAATGTCCATATCGCGTACGAAAAGCCGTCTTGGGGACATCTCCTTCCCTGATTCGGAGCTGATGATATCCAGATCGTAAGTCAATTTTCGAGAAAATTGAAGCTCCTCTCAGCTGATCAAACAAGTCGTCGATCCGAGGCAACGGATACTTGTTCTTGATGGTTATCTTGTTTAACTCCCGATAGTCAATGCATATCCTAAGAGTGCCATCTTTCTTTTTAACGAACAGAACTGGGGCTCCCCATGGCGAGTAGCTTTGACGAATGAATCCTCGATCCAAAAGCTCTTGTAATTGAATCTGCAGTTCTTTAAGTTCGGCAGGCGCCATCCTGTAAGGTGCCTTAGATACTGGTGCTGATCCAGGAAGTAGTTCAATCTCAAAAGAGATCTCTCGTTCTGGTGGCAACCCTGGCAATTCTTCGGGAAAAACTTCTATAAATTCTTTGACTATCGGTACTTCTTCTGGTCCGCTTTCAGTCTCTTGCGTCTTATCCACCACGTTGGCTAGAAATCCCCTACATCCTTCTGCCAACAATTTTCTAGCCTTTAGCGCCGAAATAAACATCTTTGGCTGTTTTGGAGTAGATCCTTTGAAAATAAACTCCTCGCCTCCCATAGGCTTGAATGTGACAGTACGTCGTAGACAGTCGATAACCGCGTTGTACTTCCCCAGGAAATCCATGCCCAGAATGACGTCGTAGTCGTATAGGTCAATGATGATCAAGTTGACATACATTTCCCTACCACATATAATTATTGGAACGTGACGTACCCAATAATCAGACAACAGAATCTCCCCGGAGGGTAATGCAGTCCTAAATGTTCTTTTCGATCCTATCACTTGCTCTACCTAGTTTCTTAGCGAACCTAGGTGATGTGAATGAATGCGTGGCTCCAGAATCAATTAACACGTAAGCATCTTGTTGGGCAAAAGGAAGCTGACCTGTCACCCACGGTGGAAGGTCCAGTTTGAACATCCTCTTTTGTATAGGTGTAAATGCGTCCTTGAGGTTCCGGAGCTTCTAGCCTGCCTTGAGAGATTGCAGGTCCCTCGAGCTTCATCTGTGCAGCGTGAAGTTGAGATCCCTGTCCTCTCTGTTGGTTCTGCAGACTCTGGGAATTGAAATTGCAGCTTTTAGCATAGTGGCCTTCCTTGCCACATAGAAAACAGCGACCATCTCCAACACGGCACTCTCCCGGGTGTTTCTTCCCACATTTTTGGCAAGTGGGGTAACTATTGCTATTAGGAGTATTCTTCTTCTGGAGAAAATTCTGTTGATTCCCCTGTCCTCCTGCATTCCACTTCCTCTTCTGCTGGTTGTTGCCGTACTGTCTGTTGTTGTTTTGACCCGAAGGTCCTCCTTGACCTTTTGTTGAGAGGTCTGGCCTTGCTTGACTTGGTTCTGCTTAACTTGGGCCTTTTCTTCCCTCTTCTCCTGGAAAAACTTCGCCCGTTGTTCTCTGTTCTGCCCTACCCAGTATTCAGCTCGAACTGCTCGGCTGACACAATCGGCAACGGTGGTTGGTGGATAGGGTCCACTGTTGATCACCACTGCCAAATCCGAGCGGAACATCTTCATCATTTTTCGCACTTTGTCCCTTTCGGAACTGAAGAGGTGAGGACAGAGACGTGCTAGCTGCTCAAACTTTTGCACTGCCTCGGCTACCGACAGATTACCCTGGCGAAAATTACTAAGTTCGTCTTGTTGAGCTTCCATAACCTCGGTGTTGAAGTATTTTCTTTAAATGCCTCAACAAAGTCCTCCCAAGTCATTTGAGTAACATCCCACCGGATCTGGACTGTTTCCCACCAAAGGCGAGCATCTTTCTTCAGGACAAAGGATGCACAGAGGATTTTCTCTTGATCATTGAGACTGAGGAAGTTCAGGATAACCTGGAGGTCAATTAACCAATTGTCGGCATCAATTGGGTTTGTTGAACCTTCAAATTCTGGTGCCTTCATGCGCCGAAAACTGTCATATAGTTCTTCTGGGGTTCGAACTCGGGGTGCTGGTGGAACAACTATAGGTGCAGCAGGCACTTCAGGAGCTATGGGGTTCTCGGGGATCACCGGGTCAACATCAGGAATTTCCGGTGCAGCAGGCTGATTCATAGGTACTGGTGGTACCTCAACATCAGGAGGTCCCTGATTCCGCTGAGCCAACTGAGCTCTAAGCCCCCCTATCTCTTGCTGTTGGGCTAACATCATCTGTCTTAGCTCATTTAGCTGGGCCGCAAGATCAACGTCTTGGATCGGTGCTCTTCTACGCTTTGGTGGCATGGCTCTATACGGAAATAAGAAAATAATCTTAGCTTCTTTTATTATAAAATTAATAAAATCATTTCTTTTATATAGAACCATAATCTTCTTTCCATATAAAAGCATAATATGAACATATCTGAATTAATCATGATCTTGTTCATATCTCCTTCACATCAGGAGTACATAACCATAACAATTGGAAAGATATAAAACTTTCGATTATTTCCGTATGTCACCTAATTGCCGTCACCAAGCTAAGGCACCACCCAGCGTTATCCCCGTATCCAACATTTACCAGCATGATCGTTGAAGGAAGATACTTACTATACCCATAAGATCTTAACTAATTCTAATAGTAAGAACATAACATAACTTACTTGGACCGTTGCGGAACGATGTGAGGCGAAGTGAAGTAGGCTGGCAGGATACCGCTCTGATACCAAACTGTGAAGCCCCGACTTCCCAAGCCAGGTCGACACCATACGTACTTGTTCTTTAATTGAAAATTTGAGATAAATTTTTTTTTTTAAAACATATTCATATAAGTTATCTTGTAGAGAAAAACTTGTCATACATACAGACTATACTGAAAGTATCTTCTTGTGTCTTCAACTTCGTACATATAACAAAATATAATTTACTGTTGAAATATTAACATATTTTCTGAAAATTGGATGCGGAAAATTATGCGTAGTGGTATCCCACACCGCCCTTCACCCACCGCATTGTCCGCATAGCCCACCAATTAAATTGCAGGCTTCTTACCTACAGTATGAAATATAAGGGTGAGCTTTCGCCCAGCAAGTTCAAACATAATCTCACAAAAACATTTCAAACATTTAGAAATATGCCAATCATCATGTAACTTATGCATGAACCATTTATGATTGATTGAATGTCTTATGCTTCATTATAGACTCAATCTTTAATTATCTTGTCTCAACATGTGGGCCCATAGTGTCCGTACCAAAAGCGCGCAGCCTCCAGATAAAGCTAGGGTTTGTAAGGCCCTAACAGTTCTGGGAATTTTAACTTGACCCTTCACGATCACGGATTTCGATCACGGAAGGTAATTATCACCACTAAACATGTAGCCTCCTCGATTAGGGGAGGTTGGTACGACACCTTACTTGATTATCTTACCATGTGATTTAACATTAGTGAACATATTTCATGATGTCACTATGTCATATCATACACAACAATTGCCATAATATGGCCTTCTTGAAAACATATCACTTCTGGAACCATGACATTTTTGTAAACATGGCACTTTTATAAATATAGCACTTTTATAACATAACACTTTTATAAACATAGCACTTTTATAAACATAGCACTTTTATAAATACATAGCACTTTTATAAACATAGCACTTTTATAAACCTAGCACTTCATAGCTATAGCATGGCATCACACATCATGGCATAACATAGCATGTATACTTGAAAATAGTCTTTACTATTTTCATACCGTAGGTGAGGTTTGATACTTGCCTGATTTGCTAGATTCCGGTTTTCGTTGTCTTAACTCGGATTGCAACTGCAGGTTCCTTCCTGCTATTAAAAGAACATAGGATAAGAATCCTATAAAAAGTTGGTAACCTTTCCAACATTTTAGTTATATGTCCCCCCACACATGTCTTGGTATCCTAAAGGATTACTTTGGGTAACCCTTAATTAAACGTTGGGTTAAAGTCAATATCTGATCAACTAATGGTCAACCTTGGGCTTTGAGGCTAAGCCCAGTAACTCGGGTATAACTCCCGGTTACCTTTCGTAAACTAGTCGCTTGCTATATTCTAACTTGAAAAATTCATTTCCCTTACTTGGAAAATTTAGGGAAATTAATCCCAAAATTTCATTCTTAACTTATAAAATCCTTCACTTAAATCGTAAAAATCCAAACTCTTGGATTAGTGCTTTATAAAATCATTTGAGGTTGAAAACTGCCTTTGGAACAGTTTTTCATAATCAAAACAATAGTTTGTAGTAGAAAACAGTTTTCTAGAAACATTTGTAAAACTAGTGGTGCAGGAATTTTCGGATTTCCTGCGCACCTTTCGAAAAACGATTCTAATTTTAAAATTGGTTCATAATCTGAAAATGTTTTCTTCATAAAAGTTGTAGCTCTCGAAAAATACTAAAACTTTCATGTTTTGTAAAAATTCCAATTCGGCCTAGATTCGTCCCAGTTTTTGTTTGAAACTGGCTGACCCGAAAAACTGAGTGAAAACTGGGTCTGGGAATCAGCCACAGGTTTTGGGGGTAAACGGAGGCCATTGGGGCCTTATTTTGCAAATCCGTTCACGTGATCCCCTAGGAAAAACTGTTCCGAGCAACTTTTGTGTTTTAAGTTTTACCAAATTCGGCCTCTAAAGGCCTCAAAATCGGCTTGCCGTAAAACTGGTCAGGATCCACCCGAACCTGGCAGTTTTTCGGTTTAGAGTTCGTTTTACGTCCTAGACGTGGAACCTAGCTCAACCAGCCACCGCGGGAGCTCTAATACACACATGCAGCGGTTTCTAACGTTCCAAACCATCATTCTTAAACGTAATTGGGGACATACAACATATCGAATACCTAGCATGCGATTCAACAAAATCAATCAAGCATAAGCATAAAACTATGCAAGCTCATAATTTAAACTCATAAATCAAACCACCCTTAATCTAAATCAAGCACAGCCCTAAATCCAACTTAGGCACAAATAAAATTGAGCTTATGCTCTTACAATTTCAACTTGAAATACATGTAAATTTCAAATTGAATGCTCAAAGGAAGGAGTTTGGGGTTTAGGGACGATTACCTTGATTTGAATCAAGAGTTTGGCTTGGCTTTTGGAATTTCCCCCCCTTTCCCTTTGGCTCCTCCTAGAACCGGCCCTAATAACCAAAATGGGTCTCAAAATTTTTTCAAAACTTTGTTGGTTTCACACTAGAAATCCGACCACACCTACACTCCGATTGCTCTCGGTTTTGCAAAATTTTCTTCCTTCCTTGCTCACACTTAGAAGTCCGGATTTTTGAGAGGAGAAATGGGCAGAGTTTAGCTACTTTTCTGAATTTTTTTGAGCCAAAACCGTCCCCCTTGGCAGCCTATTTATAGGTGAAATTTTGGACCCTTTTGCAAATATTTTGGTTCACCTTTTGCTCATAAATCCTTGGAGCAAAATTTTTGCACAAAAGCCCTCCATGTGGCCGGCCATTAGAGGTGAACTTGGTGGCCAAGTTTTGATTTTTTTTTTTTTAAGCTTATCTTAAGTTAATCATGATGTCATAATTAAGGATAAGGTGATGTCATTCACCTTATGCCTTGTTTGGCTACTTCCTCCAATAAGCAATCCATTTTAGGCCAACACAGATATTTCTAATACTGTGTTTACTCAAACACAGTATTTATTTACCTAAAATTTATTTGTTGAAAAGAAAACGGAGGTACAAAATTTTTCTTATTTTCCTGAGTCCTTTTTCCATAAAAAGCCTGTTATGGAGTCTCATAGTTAATTTATCGAGAATTCAACCTCATACTGATAAAATCATGAATCTTGTATTAATATTCATAATTTTCATAAAATTATACATAATACGAGCTTTAGATTTCTTATATACAAGAAAATCATGAGTTCGTAGAAATTTTGGATATTACATCCATGGTGTTAGATTTCCCTCTGATTGTTCTCCTAAGATCTAATCTGTTTTTGGCAGAGGAGAGAAAGGGAAAAAAGAAGAAGAAACGGGAAAAAGTAAGAATGAAAAAAGGGGACAAAACTGTAATAGTTTTTAGATGTGGCGTAAAACTGTAATTTTTGAAAAATCATGGGCCAAAAAATAAAAACTGTCAAAAACGACCAAAGTGCCATCAAATTGTGTAAAATAGCACTGTTATAATCATATTTTAATTTGGAACACTAATAGTTCCTAGTTTTACATAATTAACCTAAATTAGCATACTCAAATTTTCATGACGTTACGTTACATCACTACTAGAAATCTGGTGTTTGTCGATGCAGTCAAATCGTTGCTAAGTTACCAGAAAGTGTCGGGAAATTAACTTGGCAATTCCTAGAAGGCGTCACTAGAGGCGTTACTAAATTGCCGTGAGTAAATTCACTTAGCGACGTGGTCAACGTGTTGTTAAGTTTCAAAAATTTTACCAACGCCATGTGGAGTCGCTATGTTTATTTTTACTCATTCAAACTTATTGAAAAAAAAAAAAAAAAAACTGATTTAAATATATAACACGAATCCAAGAATTTGATGAAATTTCTTTGAAAAGCCTTAAGAACATGATGTTTTCCAGATCCAAAGCTTCATCAATTAGAATTGAAGCATCAAGTCAAGAGCTGAAAACAGCCATACAAAAAAAATTGCAAGACACAACAAATCTAAGAACTTATATATAGAATGCAGAAAACACAAGTCAGAGAAAAAAACAAAACACAAACACAAACACAAACAGAGAAAGTTAAAAAGAAAAAACTTAATCATGCCTAAAGTCAAGACCTTTGCTCACAATTTTTCTAGGCCAAGCGTGGTTGGCGTCGCAGAGTGCCATCGATTTCGTGACACCAACTAGCGACGTTAAGTTGTTACTTTTTTTTTTAAGTTACAGCCTTTTCAAACGCGGGCTAAAGTTTTGAGGGCGCCATTTTTTCGTACGCTCAATTATTATTCAACTTCCCAATACCTGTTTGCGTTGGGAAGTTTCTACTCTATTATTTTTCAACTTCCCCATGCCTTTGGGCGTCGTGAAGGTTCTTGGTCAAACGCGTACATCCGAAATGAGGTGGTTAAAATGATTGATGCTATCTTTTTGGTGATAGCGCTAGCAAATAACAAAATCCCCGACGCTTTCTTAGCGTCTGGATATTGTCGTTGTCTACAAGCACCTTTCTTGTAGTGCATTAATAGTAAGAATTAAGAACCAATGTTAAACTGGGGGGAATTGACATTAAGTGGGTGGCTTGTGTGAGACAGGAGTTTTGTATTTGCCAACATCATTATGATGTGCTAAATTTCTCTTATTCCAATTTCTCTTCCTTTCTTTTGTTGAACACAAAAAAATAATAATAATAAAATGTGTGAGAAATTTACAAAGTACTATAACTTGTAGTTATGAGAAAAGATTAATGAATAAAGTATCAACTTTTATGCAGAGCCCTAGTAAATAAAGACAACTTGGTACTTGCTACCAAATGAAGTAAGCAAGAATGGCAGAGGCTATAGTAGGCGTTATTACAGACAAGCTGGTCGCATTATTGACGGAAGAAGCGAGCTTGTTGAAGGAAGTTGACGAAGAAGTTCTGGAAATTGCACGTGAGCTGAGGAGCATCTTATCAGTCCTAAAGGATGCTGATAAAAGGGCAGAAACTGAAGAAGATAACGTCAGCGACGGTGTTAAATCATGGGTCCAAGAACTCAGGGAAGCTGCGTTACAAGCAGAAGATGTCATCACCGACTACAGACATCACATGGCTGAGCAGCCATGTCCCGGCAATCAACTGAGTTTTGTTGAACATCTCCGAAAAATTGCTTGTTTTATACCTTTCTATTGCTCAAGCCTAAAACGACGCCATGACTTGGCCTGGAAGATACAAAACATCAAAAGCAGGCTTTTTAGAATCAACAAACGAAGTAAATCATATGGCTTTATGAATTCCATTCAGCAAGGGTCTACAAGTAATGCTACTCAAAATGTTGTTACTTCATATGACCCTCGAGGGGCATCCCATTACCTTCGTGAAGATGAGCTTGTGGGTATTGAAGCTGCTAGAGATAAATTGGTTGGTGTTTTATTAGATGAATCATCCCAACGTATGGTCATCCCAGTGGTCGGCATGGGAGGATCGGGGAAGACCACTCTTACTCACCAAGTTTATGATCTTGTGAAAGGAAGGTTTCATTGTCATGCGTGGGTTCAACTGCCTCGACAATGCAGAAAAGAGGAGCTTTTGAGGATATTGATAAGAGAGCTTTTTGAGTCTACAAAGGTATCTGTACCTAGTGAAATTAAGGATATGGATGAAGGAAAACTCACAGATAAGTTGAGAGAGTATTTGAAAGAAAAGAAGTATCTTGTCGTGTTCGATGACGTTTGGAATGAAGACTTCTGGGGTGATATAGAACATGCTTTAACCGACGATAAAGTTGGTGGAAGAATAATGATCACGACGCGAAATATGCAAGTGGCAGAGTTTTGTGAAAGTTTTTCCTCTGTCCATGTTCACGAGATGGAGTATTTGCCGGTAGAAATGGCTTGGGAACTCTTTTGTAAAAGAACTTTCAAACCTGGAGGTTGCTGTCCTAATGAATTGGAGAAGATTTCGGGCGACATTGTTGAAAGATGTGAAGGTCTGCCTCTTGCAATTGTGGTTATAGCTGGTCTTCTGTCAAGAAAAAACAAGACCATTCACGAGTGGCAAAGATTCCATGCTAGCCTCAGTTCAGAGTTGAAGAAAAATGTTCATCTGAGAAGTATTACAAAAATTCTGTCCCTCAGTTATTACGACTTGCCTTACAACCTCAAATCTTGCCTTTTGTACTTTGGCATGTTTCCTCGGGGCCACTCTATAAGGAACGGAAGATTGATTAGACAGTGGATATCAGAGGGGTTTATCAAAGCAGTCGAGGACAAGACATTAGAAGATGTTGCACAAGAATACATGAATGAGCTGATAAATAGAAGCTTGGTTGAAGTGTCAGAATCTGATGTGACTGGGAAAGCTAGGGAGTGTTGTGTTCATGATCTTGTGCATGAGATCATTCTCCAGAAGACGAAGGAAGTATGTTTTTGTCAAGGTTGGTTGGGAAGTACTACTGCACCAGAGTTTCAAGGAACTACTCGTCGTCTTTCGATCAAGATCAATAGCTCAAAGGATGATTTGCACGGCATTAAATTTCCTCACGCCCACTCGGCTATCTTTTTCTGTGAAGATGAGACAGTCAACAATATTGTGCCCGTATTCGTGAGAAATTTCAAGTTCTTAAAAGTACTCGATTTTGAAGATGCTCCATGTCTAGATCATCTCCCTGAAGAGATTGGAAGGTTGTTTGACTTGAGATATTTGAGTGTACAGGGCACAAAAGTGAAGGTTCTTCCAAAGGCCATTTCGAAGTTAGAAAACTTGGAGACGTTGGATCTAAGAAGATCATTTGTATGCGAGCTACCAGCTGACTTGATCAAACGGCTTTGTAAGTTGAGGAACATTTATGCTTTGAATATTGAACATCAGGACAAAGGAGTTTTTGAGCGAGGCAGGCGAGGAATAAAAGTGGTGGGAGGAATTGGGTTCTTAAAAGCTTTGCAAAAGTTGTTTCATATCGAAGTTGGACATGAAGAAGTTGACAATCTGTTCAAAGAATTGAGTAACCTGACACAGTTGAGGACGTTGGGAATTTATCTTAGGGTGAGAAGTGAAGACTGGAGGTCTCTGTGTGGATGTATTGAGAAGATGGAACTGCTTGAATCTTTATTTGTCGGCTCATCAAGTGAAAATGAGATCATTGATTTGGAATCCATGTCATCACCCCCCTCCGTTTCTTCGGAATATTAACCTAGTAGGGCGTCAAAAGAAATTACCAGAATGGTTTACACATCTTCAAAGTACTCTAGTCAAGCTAAGGCTTAACCATTCAATGTTGGAAGATGATCCCCTTGAAGTCCTTCAGAATATGCAGAGTCTTTTGGAGCTTGAGATCAGTAACACTGCATATGTTGGTGAGCAACTTTGCTTCAAGGACGGAATGTTTCCAAAACTAAAGAATCTCCATCTCATACGCATGAGTAGACTGCGGTCACTGATAATAGAGGAAACTGCATTGCCTATGCTTGAAGAACTATGGGTTGGTTCTTGTCCTGAAATGAAAGATTTGCCTTCTGGATTACAACATCTGAAGAAGCTTGAATACCTTGAATTTGACTTAATGCCACTGGATTTCTTGAGGTGTCAAGATTTTCAAACCGTTTTCCATGTTCCAGAAGTTTGGTTTAGTTACAGAAACAATGATGGACAAATAGAGTGGATTGCTCTGCCAGATCTCCGTGAAAACAACCTAGAGTTTATGCAAGGTTAGTCCTCAGTGAGTACTCGGTTATTTTAGCGACTTGCTATTTTTTTTTCTCTTACTTGGTCAAAGATTTAAACATAATCATGTTTTTTCCTTCTAAATTTATTTAACTTTCTTATCCTGCCCTGGCTATAAAATATATGTTTACCATAAGTCTCCAATACAATCATGTAAACAGAAATCGAAGAAGAGCAAGAGGGAGCTAGTACTTCCGGGGGTACAGAAGAGGAAGAGTAAGTTGCTTAAATTTGATTAGATATTCTTTTAATGAAGAATTTTTAAAATATTCTTCAAATTCATTTCATGTGTATATTCATGGACCGTTAAATTTTAGGTTATTAATAGAAAAGGAGGGAGGTAGTACTTCCGGAACTACTGCTACAAGCGAAGATCACGAGTAAGTTTCTTACATGCCAGCATATATCCTTATATCTACATCAAATTGCTATTATATATTTCTCATTTCTCAAAAAATATATATATGTATATATACACATATATTCATTACTCTCACATTTTCTGTATCTTATGGACAACTGAAGATCAGTAAGCAATTGCTTTTATAACATTCCTTTATAGGGATCTTGCCTACTTTAAAATACTCTTCTTGAGAGGGGTGTGTGTGTGCGTGTATAAATATATTTTTCATGTATGAAAGTACTTATATTATTTCTTCTTTCATCTTTTCTGTTTATTAAGTGCAATGTCAGAGGAAGCTACTACTTCTTCGACTAGCAAGAAAGCCGAAGATCGTAAGTAAGTTGTTTGTATACTCCGTTAAACACTAATCTTGCACAAATTTTAATTTCTCCAACCACTAATCTTATCTTATATTTCCCTATGCATTTGCAGGTAACTAAATAATTGAGTATGTCTAAAGTACTCAAATCTGATTTCCTATGTATTCAAGCAAGAACATTATTTGTTTTTTGTTTGTATTCAAGTATAAGTGTGATGTTATTTATTACTTTCGCGACTTTCAGTTTGTTTGGAGGATTATTTTTATCCACCATGAATTGTTTGTTGAACTTGTAACTTAAATTATGAACCGCCTTAATGATCATGTTGTCTTCTAAACTCAAGGCAGTATTAATGTTTCCATCAGGGGTCGTTGAATTAAAATAATTTCCGGTATAGATTTTCCACTCCATTTTTCTTCTGTAGTTCAATTTAAGTATGAATTTAGTTTCGTAGTATTCAACAGTGTCATGATCTTAATGGCCAGAGGTTCGAAAGAAAACTTTCATCTAACCACTCATAAAAAGATTCTCTGTTTTTCGCTCTGTTTCTCTCTGCTTCAATCCTTCTAAACTCTATTTAGCTTCACTGCTGACAGGTATAGACACCAAGTTTTCTACACAAAATTGTGACCATAAAAGTCTAATATGTATATTTTCATCCCCAAAGATATAATTTCCAAAAACAAAGAATTGAAAGAGGAAACGAGTTTGTAATCAACATTCCTCACCATATATAACCCTATAGAAATACGAAGATAATAGTAGAATGGAATATAATTTTTTCTCCTCATGATCTCTGAGTGATTTCCTTTTTTTTTTTTTTTTTCAAATTTTCTGGGCTATTCTCAATTGATTTCATTCGGAAATTTATTCCGATTTGGCTCCTATGCCCCGTAACACTTGAATCTGCTGCCTGCAGGTACTAGTCTCCGTCCAAGAGCAAGGTAGGGTATACAAGTGAAAACCATATATAGTAATAATCATTTAAATCTTGTATAAGATACTAAAATTGTAGAAAATATGTGAAGCCACGATACTCACAGGTGTTGAGAAAACTCGTAAAAAAAACTAGAGGATTTCTCCCCACTCTCTCTTCCTTTTACAATATATTCAGCAAATATTGCAGAAAGAAATTCCCTAAATGATATAAAAAGAAATTTCAGAGTATTAAACATAAGATAAATTTCATAAATCCTCCTGAACAGAACATCATTTTTCATTTTGCCCTCCGATTTTTTAAAATCATTCAAAATACCCAATGATATATACAAAGCAGTTTTATAATGCCCCTTATGTTTGCTTCCTTCTATATCTCTAATAGATTTTGCTGATGTGACAGTCATTAAAGGATAACCAAAGATATTTTTAATGCAAACCCTAATTATTAAATAAAAAGAAAAATTAGATTGTGTGGTCTATTTTAGTTACCCAATCAAATAGATGACTGAAATTTTTATCATTTAGCAAAATGACTCTTTGTCATTTTTTCTAGATTTGGTCAATGTCAATCAATGATTGACTCGAAAATTGATAATTAGCGTTATGGTCAATCAATCATTGATTACGGTCAATCATTGACTTACTAACTTAATAATATTTTTGATCATTTAAGAAAATTAATTAATCATTTTTTAAAAAAAGGGCTTTTAAACTAATTTTTATCATTTGTTAAAAAAACATTCTAGAAAAAAAAAAAAACAAAAGGCTATTTACCTCTAAAACCTTATATCTGCAACTTTACTCTCCACCTCAACTGAGGGTGCTAGCCCCCCTCAGGCAATCCAGTTCGATAACCCTTACAGGCAATGAATTTCAGTTTGGAACAAAAGAAAAAGAAAGAACCAGAATGTGACAACCCCCCCCCTTGGGAGAGGAGCCGTCCGTTACGTACGTAAACTTAACTTGTATTACTTTCTAAAAATTCAGAAATTTTTTTTTTTTTTTTTTTTATATATATTTGTTACTTGTTAACTTACTATTTATAAGATAACTATTCATAGAGTGTTAAAAAAAACATAAGTAAAGTATCATAGTACCATATATTACAAACCATTTCATTTTTTTTTTTTTTTTAAGCTGCGGAAATGTTTTTTTTTTTTTTTTTTTTTTTAACTTATCCATTAAGTCATACTTGTCAAAGCATGGGCCATTAGATTAAAATTCATGTAATCTTAACCCTTGATCCTTGAAGATAATTACACTTTAATCCTTATCCTATTCAGCAGTCATTTACAATATATTATGATTCAACATAGTAAATTTTAAACTGAAATATATATATATATATATACATATATATATATATTTAAAAACTGTTCAAACAACTTTTGATATTTAAAAATATCTATATGTTTAAACTGTTAAAACAATTTTACTTTTTTATTATTATTATTTTTATTTTATTTTATTTTATTTTATTTTTTTACAGTTCAGAATTAAATTCTGACTGTTGTAATTCGATTCAGAAAAATTATAAATTTCACTTCTTTTACATGATAAAGCTGTATGATGGACTTGGCATTCTTTATTGGGATTTTCATGATCACTTTTATCTATTTATGATCTTTATGGAAATTTTCCTAAATTCCCAAATTCCTTGCATAGAGAAAAAAATTTAACTAGTGACATAGAGACATACTAAATTATAAAATTACAGGAATTTACATCTTTATTACAGAAAAATCACAGTTTAATTTCTGTTTAACTCAGAAATTAATGTCGTGAATTTTCCAGTCGTTACACAGAAGGTGAGTGGAAGAGAAAATATGTAATGGTGAAAACAAAATGAAAACAAAAGAGAAAATTTAAATGTATTGTCATTTTTTTTTCTGCTAGATTTTCCTGCCAACTTTTTTTTTTTTTTTTTTTAACATGCCTTTTTTTTTTTAATGATACTTTTTGTTTTGTTTTGTTTTTACTTTCACTTTTGTTTTATATCATATCTTTTTTATTTGTTGATCGTAAGCATATCAACTAACTTTTAAATATATGTTGATATCTTTTTTAAGGATAAAGTATATATAGATATCAATACATTTAAATTTCAAAAAAAAAAAAAAAGATATTAATACGTTATGTAGCCTGTTGATTAAATTTTTCGTTTTTTTTTTTGAGTAAACATATCACCTTAGTTTTGAATATACATACATATATATATATACACACACACACACACACACACACACACATATATCTTTTACAGATAAATTATAAAATATATATATATATATATATATATATTAGGGACAGATGAAGTAAATATTAGATATCAATAAATTATCTTTTTTTTTTAAATTTTATCTTAAACTAAATTTGAAGACCGCACTAGATGTTCAAAAAAAAAACAAAACAAAACAAAACAAAAGACTTCTAAAAAAATTAGAATTTAAAGAAGAAAAAAAAAAGATGAATAAAAATTCAATAAACAGGCCCCATATATAAATGTATATTACAATTATAGAATTGGATAAGTGACTCTAAGATTATTAGGTGATTCCTAGTTTAAAGATAAATACAAAAAAAATTATTAGGCGATTCGTAGTTTAAAGATAAATACAAAACAAAAAAAAACAAAAAAAAAAAAACAAA
This sequence comes from Ficus erecta, assembly GCA_008635985.1. Taxonomy (NCBI): domain Eukaryota; kingdom Viridiplantae; phylum Streptophyta; class Magnoliopsida; order Rosales; family Moraceae; genus Ficus; species Ficus erecta. The sequence goes on along the minus strand of BKCH01001780.1, from coordinate 73,650 downwards.
ACAAAAATTCAAACTTTCTCTAATGCAATCCGCAATTTCTTGATTAATTTTCTTCCTTCCTCTACATTAGTATCCCTACTGCACTGGACGTTGCTTATTACCAGAATATCATCTTTCAATTTTTCATACCTAAGCATTGTATCTGATCTAGGGTTTTCCGTGCTTCGAGAAGGAGAAGATGGCAGATCAACAATGGCTTCCACCCGAATCACAGTGGAAATTCCGACAAGGCATAGGACTCGTATTGTCAAAGTGGTCACTTTTACAAGATTTCTTGAATGAGATGCCGAAGCTAACAGTTGAATCACTCATATTTGATATCTCACTCTTCTTATGTAGAACCCACTGTACGTTAACTGTGTGTGCTATTGCCTTCTTTTTTTTTTTTTTTTTTTTTTTAATTTTGCCTCTAAATTTTTTCGTGGTTTGGTTCTTTATAAAGCGTTTGTTTAATGGTAGAGGTTTATATTTTATTTACCGTAATTAATTTTCATTAAAATAAACTGAACTTTTTTTCATATGTTCTAATTATACATTTTAAAAATATAAGTGTAATTTTCCTCAGACAACGGAGTGGATGATGTGGCATTGATGCTGCGTAATGCTGTGCAAGATTCAGTAAATGCTGTTCTTCCATATAGCAACTGTAAAGAGGTAAATATAATTAGTTCACTATATAAATATAATTGGAATTTTTATTGTAATAAATAACAATTTTATATATCTGTTTTTGTTAGGTTGCTGAAGAATTATTGACTGCTTATAAAGAACTGTTATTGGAGAAACAAAGTGAATTAGCAAAAGGGAATCTATGGCCTTCACAACATTGGGATTCCAAATTAAGAGACGCCGTAGAGCTTTCTTTGTATGAGTGGTCAAAATTGCAAAGAAGCATCAATGAGTTTAGGTGCCTCCAAACATCCGAACTCATCGAAGATATATTCACGTTCTTCTCGATAAATGCTGGTATTTTAATTTTATTTTAATTTTTTTCCAGGTCTAAGATAATTGAATTGATATTTGACTCAGTACATGTCCCGTTCTTACTATCCTTCTTCGTGTCCCGACATTATATTTCAATTCATTGTACGTCGTTAATCTTTTTAAAACCTTCCTTCGTTATTGTGGAAGAAAATATGGAAGTTTTGTTTTAATTAGCATTTGAAGTCTCATCCAAAAAATAGGTTAAGTCTCAAAGACAAGCCGTGAAAGTTCTCATTTTCAAAAGTTTTCTTGATAGTTTTCGATGTGGGACTCTGCAAGTTTTCATTTCATATCTTTTGTCATATTTTTACTGGGTCTAGTTCTTCTTTTGATTTCATGATTTTTTTTTTTTTTGCCTAAATAAGAAATATATTTCAAATATTGACATGAAATTTATATAAAATCTCTGATGTTGTATTGTCTACTAATATCAATTATTTCCTTTTCACTAGTGCCTGATGTGGATACTTTAGCACTGAGGATGAATATTTTTTTCTTTAACATACTACGGTATCTTGTAGGTTCCCCCCAGTACTTTAAGAAGGTAATGTGATTCTTTTTTTTTTTTCTTTATTTAATATTATTATTATTTTGTTGATGAAAGTTTGACCAAACGTGACCTTGTGTTTTGTATAATATGTGCAATTCTCTAAGAAGGTGGTTTTTTTTTTTTTTTTGTTATATAGAAATTCATAATTGGTTAAGTTCAAAACTGAATATCTCAAATTTTAAATGATACATTTATTTTTACTAGCGCAGAACTCTTATTTCTTCCAAACTCAAACCCTAGATGGTATCATTGACTAAGTGGTCATTAACGACTTTGACTTCTAATATGTATCCTATTTATATTTTGTATCATAGGTTTTAAACTACAAAATTTAAAATGTTGGATTAAAATTCAATTGTATAAACTCAATTCTAGAATTTGATGTATTCAAATTGAATATATGTGAATAGTTTAGTTAGATATAATATTTGAGTAGTGTAAAGATACAAATTTGAGTGTGGTAAAACCTGTTTTTTTATTTTTTTTTTATTTAGAGTAAAAGCATTTTAAACGATAAACCACCAACTAAAAATATATTGTTAAACTAAAAAATAAAAAATAGTCAATCAATAATTGATTACTTGATAGTGAATTAGTGACTAATGGATATTAATATGATCATCAACTATTTTAACTGCCACGACAATTTTTCTAAATAGAAAAAATGTCTATATTTTTAAAATAGTATTCAAAACTGCCATCTGATCGAATTTCTCTAAACGATTAGATGTTGGTTACGGCACAAACATTATAAGCTATAATCTTATTCTTGCTTTTCGCAGGTAGCTCAACAATTAATTACTCTGCATCAAGACTGTTTGGAAGGAAACTTCAGGGCCAACAAATTTTTAAGAGAAGCCAGAAATCCGACCCAGGTAATTTGGTTTTAACCAATTGAGAAATATGTAAAATAGTTAGTTGCAAATTGAAATTGTATGATTTATACAATTAGGTTGCTTTGCAGGTTGGGAAAAAGGGAAGACAAGTGTATGGTAAGAAACGACAACGCATTCGAAGAAGCAGAAACAGAGTTAATTAAGACAGAAACAAGGATGATAGTGGCTACTTTATATTTAAAAAAAAAAAACAAAATTATTAGTTTTAAAATACTTCGTATATATCCTCAATTTTGTATTTAGCCCCTTACTATTTTCTTGTTCTAAATTCTAAGCAGCTTGTTTTAAAATGAAACATTTACACATTTTATTTTTTACTTTTAGTTACTCCCTATATATACATGTTTCCAGTTTCTCACATTTACGAGGGGGAAAAAAAAAAAAAAAAAACACTTAATCGCCCCCTTTTTTGTTTTTTGTTTTTTTTGTTTTTTTGTATAGAAGTACAACAGAATCACCCTTTATATGTTGAATATAAATTCAATTAACGAAATACATAGTACAATTTTTGGTTTTTTTTTTTTTAAAAAAAAAAAATCTCAAACTATACATGCATATTGATGCATGCAGCTGTGGAACAAGACACGGCATTAATACAAAGCACACACTATGTTTTAATAACACACAGACTCAAAACTTCAAAGACATTTGAAGCAATTTTATTCGATAGGTAGGCGATATAGATCTCCGCAACTTCCACCGTCGATATCAAATTTCGCAAATTCTACTTAATTTCAACCTCCACCTCCTCCAGTAACTGCCCTAGCTAATATTTCAATGTTACCGGTATCTAGTGTGATCCATGTTATTGTTCGAAATCGTATCATGTTACATGCAATTTACATAAAATTATAGGTAAATCGATTAATTTTTGCATGAGTCTAAATAGAAAGACATCTACCAAAATTCGGCTGCTAGACAAGAGATAATTCCTATAATTAGGATCATCTATCGGTTTGTGCATGTTCCTTTTATGCTGGAGTCATACTAATCTTTTCGGTACCATTATAATTTTATGGAAGACAAATAGTTATACACATTTAAAGTCACAATCCTCAAATACATATAAAAGAAAATATTCTGATTTAAAATATCTGAGAAACGAAGAATTTTTTTTTTAAATATTCTTCAAATTCTTTTCATATGTGATTTTTTTTTTTTTTTTTTTTTGGATAAATTTTTCATATGTGTATTCATGGATCGTTAAATTTTAGGTTATTAAGAGAAAAGGAGGGGGCTAGCACTTCTGGAACTACTGCTTAAAGGGAAGATCACGAGTAATTTTCTTACATGCCTGCATATATACTTATATCTACCTCAAAATGCTATTACATATTTCTCAAAATATATACACACACACATATATTCATTACTTACGTTTTCTGTATATTTAGAGCAACTGAAGATCAGTAAGTAATTGCTTATAAGATTCCTTTATAGCAATCTTGTCTCCTTTAAAATACTCTTCTTGAGTGATATTTTTGTGTGTCTTTGTATATATACAATTTTTCATGTACGAAAGTACTTATATTATTTCTTATTTCACCTTTTTCTATTTATTAAGTGCAACGTCCAAGGGAGCTTCTACTTCTTCGACAAGTAAGAAAGCCGAAGATCATGAGTAAGTTGTTTGTATACTTCGATAAAGAATAATCTTGTACAAATTTTAATTTCTCCAAACTAATTACATACTAGTTATTCTATTTTCTGTTTCAGAAAATAACATTCTTCTTATGTTGCCTTTTATATTTGCAGGTAATTGAATAACGGAGTATGTCTAAAGTACTGAAATCTGATTTCCCATGTATTCAAGCAGAAGAATATTTGGTCTTGGTTTGTATTCAAATGTAAATGTGATGTTATTTATCACTTTCGCCACTTTCAGTTTCTTTGGAGCATTATTTTTATCCACCATGAATTGCTTGCTGAAATTTTTAAGTTAAATTATGAACCTTTTTTTTTGCTGAATAAATTATGAACCTGTTGAATGATCATAATCTTAATATTACTATGGCGAGTGATTGAATTAAAATAATTTCCGGTATAGATTTTCCACTCTATTTTTCTTCGGTAGTTAATTTAGATTTTGGATTTTCTTTTTAGTATTGGACATCCTCTGTTTTTTAACTTCCTCTGTTTTTTCACTCTGTTTCTCTCCACTTCAATCTTTCTTCACTCTGTTTTTGAGCATAGGAAGCTTAATGTGTCTATTTTCATTACCCAAAATTTTGTTAAGTTATGGAGCCTAACTAATGCCTTATGAAGAAACCTCTTTCGCAAAGATAGTATGCAGAGCAGATCGACCTCATTAAGGGTATTTTGAGGATTTCACATGTAATTTTGGTTTCCCTAGGTTTTTTTTTTTTTTTTTTTTAAGGGGGTGCTATAGTTAGGTTTTATTATTATGAAAGGTTAGAGAAAACACAAAGAATGTGAGGTAGTTAGGTTTTTTTATAAACTTCTTGATCATCATAGTGAATTACTGCAGTAACTAAAACATGACATAGTTTCACATTACGGTGAACTAGTATAAAATTTCTTGGCGTGTTTGCGCGTTTTATTTTCTTCCATTTATTTGCTCTCAGTGATATTGAATTAGGTCGTGAACTAATTCTCAACAAATTTAAGTTTCAAAATCAAAGTATTGAAAGAGAAAACAAGATTGTAATCAACAGTGCTCACGGTGTTTGACATTTTTGAAATCTTTCCAAAACTAAAGAAGCTCAACCTTGAAGACTTGAGTGGATTGCGGTCACTGATAATAGAGGAAACGGCATTGCCTATGCTTGAAAAACTATCTATTTTACTGAATATTTTTCTGCATTAAAAATCATAATTTTGATCATGGCGTTTATGAATATTTTTGATTTTTCTATGAACTACAAAGTTTAGCCAAGTTTGCGTCGCCGCAAAGTTTTTTTTTTTTTTTTTCTTTCTAATATAGTAGCCTAGAAAATTATTTAAAAAAGAAATTGTTTCGATCTTTGGAATCCAATGCAAAGGAAATTTGTTTTATTTTTTGTTTTTTGTTTTTTATCTCTTTAGGTTCGCATAGCCTGTCTCAAGCAAACGACAATGATAAATAAACAAAACCAAAGTTCACTAAAACTTCCTGAAAAAATGTCAATTTCTCGATTCAGATTGTCGCATACGTTCAGTGCATGATAGAGCAAAGAACATTCTTAGCAATCTGAAAGAGAATTTAAATAATTTTTTTAAAAAAAAGCTAGACAAAAGGACAATGAAAAACAAAAATAATATAGAAAAAGAATCTCTAGAATGATTGATGAAGAAAAGAATCAGTGCTATTTTCTGAAGAACAAGGCATACAAGCAATGAACACAAATATTTTCTAAAGTAAAACAATCTCCATCAGATCCTTGTTTCTTCGATTCTATTTTTCAAATTCTTGTTCCATAGTTTCCTGATGATAACTCATCCTACTCTACACCTGAAGAAATTCAAACGGTAAGTTAATTTCAAATCAAGTTAATTACAATATTCCACATTTTTAAGTTCCAAGTTCTATCTTTTCTTTTCATTTTTTTTTTTTCTTCTTCTTCCCCCCTCCCCTGATAAGGTATTTTCTCTTCAGTTATATTTCAATCTTATGCGTGGGCAATTTGGATATATGATCAGTCTTTCATCAGATCCAAGTCTTCAAAACTTTTGAAAGGGGTGAGCTTCCGAAACTTCCAACACTTTGTTTGTTTTTGTTTTTGTTTGTTTGTTTTGTTTTGTTTTGTTTTTTAAACAAGGTTGTTTAATGAATAAAACGTGAAATAGAAGGATTTTACCCACACATTTTTTTCCTACTTTCAAAACAAATTAAAAAGTACTTTTATTAGGGGGCTGAGAAAAATTCGTCTTGTTTTGTTTTTTTTTTGAAACATAGATTTAATGTTATAATTAATAAGAGTATGATACAATAATAGTTTCTACAAACGTAGTAATTCCTCCTACCAAAAGAGCTTATCATTTGAAAAAAACTTTGCTCTTGAAAAAATATAATGAGTTAGATACATCTTAAATAACACATGAAACTCAAAATAAAGGTAAGTAAAGTTCTGTGTAGTTTGAATAACAGTCAGTTTATCTAACTCCATGAAATGGAGATTAAAAAATAATACTAGTGATCTTTAGGCTGATCTAGTTATTGTCTAGACTAATGTCATTTTCTGATATCTATAGCATAAACCGTAACTAGATAAATGATGTTCCCAAGAAAACTAGTGATTAGAACTTTAGAAGATTGACAATTTTGGAAGCCATAGATTGGCACGAACATGGTCGCAGACGGACTAGGAACATGGTTGGGTCGAACCAAGATAGGGTCAGTAGCTTAAGACCTAGGATGGAGTCCCGGTCAACCTGGGAACAATAATGATTAGAGTGTCAATCTAGGAGAGAGGTCAATGTCGGGGTTGGCTCTGTTCTCGGCCTTGGTCCTAGACCGACTCTGACACTGACCCCAACCCCATACCTGCTTCCACTACAACCTCGACCTTGATCGTGACCTCAACACCAACCCTAACCCAACCCCTATGACGTTATTGTCCCCGACCCAGTCTCTATCACCATTACAGTCCCTAATCCCTACCCTAGGCCTAGGCCAGCCTTGATCTCGTCTATGAGCTCAACTTCAACCCGTAACCTGGGCCAACCTTGTAACTGTCACAGTAGGGATCATACTAAAACTTTTAAATATATTCTAAAAAACTCTCTTATTTTATTTTTTTCTTTTTTCTTTTTTTGAATACCGCTTTTAATATTTTAAAAGAGATGAATAGGATTCATTAAATTTGTATGATTTAAATGGAGCGTAAACTAAAAAATTATATTTATTACACAATACAACGATTTAACAAAACCCCAAATATTGTACTAAGTTATTACATTTTTAATTTAATATAATACATAACCAAATACCGTATTGTATAGGTAATACAATCTCATGCAACACAAAATAATAAACCTTACTTAATACATATAATAAAATACGGGCTATCAAACATAAACCATAAGTAACTTAAAAGATGTCCGAACTATGAAGCATTCTGAAAAGGGGGAAAAAAAGAAAAAGTAAAGGATACTGAACTTAAAGAAGGAAAAGAAAAAGAATCGGTGGAATGGCTGATGAAGAAAAGAATCCATATATATTCTCTCACAAGAATCATTGTTTCTTGAATTCTATTTTTCAAATCCTCGTTCCCTAATATCTTGATTATTTCTCAGCATATTACGTCAAGCTCTGATTGTATGACGCAGTCCAGCTTCTGAAGAAATCCAAAAGGTATGTTTTATCTGATCACATCTAGTTGTCAGGCTCCTATTGGTTACCTTTCACATGAAGTAAATATATGTCTCAAGTTGAGTTGACGATTTGTGATTTTGATATCTCAGGTCGTTCCTCGGATCCAAGTCTTCAGAACTTTTAAAAGGGGTAAACTTTTGAATCATCCAACTTTTATATATATAATTTTTAATAACAAGGTTGTTTTGATGAATAAAACGTGAAAGGGTTTAGAGTTTTTACCACACTTTTGTTTTCAATTATAAAACTAAAAAGTGGCCGAGACAAGAATTTTATTAGTGAAATAGACGATATTTAAAATAACATATAAATAGCTAGAGAAGCATTAATACAGTTGATTTCTACAATTTTTATTTTTTTTTCTGTTAAAGTTTCCATATTGCTTAATTTTGCACTCTTAGCACTTGCATTTGTAATAGATAGGTCAATCACATAAATACCATTTTTCTTATAGATCAAAAGCGAAATATCATTTTTACTACCCTCCAAACGAACATTTCATAGAAACTCCATTGACACTATCATAAGAAAAAGAACTGATATTATCAAAGCTTTTACACCAATTAAAACACATATTAATTTTGATCAAACATGTTACATGTGAGAAATGTACCTATCTTGCTCAATGAACTTACTAGAATTGCAAGCTACGAACGTAGCACCACGAGACTTTAACACACTCACTCTTTGAAGAATTCATGTCACAAAATCATAAAATTATGATTCTCCATTCAAGAAGAACTCTGAAAATCTGAAAAACCATAATTTCATCCTTCAAGAAAATCTAGAAAACCAAATTCATAAATCCAACATCCTCAATTCAAAATTCCATCATCAAAACTTTCAATTCATTACCCTATTTCCTCAATTTCATTACCTAGCACAATAATTTTCCCCAATTTCTAAATTTCACAAAATCTTAGAATTCCAAAATCACCAAATTTAAAGCATCGATAGAAGTACCTTTGATCTTCGATGAAATTAAGACTAGAGAATCAATAGAAGAGCAAATCTCGAAGGTTTGACGGTGAGAATGCACCAAAAAAAAAAGAAAAATCTTTCTTCCTGGGGGGAGAATGAGGGTGGAGGTGTGGAGAAGAAGAACGGTTGTTTTTCTGAAAAGAATGTCTGATAGGATTTAGACTTTTAGTTTTTGTCTTTTAATAATTAATCCCCATCATCCAAGGGTTAAGATCTAAAGTTAGGTTATGATATAATATAATGGTCCAAAATAGGTCTAGGAAAACTACTAAGTCGGCCCCTTTTAATTCCGTTTTTTTTTTTTTTTTTTGATCAAGAGGGCCAGCCCCGCAGCGCAACGGACTTGGCCTTGAAGCCAAGTCTGCCCCGCGAGCAATGGCAGATCTAGGGGGGCTAGTCGGGGCTACAGCCAACACTACGTAAACAAATTTTGCATCCTAATACAACTAATTCTATCAATTGTGGGGACTCGAAGTGTTAAATTTTTTTTTTTAAATTTTAAATGAAACTAGATTGTAAGCAAAGAGCTCTAAAATTGGGTTGTCACATCATCGAATAAAAGACATGAATCTTTCGAGTGTATTAAAGCCCTTATCACCGTCACATGCGATATAACATAATAAAACGTTAGTAATACCAGTTACACTATATTGATCTATAGTCATCTAGAACATCTTATGCTTAATAATTTACTAATGAACGTTTGCGTTACAATCATATATGATTTCATATGGTCTAACAATAGTAGATCAATATCCTTAACAAGAGAATCAATATTTTTTACACCAATATCCACAAGAAGAGGGGATCTAGAAAATTTTAGGTGTTACATTATCAACATATTCCTTTTTTTTTCCCCCTTCAAGTACTTGAAGGTGGGGAGATATTCAAGCTCTACATCTTCTCATGGAGTCAGATATGTAATTATCACTAAGATGTATGTGCAATCACCATAAGCATCATAATCCTGTTTCCATTGTAGTTACTTCTGTAATGTTTTTTAAATGTGAGGTTAAACTGCAATTTTTGAAAAATAGTGGGACAACAACGAAATTGTGTAAAATAGCACGGTTATAATATCATATTTTAATTTGGCACACCAATGTAATAGCACATTACATTATTTAACCTAAATTAGCTTACTCTAATTTTCCGGACGTTACATTATTACATTAATCATAAGAATTAAGAACCAATGTTAAACTGGGGGGAATTGACATTAAGTGGGTGGCTGGTGTGAGACAGGAGGTTTTGTATTTGCCAACAGTATTATGATGTGCTTAATTTCTCTTATTCCAATTTATTTTTTCTTTCTTTTGTTGAACCAAAAAAAATTGTGTGAGAAATTTACAAAGTACTATAACGTGTGGTTATGAGAAAGATTAATGAATAAAGTATCAACTTTTATGCAGAGCCCTAGTAAATAAAGACAACTTGGTACTTGCAACCAAATGAAGTAAGCAAGAATGGCAGAGGCTGTAGTAGGCGTTATTACAGACAAGCTGTTCGCATTATTGACGGAAGAAGCGAGCTTGTTGAAGGAAGTTGACGAAGAAGTTCTGGAAATTGCACGTGAGCTGGGGAGCATCTTATCTGTCCTGAAGGATGCTGATAAAAGGGCAGAAACCGAAGAGGATAACGTAAACGACGGTGTTAGATCGTGGGTGCAAGAACTAAGGGAAGCTGCATTACAAGCAGAAGATGTCATCACCGACTACAGACATCACATGGCTGAGCAGCCATGTCTCGGCAATCAACGGAGTTTTGTTGAATATCTCCGAAACATTGCTTGTTTTATACCTTTCTATTGCTCAAGCCTAAAACGAGGCCATGACTTGGCCTGGAAGATACAAAACATCGAAAGCAGGCTTATTAAAATCAACAAACGAAGTAAATCGTATGGCTTTATCAATTCCATTCAGCAGGGGTCTACAAGTAATGCTACTCAACATGTTGTTACTTCATATGACCCTCGAGGGGCATCCCGTTACCTTCGTGAAGATGAGCTCGTGGGCATTGAAGCTGCTAGAGATAAATTGGTTGGTGTTTTATTAGATGAGTCATCCCAACGTACGGTCATCCCAGTGGTCGGCATGGGAGGATCGGGGAAGACCACTCTTACCCACCAAGTTTATGATCTTGTGAAAGGAAGGTTTCAGTGTCATGCGTGGGTTCAAGTGCCTCGAGAATGCAGAAGAGAGGAGCTTTTGAGAATATTGACAAGAGAGCTTTTTGAGTCAACAAAGGTATCTGTACCTAGTGAAATTTATGCAATGGATGAAGGAAAACTCACAGATAAGTTGAGAGAGTATTTGAAAGAAAAGAAGTATCTTGTCGTATTCGATGACGTTTGGAATGAAGACTTTTGGGGCAATATTGAACATGCTTTAAGCGACGATAAAGTTGGTGGAAGAATAATGATCACGACACGAAAAATGCAAGTGGCAAGGTTTTGTGAAAGTTTTTCCTCTGTCCACATTCACAACATGGAGCGTTTGCCGGTAGAAAAGGCTTGGGAACTCTTTTGTAAAAGGACTTTCAGACCTGGAGGTTGCTGTCCTGAGGAATTGGAGAAGATTTCGGGCGACATTGTTGAAAGATGCGAAGGTCTGCCTCTTGCAATTGTGGTTATAGCTGGTCTTCTATCAAGAAAAAACAAGACCATTCACGAGTGGCAAAGATTCCATGCTAGCCTCAGCTCAGAGCTGGAGAATGATCTTCAACTGAAAAGTATTATAAAAATTTTGTCCCTCAGTTACTACGACTTGCCTTACTACCTCAAATCCTGCCTTTTGTACTTTGGCATGTTTCCTCGCGGCCACTCTATAAGGAACGGAAGGTTGATTAGACAATGGATCGCAGAGGGCTTCGTCAAAGCAGTGCAGGATAAGACATTAGAAGATGTCGCACAAGAATACATGAATGAGCTGATAAATAGAAGCTTGGTTGAAGTGTCAGAATCTGATGTGACTGGAAAAGCTAGGGAGTGCCGTGTTCATGATCTTTTGCATGAGATCATTCTCAAGAAGACGAAGGAAGTTTGTTTTTGTCAACTTTGGTCGGAAAGTACTACTGCATCAAAGTTTCAAGGAACTACTCGTCGTCTTTCGATCAAGATCAATAGCTCAAAGGATGGTATGCACGGCATTAAATTTCCTCACGCCCACTCTGCTATTGTTTTTTGTGAAGATGAGACAGTCAACAATATCGTGCCCGTATTCGTGAGAAATTTCAAGTTCTTAAAAGTACTTGATTTCGAAGATGCTCCACGTCTAGATCATCTCCCTGAAGAGATTGGAAGGTTGTTTGACTTGAGATATTTAAGTGTACGGGGCACAAAAGTGAAGGTTCTTCCAAAGTCCATTTCGAAGTTAGAAAACTTGGAGACACTGGATCTACAGAATTCATTTGTGTGCGAGCTACCGGCCGACTTGATCAAAAGGCTTTGTAAGTTGAGGAACATTTATGCTTTGAATAGTGAACACAAGGACTCAAAAGGTTTTATGGAGGGAGGGCGAGGAATAAAAGTGGTGGGAGGAATTGGGTTCTTAAAAGCCTTGCAAAAGTTACTTTATATCGAAGTTGGCCATGAAGGGGTTGATGATCTGTTCAAAGAATTGAGTAACCTGACACAGTTGAGGACGTTGGGAATTTATCTTGGGGTGAGAAGTGAAGACTGGAGGTCTCTGTGTGAATGTATTGAGAAGATGAAACTGCTTGAATCTTTATTTGTAGGCTCATCAAGTGAAAATGAGATCATTGATTTGGAATCCATGTCATCACCCCCTCAGTTTCTTCGGAATATTAACTTAGTTGGGCGTCAAAAGAAATTACCAGAATGGTTTAAACATCTTCAAAGTAATCTAGTCAAGCTAAGGCTTAGCCACTCAATGTTGGAAGATGATTCCCTTGATGTCCTTCAGAATATGCACAATCTTTTGCAGCTTGAGATCCATCACGATGCATATGTTGGTGAGCAAATTCATATCAAGGAAGGAGCGTTTCCGAAACTGAAGGTGCTCAAACTCGGAAACTTGAGTAGACTTCGTTCGTTCATAATAGAGGAAACCGCACTGCCTGTGCTTGAAGAACTATATCTTGGGCCTTGTCCTCAAATGAAAGATGTGCCCTCTGGATTGCAACATCTGAAGAAGCTTAAAACCCTTGTGTTTAACCTATTGCCACTGGAATTCACATTCTTTCAAGATTTTCGAACCGCTTCACATGTTCCACAAGTTGGATTTACTCATAGAAACAATCAAGGAGAAACACAGGGGATCACTCTGCTAAATCTCCTCAGACTCCGACAACAGTTGGTGCAAAGTAAGTCCTCAGCCATTACTCGGTGATACTGTTAACCCTTTTTTTTTTTTTGGCCTTTTCACTGCGTGGGGGATTTAAGCGTAATTTTATTGCTTCGTTCTGAATTTATAGATTGATATTATCCTGTCATGGCTACTGTATATATGTATTAGGGATGGAAGACAAGCAAGATGAAGCAAGTACTTCCGGAACTTCATGAGTAAGTTTCTTACATGCCTGCATATATACTTATACCTACTTCAAAATGATATTTTATGTTTCTCAAAATATATTTACATCTATATTCATTGCTATCACGTTTTCTGTATATTAAGAGCAACTGAAGATCAGTAAGTAATTGCTTATAACTTATCTTTATAGTGATCACGTCTACACTTCTTGAGGTGTGGGTGTGTGTGTATGTATATATTTATGTATATAAGTACTTATATTATTGTTTCTTTCACCTTTTCTGTTTATTAAGTGCAACGTCAGAGGGAGCTACTACTTCTTAAACTAGTAAGAAAGCCGAAGATCATGAGTAAGTTGTTTGTATACTTCGATAAACAATAATCTTGTACAAATTTTAATTTCTCCAAACTATTTACATACTAGTTATTCTGTTTTCTGTTTAAGAAAATAACATTTTTCTTATATATGCAGGTAATTAAATAATTGAGTACGTCTAAAGTACTCAAATCTGATTTCTTATGTATTCAAGCAGAACAATATTTGCTATTGGTTTGTATTCAATTATAAGTGTGATGTTATTTTTTACTTTCGCGACTCTCAGTTTCTTTGGAGGATAATTTTTATCCACCATGAATTGCTTGCTGAACTTGTAAGTCAAATTATGAAACTTTTTTTTTTTTTGCTGAATAAATCATGAACCTCTTGAATGATCACACTCTTAATATTTCTATGGTGAGTGGTTGAATTCAAATAACTCTACTTTTCTTCCTTAGTTCATTTAGACTTGGATTTGTCACTCTTTATTACATCCTCTGTTTTTTGACTCTGTTTCTCTCCACTTCAATATTTCTTCACTCTGTTTTCAACATAGAAAGCATAATACGTCTATTTTCACTATCCAAGATTTTGTTAAGTTGTGAAGCCTAATTTATGTTCTATGAAAAAATGCCTTACGTATAGACAGTAGGCAGAGCGGATCGACCTAATCATTAAGGGTATTTTGGGTTTTAAAATATAATTTCGGTTTCCCTTGGTTTTCTTTATAAAAAGGGGGGCTGTAGTTAGGTAATTTTTTTATGAGAGGTTAGAGAAAACGCAAAGAATGTAAAGGTGTGAATTTTTCTGATAAAGTTCTTGATCATTATAGTAAATTACTATAACGGCTGAAACATGATGTAGTCTCACATTAAGGTAAACCGGTATAAAAATTATTGGTGTGTTTGTATGTTTTATTTTCTTTCGTTTATTTGCTATCGGGGATATAGAATTAGGTTGCGAACTAATTCTCAACAAATTTTAGTTTCAAAATCATAGTATTGAAAGTGAAAACAAGTTTCTAATCAACAGTGCTCACTGTGTTTGACATTTTCGAAAAACGATGTTTGGGCTGCTTAATTTGCTTATTTGACTTGAGATATTTGACCGTACGAGGGAGAAAAGTGAAGGTGCTTCCAAAGTTCATTGAGAAGTTGGAAAACTTATTAGAGGCGTTGGATGTAAGTAGATAATATGTATATGAACTACGACTGACATTGTCGAAAGGCTTTGTAAGTTGAGGAACATTAATGCGTTAGTTTGCTTTTGTTGGTGACGGTTAGCAACTTTGCTTCAAGGACGGGATGTTTCCAAAACTAAAGAAGCTCAACCTCGAACACTTGAGTAGATTGCGGTCACTGATGATAGAGGAAACTTCATTGCCTAGAACTATGTGCATGTTTGGTTCTCCATCTCCAACTCAAGATTTTCAACTCAGTTTTTGGTTTTTTTTTTTCCCCCTTTTTTTTTCTTTTTGAAAAGTCAACAAAAAAATTAAACTAGTTTTTAAAAGACAACCAACTCTAATGTAAAAATTTCAACTCTAACCGGTGAATCAAATGTGGTCATAATACTGAGACAATGCATTCCAAAACATTATATATCTTTATTGAATAGAGAATGAGGGAAGAGCAAGAGGGAGCTAGTCCTTGGGGACTCAATATATCTCATAATACTGAGCAGTGGCTTCAGAATCGCCAAGAACCAAAATGATCATAAATTTTACAAACTTATTATGTGGGTGTTGTGCATTTCTCAAAGTGATTTGTGTCATGTAATATATATTGACTAACACCATTCCAGATGAAGGTTTATTTCACGGAGCTAGTGGTTAATTGCCTTTCTCTGCTGTTCTGCATATTATAATTGGATAGTCTTTTTCGTCTAACAATGGCTTGAGCACTGTAATCTACAATCAATTTGGATGAAGGATCAATGACCAAATCGGGTGTCGCCTTAGGTCTCTACTTGATTACCTTGAATTGATCTAATGTATGAATGAGAAAGTAAAATTAGGATGGGTAGTCTATTTTGGTCACCAATTTAATAGATGTCCAAACTTTTTCTTTATTAGTTAGCAAAATGGTCGTTTGTCATTTTTTCTAGATTTGATCAATCATTGACCATGATCAATCAATTATTGACTTGAAAATTGATGATTTACGTTATAATTGACTGTACCAAATTAATATTATATGATCAATCATTAACCATTTAGGAAAATTGATTGATCATTTTAAGAAAAATGGCATTTTAAATAATTTTTAAAACCCAGTAATTTGTTAAAAAAACTTCTAAAAAAAGCTATTTACCTCTAAATACATACGAATTTAGAATGGTTTACCCTCGATATATGTGCTACTATACATAGGGCTAGTTTGGTTAGGTTTTTGAAGACCCCAAAAGTCCTTTACATAAATTACGATGTTAATATTGTGTTCGGTAAAAATACTCAAAAGTCATTTGCATAAATATATCAATACATTTTAATAGTTATATGCAAAGCTAGAATTTGAAACTTTTTCTTTTTGCTTTTAGTTCTCGTTTTGCTAAAAGTAAGAGTAGAAATTCTATCAAAAGCACAACAACCCCAAACTAGTCCATATATAGTGAAGTCTAAACCCCCATTGGGATTATAAATTTTAAAAGAATAATGAATTCAAATTTTATAAGAGAAAGTGTTATAAAAAATTTTAAATAAGACAAAAAAAAATCTCAAAATAGTGATTCAGACTGATTTTTAATTTCTATAGATAAAAAGAACAGGATATGTATGAGAATAAGATTTGGGAGAAAGAAAAAGGGAATAGAAGTAGATTGAGAGGATAAGAACATGGAAAATAACACCAGTTGAAAAACGACAATAAAATTAAAACAGACTATTAAAAAAAAAAAGAAAAAAAGATGAAAAGGGTGCGGTTAGGTAATTGGTAGAAACCGTATGAAGAAGTCTTTCATGCAATGACAAATTGGTAAGTTGTTGCGTGTTCCAGCCCATCCAATAAAAACAAGTTTCATGTGATCATCAGTGTTTAAAAAACCCGTAACAGGTCAATGTCACATTTTAATAATTCCAATTGAAATATTTTAAACAAAGTTTAGGTCATTAATAAAGATAAAAATTTAATCAAGAATATTATAAAATTAATCTTTCACTTATTACTCTACCTTTAAGCTGTACATAATAAGTTCAAAAATGTCCAGATATTATGCTAATTGTCAACACAAACTTCAATTTAATAACAACACACAGACGCAAATATTAGACATTCATAGCAAGCATATTGTAATACCAAGTATTTCTACAATAATACGATTTCTTTTGTTTTAAGAAACTTGTACAAAATTTGAAGATATGCATGAAAAAGCCGGTTAAGGTTTTTGTTACGTTTTGTGAGTTTTATGATTTCATAAGACTCGAAAATGATTGCTGAGTCAAGCAAATGACTTTTTAGGCAAAAACGAGCTAAATCGTCAAAAATTTTATGTTGGTCAAAGTTTGACCGAAAAACGCCGACGGTTGACCAAAAAGTCAACTGTTGACCACGGGAGTCAAAGTTTGGCGGGAAAGTCAGCGGTTGACAAGAAAGTCAATGGCAGACGAGAAAGCCAAAAATTGACTCAAAAAGTTAATGAAAAAGGCTGTACTATTAAATAATTCGTAGTATAGAATTGTACTGCGTAAAGCCGTTTTTATGATTAAAATGATATGTTTAGGATTCAAAACCACCATAGAAAATCAAGCACATTAATTAGGATATCTTGGGCCAAGTGATTCCAAGTTATAAGAAAATTTTTATACAGTTCGGTTTTACACAGATGAATTTTGGACTGCAGTTCAAAGTACCAATACTGCGTATAATTGAATCCAGTATTGGAAATACCTGTGTTAACTTAAGAATGGACTGTCTAATAACAAAAAGTGGCAAACAAGCCTTAAGGTAGGCTTACATCACTTACTTTTTAAATATTGCATCATTATGTTATTAAAAAAAAATTGGAAAGTATTTGGTTTAATTTGGACCATGCATGGCCGGCCAACTCATGAGGGGTAAGGGTCAATTCCCAAAAATTTTGGGGGTCAAAATCCAATTTCAAGAACTTCTCCAACCTCTATAAATAGGTGACCCCAAAAATCAAATTAATTAGAGAAAAGCAACTAAACTTTGCCAAAATCTTTACCCACCAAAACCGGATTTGAGGGAGAAGGAAAGAGAGGAATCCTAGCCTAAATCAAGAGCAAATTAGGAGAGTAAGGGTCGGTTTTGGTTGAGGAGCAAGCAAGAAGAGTGAAAAAAAAAAAAAAAATTTGGTGCCCAATTCCCTAACCAAGGCCGGTTGTAGGGGGGGAGAACCAAGCAAGTTTGGACTGGATTTTTGGAGCCAAAGTGTGGCTGGATTTTAGCAAGTTGGTGACCTGAAATTGGGCAAGGGAGCTGGACATTTTGGGGAGCCAATTTCCCTTGGAAAGCCGGCTGTGAAGGGAGGGAAAAGGAGAAGAGAAGCAAGCTAATTTTGGACCCGAAATTGAGGTAAAATCTTTGGATCTATAAGCTTTTCATTTAAATTTCAATTGAGGAAATTTAAATGTATTTAAGCAATTGGTTGTAAGAGCATAAGCTCACTGTTTATTGCTGCCTTAGTTTAAAAAAATTAGGGTTTGTGCTTGATAGGTTAGGGTTTTGTTGGTGGTTGCAAAAATATGCATGTTAGGTGTTTGATGGTTGGTTAGGGTTTTATAAATTTATGCATGATGTGTATGTTGATGTGAATGATGAATGTTGAACGTTAGAAACCGCTGCATGTGTGTATTAGAGCTCCCGCGGTGGCTGGTCGAGCTAGGTTCCGCGTTTAGGACGTAAAATGAACTCCAAACCGAAAAACTGTCAGGTTCGGGTGGATCCTGACCAGTTTCGGGAAAAGTTAATTTTGAGGCCTTTAGAGGCCGAATTGAGAAAAACTCAAAACATGAAAGTTGTAGAACACAGTTTTTCCTAGGGGGATACGCGAACAGTTTTCCAAAATGAGGCTCCAATGGCCTCCATTTTTATGAAAACCCGAGACCAATGTGCCCAGACTTCAATACACGACCAGTCAGTTTCAAATGAAAACTGACAAGGATATGAGCGAAACTGGGTTTTCCTCAAAACACGAAAGTTATAGGGATTTTCGATAGCTAAAACTTTCGTGAAGAAAACTTTTCCAAAATCTGTTTAGATTTTTAAATGGAAATGGATTTCAAAAACTATACAGGAAATAGGGAATTCCTGTGCAGAATTTCCCAAAACAGTACAGAAAGAGGAAAATTTTTATATGAACTGACAAATGGCATTGTGAGACTGTTCCAAAGACAGTTTCCAATAGTCAATAATTTTTATGAATTTTATTTTACGATTTCCAATTTTTAAGTAAAATAAAGGGTTTTGCACCAAAAACATAAGGTTTTCTCAAAAGAAAACAAAAATGAATTTTAAAATTTAAAGTTAAACTAAAATAAAAATAAGTCGATTAGATTAGATTTAAATCCTAGGGTTACTCAATGTAACCAAGTAGGATAACGTAAAATTACGTAAGGGAATATAACTAAGGTTATATAAGAATGTTGGTTATACTACCAACATTTCTAACCCTTACTTTTGTTCCATCTCAGAATATAATATACGACGGTGTTCCGACGAACTCAAGCTAAACAGTGGACACATCAATCACAAACAAGGTAAGTACAACTCCGCCTACAGTATAGGCTTTGTTGTGTATACTTGCCTAAGTATGTGTGTAAAATGTTATGCGTTTCAGAATGTAACATTGTTAAATGCTATGTTATATGTTAGGAAATGCTATGGTATGTTCTATATTATAAAAAGTTAAATGTTATGATTGTATGCTAGGGTTTAGAAAATGTCATGAAAAATGCTATGAATTTACGAAATGCGATAGATGTATGTTATGAAAGTATATTATGTAGAAATGCTATGATAAAAGTCATAATAAGGTTATGAGATAAGAATGATAATTAATAGTGTGAAACATCACGATGCATGTTCACCAATTAAAGATCAAATATGAGACAATGAAAGTTATAATAGCAAGCAAGCTTGCCTGTGTCGTACCGACCCGCGTTAGGTCGGGTTGAGCTATGGCAAGAGTAAGCCCATAGTTGCGCGCCCGGTACAGACACTTACGTTATAGGGCCCATAAGATAAGATGAGTTAAGATAAGATAAGATAAGTTAAGATAAGAAAGTTACGAATGAATAAGGAAGCATAATAAAGCATAAATGGCTCATGCATATGTTAAGATAAGTTACAACATGATATGATTTATGTTAAATATGTTATAATTTGTTGTGTCGCGGTATAGGATAGTTGTACTTGCTGAGCGAAAGCTCACTGTCTTACGTCTATGCTGTAGGTAAGCAACCTGCTAGCAATTGCTGATACAAGATGGAGGGGCGAGGCTTGGCGGACTGTGAACCGTGGGAATTATAGAACCGCTACGCGTTTTGAATTTATGTTTATTAAGTCAAGATACGCCAAACGACTTTAATTAATTTTTGTTATATCTTATGTACGTTTTCGTGTGAGTGTCACACAGTAAAAAAAAAAAAAAAAAAAAAAAAAAAAAAATTTCCGCTGCTTATGTTAAGTAAGTAAGTACGAAATATACGTATGTATGTATGGTAACGGCCTGTGCTAGGCGGGTCGTTACAGAGTTGGTATCAGAGCGGTTCCCTGCGATCAAAATTTCACAGTCAGCCTGCCATCGCCGCCATCATTGTAAGTCAAAAATTTATTGTCATGTATTAATCTTTACTATGCGATTATATGTTGATAGATACACGATTATGGACCCCGTACGAGTAGAGGAGGATCGAGATGCAGTTACCTCGTTCTACGAGTCATTTCCTTTAGTGTTCGACGGTACGAGACGGACCGTGACATTAGCAGCATGGTTATATGACATGGAGTCGATCTTCCGCACGAGTCATATCCAGGCTCGCCTACAGGTCTCGCTGGCCAGCCGATGTTTGAGGGCTGACGCTCGTCTTTGGTGGATGACTTTTGGCGAGAGGGCACTGCCAGAGCGTACTTGGGCGCATTTTCGTGCCCTAGTGATCGCACGTTTCGGCCCGATACCTGAGGAGGGAGCGGATGCGCCTTATCGTGATCCCGAGATTTATCGGGACATGCATCTCGAGCGCTATTTTCAGTATGTGGCTGATTGGCATGCATACCCTCACGAGTCCATGGGCCACTACTGCCAGAGGTTCCAGGAGGCGATGTTGCCCCACATTCCTCAGGAGATACCCAGCCCGGGGATGCAGGCCTTATTGATTCTCTACAACGGACTACCTTCCCCGATCCGACAGTACACTCCGGAGCCTACGCCTGACATGACTGTAGGCCATTTGATCGAGGGGATACTGGATGCTGAGGTCGTTGCTCACGCTAGGCAGGCCGACGCATACGTGGTAGAGCCCGAGGTACCAGCTGATGACGCTGGAATGCCTGATCCAGTATACGAGCCGGGTCCAGTTTTTCTAGAGGACCCGATTCCCGCTGAGCCGATACAGGCAGTACCTGCTCATGAGGCCGAGGCTGACGACCCGGATGCAGATGACTACGTAGATGCCCCAGAGGACCAGCATGAGGACCCTCCGGTCATCGTTATTTCTAGCGATGATGAGGATGACGACGCAGAGCCCGAGCACGAGCAAGGGTTCGGAGGCTGGCTTGATGAGGGCGATGACTTCGAGGAGGATCCGGAGGAGATTCCGGATGAGGACGGAGAGGCCGACTCTGACGTTTCAGCAGTCACAGTAGTAGACTTAGACTAGGATTAGATCGACTGATTATGTATATATTTTTTTATTTTGAAACTATTTTGTACCAGCTTATTATTTTGGATATAGGCTTGTACGTATGTACGATGGTTAAGTGGTAGACACTTCCATCATATTTTGACCCTGTGTATATAAACAGTAAGATGTCGTAGTTATGTATTTATAGTACAGTAAACATGATGTATTTTTGAAATTGTACAAAGGACCGTGCGACCACGGGATATATGATATGAAAAGCCGTGTTATAAGATGCAAAAATGTTATGATATGATTACAAAGTGATGTGTTAAGCATATGTATGTTAAACGTTATGAAGTGACACGTAAAAGTTATGCTAAGATTTTAAATGTTATGATAAGCCTATAATGTTAAATATTATCTTACGATATGATAAGTTATGTATGAAAGAAGAGATATTAATAGTATGATAATATCTTTCTTGTGAATTGTAGAAGATGGTACGTCCACGGCGAACCATGCCGGTAAAACCCGCCTGTGCCAGATTTGGCAACGGTGGTAGCAAACTTGCAAAGGCAGCTGCTTGAACAGCAGCAAGAAACGAACAGATTACGGGAGCAGTTAGCCCAGATGAACCAGAGACCCCAAGTAGGCGAGGTTCCACCTCCAGTTCATCAAGCACCCCCAGTTTATCAAGTACCGCCAGTAGTACCTCCAGTTCCAGAGGTTCAACCCGAGATTCCCCGGAATGCTGAGATTCCGATGGCACCGGTTGGAGGACAAGCTAATGTGCAGCCAGTGCGGGAAGATCTACTTTACGAGCGGTTTAGGCGTATGAAAGCGCCTGAATTTGAAGGGCCAACTGATCCTATAGCTGCTGATAATTGGCTTATTGACATCCAAGTTATCTTGGATTTTATGCGGCTCACGGAGCAGGAAAAAGTTCTCTGCGCCTCTTTCGCTCTCAAGAAGGACGCAAGGCATTGGTGGATGACAGTACAAATGCGCCGGGATGTTCTGGCCATGGATTGGCAGGATTTTGTAACCGAATTCCGTGCCATGTACTACAATGCGGAGATACTGGCAGCCCAACAAGATGAGTTCACCAGCTTGCAACAAGGATCGATGACGGTTATGGAGGCCGTGAAGAAATTTGAACAGTTAGCTCGTCTGTGCCCGGAACTGGTTCCGACTGAAAAAGAGAAAGTCAGAAGAATGATGAAGATGTTTCGCACAGACATCTCCAAACAAGTAAGTGCTGGCAGTAGCCCACCTATCCTGGTATCCGACTGTGTGAGTCGAGCGATACGAGCTGAATATTGGATCAACCGGGACAAGGAAGCCAGGGCTCAGATTTTCAAAGCCAGAAAGGAGGAGAAGGCCGTGGCAAAGCCAACGCAGCCTCGACAAGACTCGGAGTCGCACCCGAAAGACCAAACTAGTAACCCTACACAAGGTTCCAAACAATCTGGGAGGAACAAGAGAAAAGGAAATTTCTCGGGCCAGAATCAACAAGAGAATTTTCCTCAAAAGAAAAATGATCGAGGGAATGAGGATACTAACGTTTACTACCCGGTGTGCACAACGTGTGGGAAGAAACATCAGGGAGTATGCAAAATGGGGACAAATGCTTGCTACCTTTGTGGCAAGGAAGGGCACTATGCACGGAGCTGCCCCCAGAACAACCAGAACCCTCAGTATCCGAACCGGAATGCAAGCAGCCAGTTACATGCAGTCCAAGCAAGGCTCGAAGGACCCTCAATTTCGCAAGGAAGATTAGAGGCTCCTGAACCCCAAGTTAGGATTTATGCCTACACTGATGGAGATGCCGAAGCTGGAACTTCGCATGAAGTGACAAGATAGATCCTTATCGCCACATAAAACGTTATTGCATTATCTAATTCTGGTGCCACTCACTTGTATGTATTTATAGAGTTTGCCCAGAAATTAGGAAGTAGTATAGATAATTTAAAACAGCATTTTAAAATTTCTTTGCCTTTTTGGAGAAACTTTGTGGTTTGAATATTTTAATGCAAAATATTGTTGTAGTTATAATGACAGAAAATAGAGCTTCCAGAATGGAAATGGGAGCAAACTACTATGGATTTTGTAGTAGGATTGCCCAGGACTACAAGTGGGAATGGCACGATTTGAGTTATTGTAGATAGATTAACCAAATCAGCCCACTTTATCGCGATAAAAACCACCTTTTCGGTGAAAAGATTAGTAAAAATCTACGTAGCCCAGATCATTAGATTGCATGAGTGCCAAAATCGATCACCTCAGACCGGAATGGACCCTTCATTTCTTGATTTTGGACGAATGTTCATACTGCCATGGGGTTGAAATTGAAGTTCAATACGGCCTTTCACCCCAAACTAATGGCCAATCGGAAAGAACTACCCCAGTTTGTTCTGATTTTCGAGGACGAAAATTTTTAAGGGGGGTAGATTGTAATACCAAGTATTTCTACAATAATACGATTTCTTTTGTTTTAAGAAACTTGTACAAAATTTGAAGATATGCATGAAAAAGCCGGTTAAGGTTTTTGTTACGTTTTGTGAGTTTTATGATTTCATAAGACTCGAAAATGATTGCTGAGTCAAGCAAATGACTTTTTAGGCAAAAACGAGCTAAATCGTCAAAAATTTTATGTTGGTCAAAGTTTGACCGAAAAACGCCGACGGTTGACCAAAAAGTCAACTGTTGACCACGGGAGTCAAAGTTTGGCGGGAAAGTCAGCGGTTGACAAGAAAGTCAATGGCAGACGAGAAAGCCAAAAATTGACTCAAAAAGTTAATGAAAAAGGCTGTACTATTAAATAATTCGTAGTATAGAATTGTACTGCGTAAAGCCGTTTTTATGATTAAAATGATATGTTTAGGATTCAAAACCACCATAGAAAATCAAGCACATTAATTAGGATATCTTGGGCCAAGTGATTCCAAGTTATAAGAAAATTTTTATACAGTTCGGTTTTACACAGATGAATTTTGGACTGCAGTTCAAAGTACCAATACTGCGTATAATTGAATCCAGTATTGGAAATACCTGTGTTAACTTAAGAATGGACTGTCTAATAACAAAAAGTGGCAAACAAGCCTTAAGGTAGGCTTACATCACTTACTTTTTAAATATTGCATCATTATGTTATTAAAAAAAAATTGGAAAGTATTTGGTTTAATTTGGACCATGCATGGCCGGCCAACTCATGAGGGGTAAGGGTCAATTCCCAAAAATTTTGGGGGTCAAAATCCAATTTCAAGAACTTCTCCAACCTCTATAAATAGGTGACCCCAAAAATCAAATTAATTAGAGAAAAGCAACTAAACTTTGCCAAAATCTTTACCCACCAAAACCGGATTTGAGGGAGAAGGAAAGAGAGGAATCCTAGCCTAAATCAAGAGCAAATTAGGAGAGTAAGGGTCGGTTTTGGTTGAGGAGCAAGCAAGAAGAGTGAAAAAAAAAAAAAAAATTTGGTGCCCAATTCCCTAACCAAGGCCGGTTGTAGGGGGGGAGAACCAAGCAAGTTTGGACTGGATTTTTGGAGCCAAAGTGTGGCTGGATTTTAGCAAGTTGGTGACCTGAAATTGGGCAAGGGAGCTGGACATTTTGGGGAGCCAATTTCCCTTGGAAAGCCGGCTGTGAAGGGAGGGAAAAGGAGAAGAGAAGCAAGCTAATTTTGGACCCGAAATTGAGGTAAAATCTTTGGATCTATAAGCTTTTCATTTAAATTTCAATTGAGGAAATTTAAATGTATTTAAGCAATTGGTTGTAAGAGCATAAGCTCACTGTTTATTGCTGCCTTAGTTTAAAAAAATTAGGGTTTGTGCTTGATAGGTTAGGGTTTTGTTGGTGGTTGCAAAAATATGCATGTTAGGTGTTTGATGGTTGGTTAGGGTTTTATAAATTTATGCATGATGTGTATGTTGATGTGAATGATGAATGTTGAACGTTAGAAACCGCTGCATGTGTGTATTAGAGCTCCCGCGGTGGCTGGTCGAGCTAGGTTCCGCGTTTAGGACGTAAAATGAACTCCAAACC
Organism: Ficus erecta; assembly: GCA_008635985.1. Lineage (NCBI taxonomy): Eukaryota > Viridiplantae > Streptophyta > Magnoliopsida > Rosales > Moraceae > Ficus > Ficus erecta. The sequence goes on along the minus strand of BKCH01001780.1, from coordinate 48,271 downwards.
GAAAAACTGTCAGGTTCGGGTGGATCCTGACCAGTTTCGGGAAAAGTTAATTTTGAGGCCTTTAGAGGCCGAATTGAGAAAAACTCAAAACATGAAAGTTGTAGAACACAGTTTTTCCTAGGGGGATACGCGAACAGTTTTCCAAAATGAGGCTCCAATGGCCTCCATTTTTATGAAAACCCGAGACCAATGTGCCCAGACTTCAATACACGACCAGTCAGTTTCAAATGAAAACTGACAAGGATATGAGCGAAACTGGGTTTTCCTCAAAACACGAAAGTTATAGGGATTTTCGATAGCTAAAACTTTCGTGAAGAAAACTTTTCCAAAATCTGTTTAGATTTTTAAATGGAAATGGATTTCAAAAACTATACAGGAAATAGGGAATTCCTGTGCAGAATTTCCCAAAACAGTACAGAAAGAGGAAAATTTTTATATGAACTGACAAATGGCATTGTGAGACTGTTCCAAAGACAGTTTCCAATAGTCAATAATTTTTATGAATTTTATTTTACGATTTCCAATTTTTAAGTAAAATAAAGGGTTTTGCACCAAAAACATAAGGTTTTCTCAAAAGAAAACAAAAATGAATTTTAAAATTTAAAGTTAAACTAAAATAAAAATAAGTCGATTAGATTAGATTTAAATCCTAGGGTTACTCAATGTAACCAAGTAGGATAACGTAAAATTACGTAAGGGAATATAACTAAGGTTATATAAGAATGTTGGTTATACTACCAACATTTCTAACCCTTACTTTTGTTCCATCTCAGAATATAATATACGACGGTGTTCCGACGAACTCAAGCTAAACAGTGGACACATCAATCACAAACAAGGTAAGTACAACTCCGCCTACAGTATAGGCTTTGTTGTGTATACTTGCCTAAGTATGTGTGTAAAATGTTATGCGTTTCAGAATGTAACATTGTTAAATGCTATGTTATATGTTAGGAAATGCTATGGTATGTTCTATATTATAAAAAGTTAAATGTTATGATTGTATGCTAGGGTTTAGAAAATGTCATGAAAAATGCTATGAATTTACGAAATGCGATAGATGTATGTTATGAAAGTATATTATGTAGAAATGCTATGATAAAAGTCATAATAAGGTTATGAGATAAGAATGATAATTAATAGTGTGAAACATCACGATGCATGTTCACCAATTAAAGATCAAATATGAGACAATGAAAGTTATAATAGCAAGCAAGCTTGCCTGTGTCGTACCGACCCGCGTTAGGTCGGGTTGAGCTATGGCAAGAGTAAGCCCATAGTTGCGCGCCCGGTACAGACACTTACGTTATAGGGCCCATAAGATAAGATGAGTTAAGATAAGATAAGATAAGTTAAGATAAGAAAGTTACGAATGAATAAGGAAGCATAATAAAGCATAAATGGCTCATGCATATGTTAAGATAAGTTACAACATGATATGATTTATGTTAAATATGTTATAATTTGTTGTGTCGCGGTATAGGATAGTTGTACTTGCTGAGCGAAAGCTCACTGTCTTACGTCTATGCTGTAGGTAAGCAACCTGCTAGCAATTGCTGATACAAGATGGAGGGGCGAGGCTTGGCGGACTGTGAACCGTGGGAATTATAGAACCGCTACGCGTTTTGAATTTATGTTTATTAAGTCAAGATACGCCAAACGACTTTAATTAATTTTTGTTATATCTTATGTACGTTTTCGTGTGAGTGTCACACAGTAAAAAAAAAAAAAAAAAAAAAAAAAAAAATTTCCGCTGCTTATGTTAAGTAAGTAAGTACGAAATATACGTATGTATGTATGGTAACGGCCTGTGCTAGGCGGGTCGTTACACATATTCATGGTGGGCACATAAATAATCCAGGAAGAAAATAATAACTTTATATAAAATCCACTGTGTGATAGCTAAGCCATCCTCTTAGGACTTCTACCTGTAACAAATAAATTAGACGGCAATTTTATTAAGTTCATACATATTTGAAAAAGAAAACTATTTCGAGAAATATGTTACTTGTAACGTGTTAATTAGCAACTTTTTTAATGGTAAGATGAAGTGTCTGGTCTCAGAGAAGCTAGAACATCCTATAAATATAGGTTTATAAGTGCGGAATATCCAAAGAATATTAGAAATGAATGTAAAAATTAATATAAGTATATCATGTAAGCAACTTAATTAAGGATATTCTCATTTTTAAATTTAAACATGCAAAAAATGCTTAGTTTTAATGTTGGCTTTTAAGCATGTAAGAAACTTACTGATTATGTTGTTCTTCTTTAGAGTTCCCTGAAGTACTAGCTCCATTCTGCTTTGCTCTCTCTGTTGATTTGCATATTTGTAATGGAGAATTTTAGATAGTTATATTATCATATTTTATGTATCGGAAGAAATTGAAAAATTAGTTTGTGACATAAAAATATTGCCAAAAAAAAAAAAAAAAAAAAAAGAATCTGCGAGAGATTGGCTAGGATGCCACACTAGTCAAGTACTTATCAAATTAACATTTATATATATATATATATATATATATTTTGTAGTATTGGCTTAGAACATACCTTTTTGGAACCCTACTTGGTACTCGAGGAGAATTGGCAGAGTGAGCCACTGTTGTTTTGCTTGTTCATCAATGTACGAAAATATCACCGAAGGTACATGAAGCGCGGATCGAAAATCTTGTAACATCATGTAATCCGGTGACATGTTGACAAAGAAAAGGGTTTTGAGTTTTCTCAGATGTTGTAATCCCGAGGGCACGTCGTCCAATCTAGGGCAAGGCCCAATTAAAAGGGTTTCAAGATTTGGTAATGCGTTTTCCTCTATTATCAGTGAACGCAATCCGCCCAAATCTTCGACACTGAGCTTCTTTAGGATCGGAAAAACTCCTTCCTTGAAGTGAAGTTTCTCACCAACATATGCATTGTGAGAGATGAAAAGCTGCAAAAGATTGTGCATATTCTGAAGGACTTCAATGGGATCGTCTTCCAACGTCGAATAAGCAAGCCTTATCTTGATCAGATGTCGAAATTCTGTGAAACATTCTGGCAACTTCCTCAGACGCCCAAATAAGGAAAGTCGTTCAAGAAATTTAGGGGGTGATGAAATGGATTCCAAGTCAATGAACTCATTTTCACTTGTTGCGCATATCGTTAGAGATTCAAGTTGTTCCATCCTCTCAATACAACTACACAATTCTCTTCCGTCTTCATTTCTCAGTTTAATGATGCCTAAAGTCCTCAATTGTGTCAAATTTTTCAACTCTTTGAACAGGCCGCGATCAACAACCTCAGCATCAGCCTCGATATGATACAACTTTCGCAAGGCTTTTAAGGACCCAAATCCAGCTTCAAGTTTTGCCCCCACGATCTTAAAATAATGTTTCCCATCAATGTCTTTGACATAGTAAGTATAAAGACATCTTAACTTACAAAGTGTATTGATCACTTCAGCTGGTATCTCAGACACTAATGACCGTTTTAGATCCAACGTCTCCAAGTTTTCCAATTTCCCTAAGGATTTCGGAAGCATCTTCACTTTGGTCCCCCGCACACTCAAATATCTCAAGTCAAATAATTTCCCAATATCTTCAGGAAGATGATCTAGCCCTTGAGCATCTTCAAAATCAAGTACTTTTAAGAACTTGAAATTCGTGGCAAATACGGGCACTTCAGAATTGAGTGTCTTGTTCTCATAGAAAACAAGAATTGAATGGATGCGGCAACTTTTAATGCCCTCCAGCAAATCATTTGAGCAATTGTTAATAGACAGTCGTCGAGCTTCTCCTCCTTCATTGTTTGGCTCATCGTTTCTCTGCAAAACTTGACAAAACTTTAAATTGTTCATCTTATCGAGAATGAGCTCGTGTAGTAGATCATGCACACGACATTCTTTAGGCTTTCCCTTAACGTCTACGAGTGATACTTCAACCAAACTTCTATCTATTAGAACCTTCATATGTTCTTGTGCAACTTCTTCCAGTCGCCTGTTGTTCCCCGGTTTGACAAAGCCCTCAGCTATCCATTGTCGAATTAACCTTCCATGCCTTATGGTGTGGTGTTGTGGAAACATTCCAAAGTACAAAAAGCATGACTTAATGTAGTAATTTGGCAAGTCATTATAACTGAAGGACAAAATTTTGCTTGTATTTGTTTTCCCCAATTCCGACCCGAGGCTATTGTGCAATTTGCGCCACTCGCTAGCAATCTTGTTTTTTGTGGATAGAAGGCGGGCTATAAGTTTGATTGCAAGAGGGAGACCTTCACATCTTTCAACAATATCATCAGAAATCTCCTTTAACTGCCTTGGACAATCTTCGGCTCCAAAAGCTTGCTTACAGAAGAGTTCCCACGCCTTTTGTTTTGGCAAAGGTTGCATCTTGTGGATATGGAAACTACTGCGAAACTTTGCCACTTCCATATTTCGTGTCGTGATCAGTATTCTTCCACCAACATTGTCACCCATCAAAACATATCCTATGTCGCCCCAAAATACTTCTTTCCGAACATCATCAAATATGACAAGATACTTCTTTCCTCTTAAGTATGCTCGTAAATTATATATGAGTTCCGCAACACCCGCCATTGTGTCAATTTCCCAAGGAATAGATTCATTAGTCGACTTAAAAAGCTCCCTTATCAATGCTTTAAGTAGCGCCTCTATGTCATAAGGTTGACGCACTTGAATCCAAGCGTGGCATTGAAAGCTTCCTTGCGCGTGATTATAAACTTCTTGGGCTAGAGTGGTCTTCCCGGATCCTCCCATACCGACCACCGAGGTCACTCTGAATTGGGATGACTCATCTAGCAAAATACCGATCAATTCATCTCTAGCGGATTCAATTCCTACAAGCTGCTTTTCGTGAGGTTCATCAGAAGCCATTTGAGGATAGACATAATAAGAAGCAACGGTATTTTGCGACGTGGTAGTGCTCGTAGATCCTTGCTGAATGGATTTAAAGCCGTATCTTTCACTTCTCGTGTGGAATTCACTAAGCCTGCTTTTGATGCCTTTTATCTGCATGGCCAATTCGTGACGTTGCTTTAGTCTTGAGCAGCAGAAAAACAAAAAAGACGCAATTCTTTGCAGAAATTTGCCAACTAGTCCCTGCTGATTATTGTTGGGATGAAGGGGTAGTTCTGCCATGTGATGATGCCTGTACTCGCTGACGACGTCTTCTAATTCAAAAGCAATTTCTCGAAGCTCATTTACCCATTCTTTGACGCCGTCGGTAATGATATTGTCTCCTTCGGTTTCCGCCCTTCTATCAGCATCCTTCAGCACACTGTGAATGATCACCAACTCCCGCGCGATTTCAGCAACTTCTTTGTCAACATCGCTCAACGAGCTCACTTCTTCTCTAATCCACGAGGCAAGCTTGTCTTTAACAATTCCGACTACGATCTCCGCCATGCTAAGTACTTCTTCTGCACCACTTTAATTAATTAATTATTCTTTCTAATTTCTTGATCATATCAGCAAAGCAAAATCAGGACTTCATTTCGTTTCAAGAAATCAAGGTGCCCTTCTAAGCTCTTCTCCCTCTCTTGTCTGGAATAAAAATAAACGTATATCTAGCTTAGTCAACAATGAAGATTCAGAATGCCGAATAATTTGATCCAATGACAACAAAGTAGAAAATTAAAATGGTACTAGATAAATAGGGCACGGATCACTCTTTTTTCTTTTTTTTTTTTTTTTTTTTTTTTTTTGTTGAAAATTACAAGGCCTTGGTTAAAAAAAAAAATTAAAAGAACAAAACTTTTTTTTTTTTGGAAATTAAAATTTTTAGACTTGCTTTTTAAAAGAAACTTTTAAGGGGAAAAAAAAATACTTTTCAAATCTACATCTTGAATTTAGATATCTATGTAAATAATCCTTGAAAAACTTATTTTATCATTTTCTTCAACTCAAAATTACTTTTAACTATTTACATCTCCAAATCTCCATAGTAATTACTCAAACTTTAATAGTTCATAACTTTGTCATTTTCAAGTCCAAATGAAATAATTTTTTTCAATAGCATAGAATTTCGAGATGAATGAAATAAGATCCATTTTGATTTTTTTTTTCCTCACATTTTTAAACTTTTACATATTTTCACTCCAAACAGTTTTTTCCCCCAATCACACATTTCCAAAACTACAACTCATTTTCAATCCAAAACACATCTCCAAGACATCCTCCAAAAGGGCCCTCAATTAAATGAAATTTCCGTGTATATATATATACATGTATGTATAAATATATATTCTTTTATTTACATAAACATCTAAAATAGTATTTATAAAGACAACTTTACTTTTGATATAAAATTGAGAATTAACAATTAAAAAAAAGGAATTGAGAATTAAAGTAAAGTAATTATAAAAAGGAAACAAAAAAAAAAAAGGAATAAAAAACCTTTGGACAAAAAGAGGTCTAAACTTGATTTCAAGGAATTGGAAAACAAAACTGTTAGAAAAGGAATATTTTGACATTTTATATGATTTATTATATATATATATATATATATAAAAAGGTGTGCATATTCATAATTAAAAGAAAAAAAAAAAAAAGGAATGTCTTCTTAAAATATTTCATATTAATGACAATAAGCTAATTAAAAAAAAAGGTATATCTAAATAAAGTTTCATTGTTATCTTTTTATAATTATTTTATTGAAACGTCTAATCTTTTCCTAACAGTAAATCCTCCTGAAACCAATTCCACTCCTCATTCTATGAAACCCTAAATAATCCATCTTTCTCATAATGAATCAATCTTTCTCATAAAGATGTCATCAATTTTATTCCTACTAATTTATATAAATTATAGTGTTTTTTAATTATTATAAAGAATTCAGAATGCTTGTTGTCTTAATTTTTAATCTTTCTTTTCTTGAGACATAAATGTCCATCATTTAATTTGTAGTGATCTGACATAGAGAATTAGGATTTTTCATAAAGAATTAATTGATTTTATTATAAACAGTGTAAATCAATATTATAACTAACCGTATTTTGTTGATGTTTGTTTTTCATTCTGTTTTGTTTATTAAAAACCTAAATACTTTGTGTTATTGTAGTTTTATTTCCCTTTTAATTTTTTTTTTTATCAATCTTGATCCTTAATAATTTTTGTCTTGTGTTCATTTTTTGGTCTGAACTTAGCAGTAAATATTTCATGTTTTGATCCTTAATAATTATTTTGATGTTAGCAATAATATTATTTAAAAAAAAAAAAAAGCTGAATTCTTGTTTATGTTCATGATATATATATTTTTTTTTGATAATTTGAAGAAATTGATCTAAATTAGTGCTGATCTTACATGGGTTTCAGGCAATTTAATTATCTTAAAGGTTAACGAATCCATTTTTCTCAAATCAATCTTTCCGTAACGCCCGTTAAAAGTAATTATGATTTATTAAGTTAATTTAGGATTAATTAGTGTGCTAAACTTTAATTATGGATAATTAAACAGCATAAAAAATTTTACAAAATAAAGTTTGGAAATTATTTTAGGAATTTATACTTTTACCCTTTACTTTTACGTATTTACATTTTGACCCAAATATTTTGAACAATTGCAAAAGCAGCCCCTGACATTTTCAGAAAATTTCCTCTGCAGAAAACAGAGATTCCTCCCCCCCTTGAAATGTTAAATTCGCAATTTCAAAGTCTGAAAAAACTCATATGTGCTCCCAAGTTAATAATTAAGGTAGCAATAACAATAATAATATATTTTTCATATTTTTTCCTATGAAAGCATAATTTCTCTCACTCATCTCACATGTCAGTAGCTCTCTCTCTCTCTAGCCCTCTCGCAATCTCTCTCTCCCTCTCTCTCTCTCTCGTCAACCCTCTCTCAGAAAACAGGTTTAAATCAGAACTGTGATCGCAACCCAGTGTTGTAGATTCTGCAAACTCGAACCCAAATCAACATGATTTCTGGTTTTGTCCAAAATTGAACACTTGAGAAAAATTTTAAAGAAAAAAATATTCAAAATTTTTGTTGAGAATTGAACTTGCATGTGAAATAATCGGAGTTAAAGGTGGTGCTTTTTCACTTGAACATGTTTTTCTGTGTTGTATGCATTCTGGGAATTAAATTTGGAGCAGGTTTTGGTCAAGTTTCGAGCTAGGTTCGAAACTAGAAAACTCAATTTCTGCAATGTCCGGTCAACCGGACAAGTACAGAGACGAGACTAAGCAATCTGTCTTTGTCCGATCAATCGAACAAGCCTGACTGGTCATCCAGACAGAGGCGAACCGCTTTGCATGTTTCTAGTTTCGACCTTCCGGGCCTCCAATCGTAATTTTTATACACAGTTTTGAGACCTGTTTTACAATTTGCATGTTTTGGGGGGGTAAAATAGTAATTTTAGAAAAATGTGAAAAATAATATTATCTTAATATTAGACCTAGTTTGTAGCTTAGATAGGATCTATATTGTGATGGATAATAAGTTATCTGTATTATTTCATTTTAATAAGGAATCGACATCGAAACTAGGAGTCTCGATTCGCATGCCGTGAAGTTATCTGTAGATATTTTGTTGTGAGGTAGGATACGTTAATATCCCTTCCTTAGTAACCTGTTTTAATTGTATTTTGGTCATGAATGATATTTTTGGAATTGAAATTATCTGGGAATTTATGGGTTTTTAAAGGAAAATGTTGTGAACGTATATTATGAGCTTGTTTGGGGTGTAAGTTTAAACTTGCACCGGTAAAGTTTAAGCATGCTTTTAATGATGACAAACTCTATCCAGTTAGAGATCCGGTAGGTGATTTTGTGCTATGAATCCGTGATAGAGATTGGCATAAAAGGAGCGGAGTGTACATCCTTAGAGGTAGATCCCAATACTCACGCGAGGCTAATATGGCTACAAGCAGCTTAATATTTCTTTTGGTACCATTTTCTGTAATTTACGTTTTATTAACTTTATTTATTTAAGTATTTATTTATCTTGATATTTGAGAAATGGGAATGAGTATAATTTTTGATATCTTGCTGAGCCTTCGCTTATTGCTTTAATGTTTTAAACCCCTCTTAGCCGGAGCGAGGAGTAGTACCAACTAGCTTGGAGTTCGAGTCCGCTGCCTGTAGCGGTGTACTGTTGTTGTACTTTTCTTCATTTCTGATTTCCTTTATTTGTGGTCTGTATTAATAATTTGGACTCTGAACTTTACTATATTTTTCTTTCCTTTTATTTTTCTGTCTCGTATATTATGGGACTGCTAATCCCCTTTGATACCGAAGGTATATTTTACTAAGTTGGTATGACTTTTCATAAATTAAAATGAATTAGATTTAGGATAATTTTTCACACTCGAGGGAAAATCGTCACTTTTAACAAAATACCCCGTGTTGATTTTGGTGAGTAAAGGGACATGTTTTCACAAATGTACTTTAATTGAATTTTCTATTATTAGTTATGGAGATTCCATGATTAGCGTCTAATTATAGGATTTTCTCTAATTAATTCCTCCACATCATCAACCTGATTTGGGAGGTCGTGACATTTTCTAACAAATATGTCTTCGATTTCATTTTTACTAGTTCATACAAATAAATATTTATAGACTGCAGAAAGGTGAAAAAAGGATAGAATAACATGCACGGAAAAAGTATTTCGATTACGTATAAATGGTATTTCGATTACGTATTTCAATATTGATAAAGAAATGAATACCATAAGAAAGGAACATAAATGGAGTTATTTCAGAATCATTTCTAACTTAAAAAATAAAAAATAAATAAAAAGAGGGAAAAACTCACTTGGGTTTATTGAAAATAATTCACAGTTGTCAGTAAAAAATCCATCATTAATTAAAAAAGAAAAGGAAAAAAAAAGAATTTTATAAAAGTGAAACAATGTCAATTATAATAAAAAGATCAAATACAGACATTTGTGTCTTTTTTTTTTAATAGATATTTACATAATATTATTAAAAAAATTGATGTATTTTAAAATGGGGCAGCACTGTGGTTTTTATCGGTAAAGTTTTTTTTAAGCCGCACCGATTGAATTAGATGGTGTAGATATTGAGGGTATATATGATGATTTGTAGGTATCACCACATATTATAACAAAGTGGGTGAAGGGAAAAAAAACAAAACAAAACAAAAGAAAAAGCTGGAGAAGAAGGCAAGCCCATACATAACAAAGTAGGTGAAACAGAGTAGGTGAAGTAAAGGGGAACAAAAACCAAAAAGCTGGAGAAGGCAAAAAGGTATAATTGAAGATGGGGATGAAGATGGTTTAAAAAAAAAAAAAAAAAGAAAAAGAGAGAGAGAGAAAGGTTGAAGCATGCTTTGGACGTGAAGTAGAGAGAAGAATGAGTTGGTTTGTATGGAGAAAAGAAGCAAAAATAGTGGAGCTAGTCAATGAGTAACGTAGTGAGGAGAATGGGTCGGTTCGTATGTAGAAGGGGATGAATCCTTTGCAAATGATGTCCGGATTTGGGGGAAAGAAAATTGAAAAAAGCTGCCATGGGTTTCCTTTCTTCTCCAGGTATTTTTTTTTTTTTTTTTTGTCCTTCACCTACTTTATTATAATATGAGGTGATGCCTACAAATCTTCATATACACTCTTAATATCTACACCATCCGATTCAATCTATGTGGCTTATAAAAAGACTTTATCGGTCTGTACCACAACTCTGCCATTTAAAATGATATCCTAAAAGCAAACTTTTTGTTTTTGGTTTTTGGTTTTTTTTTTTTGGGTCATGTCATCCCCTAAACGGGTCCGAAACAAATATTACCATAATCCAAAAAAAAAAAAAAAAAAAGGTGATACATCATAATAATCAAAACAGATAAACCAATAATTTTCTACTAAAGAACCGGGAGGATTTGGGAAGAAAGCATTCTGTGAAAAACAACAAATTACAAAACAAAAAGAGCAAATCATGAAATATATATATATATATATATATATATATATCTTACATCTCGACATCTAAAGTGATTGAGTTGAAATGCGAGAAATGGATCTACCTGGTGGGCCAAATCACGTACATGATCATGAGAAAACTAAATTGGGATGAAGAGTATCGTTCCAAATAAAGATCATCAACATTCCTACATGCAAGTTTGCAGATATTCATTAATTTTATATCTTTCATCTATCTCTATATTTGTATATATATGTATATTTATATAATATATATAAATATAAATATTATCTAACAGCAGAGTGCAACATAAGCAAATTGGAATCGGTTCTTACCTCTCTGCGGTCTTCACTGCGCAGCACAAGATTTGATAATACGACCGTAATTGCAGGAACGAATGGAGAAGGAGAATATAAAAGATGAATAAATATTTGAAAAGGGGAGAAGAATTATTGGATAAGATCATAAGGGATCATAAGAGACAGATTAAATAATATTTTTCATGGAAAAGCTTGATAGTTGACTAATTAAGGGAAATATCTTTTTTTTTTTAATAAAATAATAATGTTTTGATTGAGAAGTTATCCTTTTTTTAATAGGCCTGATTTTTTTTTTCCCCATATTACAATTGTAAAAAATATGTAATATAGCAATATTCTTTTTTGACAATAATGCAGCAATATTCCAACCTAACTTACTGACTTTTACTTGGTCTATTGGCATTAAAAAAATCAAAATAATAAATAATAAGACTCCAACTACCCATTCATTTGACATTACAAGAAGACTTTTTCTAAGCATTTGAAAAGAAAAATAATTATGTCTCGGTCATGATACACATATAATTAAAATATTTGTCAACTATATATATAATATGTGAATCACTATTATCAGAATTTAGAAGAGTATTTGTCGGTAACGGCGGAGTTAACCAATTATTTTACTAAGAGATGAAGTTTTTAGAAGAGCTTATAATTGTAACAGCGACAGTAATTTTAGTATCAAGTTTTTAATACCAACTCAAAATTATATTTTTATTGGTAGATATAATTAATAGTTATGATAATATTTTAAACTCTTATTAATAAAAAATGACAATTCACCTATCATATAAATTAATACTTAAAATTTTATATTAAAATAAGTGTGCCAAGCTTTTTTCATAGATTAATTTAATCAAAATTCAGTTGGATCTCCTTAATCATAAATGGCTCCGCCTTTATTTGTCGATCAAATAAATTTTTTTTAAAAAAATTGAAAGTAGATGAACATGAACGCCGATTAAAGAGAGAAAGAGGCATGGGCATCTGGTACTGATTAATCACGTACACGAACACCAATTGTGCTGCAATATTAGACAAATGTCGTTTTTTTCCTAAACATTGTCGTTTCTTCAATTGTTACTGTTGCCACTGCTGATCTTCATGTCTATTCTTCAATAGTTTCAGAAACAAAATAATGCTCTCGGTTCAACTGTGGGTTTGGCAGGGATATGGGAGAAGCCATACCACATCCAATGGCATTTTTCAACCCTAAATAAAACCTTATCCAATGGATTTAATTTTATTCTATTTAGTTTTTGTATAGCTTAAAAAAATTTATACATATTTATATATATACACATGTGTAATACACAGCCTTTGTTTGGTATTTTAATTCCAACTCAAATTTTTTATCTTAGTTTTTATCTTTTTCTGAAAAGTCAACAAAACTTATAATTAGTTTTTGAAAAATTAACCAACTCTAATTTAAAATTTTCAACTCCAACCGTCGAACCAAATGGATCAAAGAGAGGCTATAGGAAATATATTGTGAAAGCCATCAGTCCCTATAAGGAGAAATGATAAGCTGTGCAGTCCCACATTACTTATGGATGGATATACGTGATGGTTTATAAGTAAAGAAACCACCTTCTAATGGTATGAGGCCTTTTGGGCTGAGCCCAAAAGCAAAACCATTAGTGCACGAGGCCCAAAGCAGACAATATCATACCAAAGGAAGGCATGAGTCGTCAAATAATGGTATTAGAGCCTATATCAAACCGAAAGTGTGGCCAACAAGGACGTTGAACCCTAAAAGGAGGGGTGATTATGACAATCATCAGTACCTATAAGAAGATGTCACTACACCACAAAAGGCCTTTCATAGCGTCTTAAAAATGCTATCATAGGTATAAGATAGCATTTTACCAAATGCTATTACAGTCCATGTTATTAAAAGTCTTGTCCTTTTGTAGCATTTTTCTGGTACTATAAGACAAAAAAACTTATAGCAGTTTTTTGGGGGCTATAAGATAAAAATCTTATAGCGTTTTTCCCCTGCTATGTTATTTTACTAACAACATTGGTCTGAAAACAATTTAGAAGTATGTATGTGTAGAAATGATTCCACATCTATGAAGCATTTCATTTAAATAGCCTACATCACTTTGGGGATGGATATATGTGATGATTCATAAGTAAAAAGACCACCGCCTAATGGTATGAGGCCTTTTGGGATGGGTCCAAGTGCAAAACCGTGAGGGCACGAGACTCAAAGCGAATTATATCATACCAGAGGGAGACACAGATTGTTACATATACACTTAAGTGATCACATATATAACATAGCTGTAATCCAATTCGTATCCTTCAAATTGGTAAAATCCAAATATATTACAAATCCGTTAGTCTTTCAATCAAATCCAATCTGTTAGATTGGATTGGATTAAACGGATTGAGCAGCTTGAATCCCCATCCATAATTTTAAAAAAATTATTACGGTAAGAAAATAATAAAAAGTACGGATTATTCTCAATGAATCAAAGGTTTGAAAAGAAAATTAACATTGTTTATATATATGCTCTAAGATTACAAAATATTATACCTATTACTCTCATATTTTGGCCCTAACTTTTCAGTACAATACTTGATTTTAATTAAAACAAAGTGCCCTGATATTTACTTTGCATCTAAGTGAGTAGTGATTTCATTTTCTAATTAATCATATATTTACTTACAAAATGGGAAACAAGATTTTAGTAGATCCCACATAATACAGGGAATGTAAGAAGCAGAATATCAATTATTACATCCCTTTAGTATTGATTTCTTATAAAAATGAATAAATATCAAATTTACTTATACATCTTTAATAAGTTTCAATGTGCCAATTTTTTTTAATGTAAAAGAATATTTTAGTAATTATATTAATAAGATTAACATTACTAATGTTAATAAACACTATAACGGAAATGAGATTATATTGTTTCCTTTGTACCATCAAATACACAAATAAATACTAGAAAGGGAATCAATGATCTTCTTACCTATTCTTTTATTTTCTGGTGTCATTAACTAAACACACCCTAAAATCCTCCATCACCGCTACAACCATCTTTTTTCATTTATTGACTAACATGACATAAATTCTTCCATCTAGATCAACATGATATAAACTTTACTTTACTTTAATTTAATTTTATATCATATTAGTCTATTATTATTTTTTTTTTATATCATATTGATGTGAGAGTCTTTAAATTTTGTGTTATTGAGACACATTCCCCATATTGATAACCAATGAACTGACCCAAAGAGCCAATTGGGCCAAATCTAATTTACAAGCCCAACAACCTTCTTCAGATTGGACTCAATTTTGATCAGTAGCTCAAACTCAGCCCCACGGCAACTCTCACCTACTTTTAAGGGTCCGTTTGGTTACTTTGGTCCATACGTTTGCTTAATGAGAAAATTTTTCTTGTTACAAAATGAGAAGTCCATTATTTATTTATTTATTTAAAGAATGGTGTTTAGATGTCCAATTTTTGTAGTTCTGAACAAGAAATTTTAGAAGTGTCATTTGGATAGATATTAAAAAAAGTCATTTGAAAATGAGTTTTTATGACAAATCTAACAAAATATGATCCTATTATAATAGGATATTGATATGGATTTGTTCATCTGTTATTATAAAAAATAAATTAAAAAAAATTAAATTCAAGATAATATATTTTTTTTTTTGAGATATTTAAACTTAAAGCAGATAAGAAAAAAATTTTAAAATAAAAATATTACTGTATAAAATAGGATTGAATTGAACATGAGTGTACGAGTTGAATCTGAAAAAGAAAAACTTTTCCTATCTCATTTCTATTATGAAATAAGTTTTTAAGTTTAAATAAATGGACCAAACAAGCGAAACAAATGCCCTCTTAGTCTTCTAGGGCACCTAAGAACCAATAATTGGGCGAGCAAGAAGAATGTGATGGACAGTATGAGTAACCTTTCTGACAAGCTACATTTTAGAATAGAGGAATTCAAATACAGGAGAGAAGATGCCAAAATATAAATGACGGCTACTTGTGAAATAATTGAAAGTGTGGATAGCGAAACTAAGTTGAAGGATTTTTTGTTTTTTGTTTTTGTTTTTTGTTTTTTTGTTTTCCTGTACTCCTGAAAACAATGCTTGTGTTTTGTGGATCAAACTCTAACAAAGGAAAGTTTTGAAAATTGTGAAGTTGCTAAGCAAATGACTATTCTATCAACGAACTTAGAGGGAGTCAAAGGCAATAATTAATTGTAGGAAGAGTTTTAAATTGAAATTTTTAAATTGAATTTATATGACTTTAAAAAAACTAGTAAAAAAAAAATTCAGTCACATGTCAATTGCAATAAATGAGTAATTAAATAAATAAATACTGTTTTCAATTGAGGATGTTTACTATACATTTAAAGTATGAGGGAAAATTAAAAAACTAAAATGTAATAATTAAAACAAAATTGTCAGCGCCATTTGGTGGGGGGGGGGGGGGGGGGGGGGGGGGGGTGTTTGTGGTCGCTAACAATGGCAATTGCAAAATCCAAAATAATATAACTTAAATTCAAGGAAATCATTTTTTTTTTTTTCATACGTTGGTCAACTTTAAGCCAGCTAATCTGCCAAAGTCAACGAAACAGCTCATTGATGAGCTTTTAGTTCCCACTCGATCTCTTTGGTCAACTCTTCTCCTCCTCCATTTTTTCCTTGAATCAAGTTGATCGTTTTCTAAATTCTTGAGTTGCTTAATTTCGTAAAAGATCAGAGCCACAAGTTCAAGCCGGAGGGCCTGCCAGAGGCTACCGCAGGCGTTTCACCCGTCACGGCGAAGTATGCAGACAGGTAATTAGAATTATTGAACATATAGGTAGTGTATTGTGTAAACATGAACATGTCTTATGTATGTGTCTATGTATATGCGTATGATTTTTTCTCGAACTATGTTCTACCAGGAAAAATAAAATCTTATTGTCTTGGCACTTTTGAATATGATCTTAACAATAGTAGCATCTGCTAGGTAAAAACAAACTTGAGCCGCACATCATAAAAATAAAACAGCAATAATAGACACATAAGAATATTGGACCACTCTATATAGAAATGTTGATATTTTAAGATAGAATTCCAATATTTTATAAGTCTCAAATTTCACAGTATCTATGAGATCTCTTCCAAGTTCTACCAGTGAATGGATGATGAAAGTTATAAATCCGAATGTAATCTCATCTGAGTAAAGTTATATCATGATTTTACATTTGATTTTTCTTGACTTCAATGAGATTACTTGGCCTAAAACTGGAGTACAAAACATATTACAAGATGAGATCAGTAAATTAATTATACAAATATGCATTTGATTGGCAGACGATGTGCTTGTCGGAGGAAAGTGAAGGGCAGCTTCTCATACAAGAGGAAGAAAATAGAGATTAAATGGCGGAGACGGCAGTTGGCTCCGTCATAGACAAGTTGATCCCATTGCTGACCGAGGAGGCAAACTTGCTGAGAAGCGTCCACAAAGAAGTTGCGGGAATCAAACGTGAATTGCAAAGCATTTTGGCTTTCTTGAAGGATGCAGATAGAAGGGCAGAAGATGAAGAAGACAACATCAATTATGGCGTTAAAGTGTGGGTTGAAGAACTAAGAGAAGTAGCTTTTCAAATTGAAAACGTTATTGATGAATACACGCATCATGTTGCACAGAAACGACAACAACATAAACAACGCTCCCATAGGCGTAAATTAATCGGATTGCTACAAAAAATTGCTTGTTTCATCATGAGGCTAAAACCACGCCATGACATAGCCTCAACAATACAAGACCTCAAGCAAGCAGTTCGAGAGATAAATGAAAGGAGTCAGAGGTATGGCTTCAATTCAACACAGCAGGGATCTACAACTACGGCTCAAAACAATGTGTGGTATGATCCTCGAAACAATGCTCGTTTTCTCCAGGACACTGAAGTTGTAGGTATTGAATCCGCTAGAGGGGAATTGATTGATGTTTTGGAACGTGAATCTCCGAGTCGCATTGTAATTTCAGTTGTAGGGATGGGAGGACTTGGAAAGACCACTCTCGCTCACCAAGCTTATGTTCGTGCAAAAGGGCAATTTGATTATCACGCATGGATTGAAGTGTCGAGGTCGTACAACAAGGTGGAGCTTCTACGGAACTTAATGAAGAAATTCTGCCAAGCAAGAAAGGAATCTGCTCCCGAGGGAATTGATGCAATGAATGAAGAAACTGTCACAACAAAATTAAGAGATTACTTGCAGGGGAAGAGATATTTTGTTGTTTTCGATGATATTTGGAATATTAGTTTTTGGGCTGATGTAGCAAATGCTTTACCTGGGTACAATGGCAGTATTGGAAGGATAATCATAACAACACGAGATGTGAATGTCGCAGATTTTTGCAGAATATCGTCGTTTGTTCACCTCCACGAGTTGCAACCCTTGCCTCGGGAGAAGGCATGGAAACTCTTTTGTAATAAAGCGTTTCTACATGACCTTCAAGGGCAGTGCCCAACCCACTTGAGAGAGTTGTCCGACAGTATTGTTAACCGATGTGAAGGATTACCACTTGCAATCGTAGTCCTGGCGGGTCTTCTATCAACAAAAAATAAGACTCTTGATGAATGGAGAAAATTAAGTACCAGTCTGAGTTCAGAATTGGTGAGTAACAGACATCTGGAGAGCATAACAAAAATCTTGTCTCTAAGTTATTACGATTTGCCTTACTACCTCAAATCCTGCTTCTTGTATTTTGGCATTTTTCCGGAGGACTACTCTATTAGACACGGAAGACTAATTCGGCAATGGATTGCTGAAGGCTTTGTGAAACCAAAGAAGGATAAACCAATAGAGGTAGTTGCAGAAGAATACTTGGTAGAGCTAAAAAATAGAAGTCTCGTCCAAGTGTCGGAGGTAGATTTTGATGGAAAAGCCAAAACTTGTCGCATCCATGATCTTCTGCGTGATATCACCCTTAAAAAGATGGAGGATTTAAGTTTTTGCAGAGTTTTTTCAAGAAATGATTCAAATTTCAAAGTATTAACCCGGCGGATATCTCTTCTCCATAACGCTCGTGATGCTTTCCAGGGCAGTATACCCGAAGCTTCTCATGTTCGGTCTCTTTTTATCATTGATTCCGACACAATTCCCAACTCACTTGTGCAAACAATGGTTGTGAATTTCAAGCTCCTAAAAGTTCTTGATTTTGAAGATGCTCCGAATCTAGATCATCTTCCTAAGGATATAGGGGACTTGTTTCACTTAAGTTACTTGAGTCTTCGAGGCACACGAGTGCGGTTGCTCCCAACGTCAATTGGAAATTTGATAAATTTAGAGACTTTGGATCTAAAGTCGTCATTGGTTTATGAGCTCCCAGTAGAGATCAATAAGCTCAGTAGGTTGCGGTATCTTTTAGTGTACTATTGGGATTACACATTGGGTTGGAGTATTCATAGCATAAGAGGAGTGAAAATACCGAAGGGAATCGGGATGTTGAAATCCTTGCAGAAGTTATATTTCGTTGATGCCAGCACTGTCGAAGTGGCCGTGTTTAATGAGCTGAGGGAGCTGACCGAGTTGAAGAAGTTAGGCATCACAAAGTTAAGAAGGGAAGACGGGACGAGTCTATCAGAGTGTCTTAAGAAAATGGAACACCTCGAGTGCCTTGACATATCTTCAACAGAGGAAGAAGAGCTAATTGATTTAGAATCTATGTCATCATCTCCCCCTCTATCTCTCCGACGCCTCTACTTAAAGGGACATCTAAGGAAGCTGCCAGACTGGATCCCGAAACTTGAAAATCTAGTCAGAATAAGGATTAGATGGTCAAAGCTGGAAGAAAATCCACTCAAAAGCCTTCAAAATCTGCCGTATCTTTTGGAACTTGGGATCTGTCAAGATGCATACTGTGGTAAAGAACTGCACTTTGAGAAAGACGCGTTTACCCAACTTAAGGTGCTGAGCCTCTATGATCTTAGTAGCTTGAACTTGTTAGCGATAGCGGAAGGAGCACTATGCAATCTTGAAAATTTCAACATCGGGAATTGCCCGCAACTGGAGGAGGTGCCGTCTGGCTTCCAGCATTTAAGAAATCTTAAAGACGTTCTGTTTTTCGATATGCCAATACACTTCTTGATATTACAAAATTTTAGGAGTCTGCAATGTATATCACTCGTTCGCTTCGTCTACAACATTGACGGACGAGATGAGTCTTTTACGTTGCCATGGGTAATGAAGGCTCAAGACTACATTCTACGTAAGTCGTCTACATTATTATATTTTACATAATCATCTGTCACTATTTTATTTAACGTTTGTAAGTGTGACTAGTGTAGCTCAGGTATGAATTACTGTTAGACTATGCTTGAAACACGTGTTTTAATTTTGATGCTGTTGTGCACACAGAGCATGCGGATGAGAAAGAAGAATGGGCCGCCATGGAGATTGTTGAAATCTGGAGTAAGTTAAATGCTAATCCATTTACCTTTTTGTTTTTTTTTTTAATTAATTTTTCTTATTCTCAGTGACTAAATTTCATGAATTTCAATGTCCAGCTGTCCATTAGTTTTTCCCCTTTTAACCTTACAACCTTGATTTATATATTATTGTACGTGTAGGAAAAATGCGTGAGATATCAACTGAAGACAGAGATATGATTCCCCCAACACCACATGCAAAATTTTCATTTTGAATTTTTCGGCATATCGATTTTTTCCCTCTCGCTTTGAATACTACAAGCACGGATGCAGTCTCTCTTCCGGCTTGAAGCGGGACAGATTTCAAGTTGTGTTAATAAAGTTAGATTGGATATGCACTCTTTATTTTTCTCTATCAGGTTTTTCCCATCGGGTTTTACTGATAGAGGGTTTTAATAAGACCTCTCTTCAGAGTAGGTCCTTTTTATTCTGATTGTTACTTTGAAGGATATGCTACTTTAAAGCAATTTTTTTTTTTTTTTTTGGTGTGACACTATCAGTTTGAATAATTAAATTAATTGATGTCTTTCCATGTTATGTACTGAATATACCACAACCATTAATGATGTTGTATTTAAAGAATCTCAAGGGGGGGAAAAAGAAAAAACAAATTTTCAAAACTTAAAAAAGTTTGGGACCAAAGTCCGAAGGAGCACCGCCTCTGATCATAGACTTGTTTCCTTTTAAATAATAATAAAAAAATTAAAATGGATTGTTAAAAAAAAAAAAAAAAAGTTAAAGAGAAGGAAAAAAAAAAAAAAAAACATTTAAGGATTTTTGCCCTGTTAATTTAGTTTCAAAACTTTGGCTTGATTCTTTCCCTCTAAAAAAAATAGATCTGCGGTTGAGTATAATCGGTTGAATGGAGGTAAAATCTGAATGGAGCCCAAATATCAAATTTCATGAAGATACAATGCAACTGCATTGAAAAACAGTGTAGAAATAGAGCAAAACAGAGTAAAAAAGAGGGAAACATAAGGAAACAATCTTAAAACAGAGAAAAGCAGAGATAATGAGTTGCCTATCACATTTCCATTTGCATAATTCCCTCCAAATTCAAGTTGCGAATCCCTTAAAATTCTACCCTTTCACCTTTTCTTTTGGTTCTGAGTAGACAGTTACAAGTTTACGCTTACTTATCCATTTCCGCACAACCGTCCCGAACCTTCTTTGAAGACAAACACTCATGTTTAATCTTGATCGAATTTTGATTTTGGCTTGTACATTGTAGCCAACCTGCATAGCTATACAAATTTTAAGGACGTCTTTAAAGTAAATATACATATATAAATATATACACACACATATAATTAAATACATACGGTTGATGGAACAAAAAAAGAAAAAAAATGAACCCAGGATATAGAGAAAAAGGAGAACTTTACCAAATAAATCTTCCTTTTCATGCTTCACAATTTTATTTCCAGCCAAATAATTCTTCTTTCATCAGTTATGAATACACGAACTCCCCAAGCAGTACAGAAAAGACATGAAATTTCTGGAAAGAAAAATGAAAAATCCTACGTAGAATTATTAATTTATTTATTTTTATTTATGCTTCACTACGATAGGACTCCTCACAAAGTGCTTGCCATCTGACCATTTCAACTGTCCAAAGACATAGTCTTTAGGCTCCCCAACAACCATTGGCTTCATAACAATTTGGAATTTTTTCTCTTCACCAATTCTGTCGAATTTCAAGCTTTTCGGCTTAACAGAAACAGAAACCCCGGCCGGTGCCTTCACATACGCGGTGTAGGTGCCAGGTTCGCCAACGTTCTTGACTTTTCTAGTGACAATCACGGGTTCTGAACCGAGGTTAGGTACCGCAATTGAAGGGTAGTTGAAGTTAGCCAAAGTGAATGACTTGGAACATTTGTGTGGCTTATTTGTGAACAACTCGATTGTAGTTTCATTGTAGCCATGGGCGCATAAGAAGTTCAAATAATCATCAACCGCTAGATCATAGACAAGTCCAGGTTCCGTAGCACGGTTTGGTTGGATGTGGCCTGCGCCATACGCCAAAGGTGTTGCTGGTTGCATTGTCGCCGCGTCCAACATTTGCTCCCCATTACCATCTCGAATTCTTGCTGAAAAAGTAGAAGGTAATGAAAAATTAGAAATTGTAATATTAAGCATGTATGAACTTTTATAGAACTTGTTTCAATCTAGTTTTTATCTTGAGAATATGTTTTGCACCGGTAGTCATGATCGCGGATTTAATAGCCGCTGGACTCCAATCTGGGTGAAGGGTTTTGATAAGACCGA
Organism: Ficus erecta; assembly: GCA_008635985.1. Lineage (NCBI taxonomy): Eukaryota > Viridiplantae > Streptophyta > Magnoliopsida > Rosales > Moraceae > Ficus > Ficus erecta. The sequence goes on along the minus strand of BKCH01001780.1, from coordinate 26,348 downwards.
CGACCCCAGCAACATGGGGGCATGACATTGAAGTCCCGGATTTTATGTTGAACGAAACTCGGCGGTCATCCGACATTACATCAGCTGCTCCAATGGCTTCAGAGTACGCGGCAATGATGTTCACTCCTGGTGCTATGAGATCCGGCTAAAATGAAACGGAAAAAAAAAAAACAAAAAAAAAACAAAAAAAAAAAAAACATGGAGTTAAAATAAAACAAACATTGAATCTCGAGAAGTTATACGATAAATAGGTAATTAAGCCAACCTTTAAAATCGTCGGTTCAATGACATTAGGTCCTCTAGAAGAGAAAAAAGCCACGAGAGGAGCAGGTTCTACTCCTACTTGAGTCTTTACCCGAGTCATGTAAGCCATAGGAGTCCTGCAAGCACGAATGCAGGTCATCAACAAGACGCTTGAGAAGTCATTTATTAAGGTTGAGAACTAAAAAGCAAAATTTAAAGTTCTTGAATTGGTGTACTTTGTAGAATTTAGGTAGTCAAAGACGAATTCACCGTCCGTGAAGTTGATATGAGAAGTAGGGAGCAAATGAGGATCGGCAATGACATCGTTCCACCTGCGAATATCATTAGCCAAAATCATCCCGACAGCACCCGCGAGAGTGGCCTGCTGCCCTGCTTCAGCTCTCACCATTTCATCCCAAACACATACCAAGATCTTTCCCTTCACCTTCTTGGGATCAAGAGTTCCCGGCTTACATTGTTGGCTGCATAAATTTGGTACCGTCTTACGATTGAGATATGAACTTTTTTTGTATGTCTTGTTGTAAAAGCACAAAATTTCGTTAAATAGATCGGTCTAACTCACGAATCTGAAATAGACGCTTTAGCAGTTTTAGCACCTACGCCAGTGATCAACGGGTAAAACTTCTCCGATGGCAACGCTCTAGAGGAAAGACTCGATCCCTTGCATTCAAAATGCCAAGAATCTTGTTTTAATATCTTAGTAATAGTAATTAGATGCTCAAAAACAAAGAAACTAAGGCATACCTTGAGGTGCTTTTTGTTACCAAGAGCAATATAACTAGTGAATTCGCGGTCAATTGTGCTGGCACCGACAGTTACAAGCCATGGAGAAATATTTAACACGGTCCCAGGATCAGGTCCATCATTGCCGCCCGCTGCGACGACAACAATGCCATTTGAAACGGCATGAAAGGCCCCAATCGAGAGTGCACTATCAAAAAATTCCCAAGGCCCCGAACCGATTGACACGGAGAGCACGTCAACACCATCGCCTATGGCAGCATCAAAAGCGGCCAAAATGTCAGCTTCAGAGCAGTCGTCCGGCGGCCAACAAACCTTGTAAGCAGCCACACGGGCTCTAGGGGAACCGCCCTTTGCAGTGCCGTTGCCATAACCAAACACATTCGCTTCACGGACAAAGTTACCGCCGGCTGTGGAAAGGGTGTGAGTCCCATGACCGTTATGGTCCCGTGCAGAGAACAAGTTGATGTGGTGTAAATTTGAGGTCAAGTTTTTATCCTTTAAAAAAGCAATATATCCTTTGTTAAAGTACCTTGCTCCTATCAGCTTCCTAGATAGTTTAAAAAAAAAAAAAAAAAAAAAAACAAGGGGAGGGAGTGAGGGATAACCATATGAATATCAATTTTTTTTTTATTTTTTTAGAAAATTTTGACTGAGTTCTGTATAACTACTCATATACCATAAAAATTTGTGTCATTACCGTTCACATATTGGGAAAATACACCAAAATTTTCTCGATTATCATATATATTGTACATAGAGATAGAGATTATGTATAAAATTACATTATATAAGTAACAATTTTATTTGAAAATTGTAATAAATAGAATTTTTGTGATATTATATAAAGTATAAAAATTATTTGATGTAAATAGTTGTAAATATTAAATTTATTAGGTAAATAGTTAATTTACAAGTAAATAGAAAATTTACCTCTAATAGATAGATTATTTATTGAGTATAATTAGTTATTTATTATTTTTTTAATTCTAAATATTTTAAAAACCTTTTATTTATTTCAATTATGTACTGCAAAACTACTACTTACTTTTTTCTTTCTTTTTTCTCCTACTACATATTTTATTTGTGTTACCAATACTTTAGTAGTTAGAATAACCAAAAAAAAAAACAGTAAATATACAATTATTATTTTTTATTTATTGGAGAAAAATAATAACACTAAAACAATAAATATATTAACTATATTAGCGTATCTAAGTTTAGTGTTTGAACAAACCAAAAGCACACACTTGCCTTCACTATGCATCCATATATATATATCTATATATATTTATATGTATCCAGACATATAACATTACCAAATAATATAAGAGAAACTTTGCCGCACTTTGATATTTGTTGCTTTTAGATGTCACCTTTTTTTGACACACATTCAACTACCAACAAACTGTCAATTTCTAGAAATAAAAAACTTAAAAAGCAACACAAGTTGTGTCATAGATGGAAAAAGGAACCAATGCTGAAGCATAAAAGCAAGACAAGATAACGAAACCAAAGGCCATCTATCATTAGCAGAACTTCACTATAAAAAATAAAATAGAAAATAGAAAAGTTTCCGTTTAAAAAAATTAAAGAAAAAGATACATAATTTTATAACAAAAATAATCAAGTGAGAAACAAAGAAGAGTGGAAAGAGGATGGACCTGTTGCAACGTACTCCATCTTTGATGCCATGCTGACAGATTCCGCGCCACTTCAACGGGACGGGTCCGATTCCTTCGTCACTAAAGCTCTTTGATTCAGGCCAAACACCTACCACATGTACATTAGGCAATTCTTCAATCTTCATAGACTTTTCTTTATATGAGAAATTTTTAACTAGAAACAGATTTGTAAAGCCAGATTTTGGGATCCATTATCAATAATAAGATATAAAGTTCAAATCCTCCTACCGTTTAATTTAAAAACACACACCAAAAGAAAAATTAAGAAAAAAATACCAAAATCCAAGTTTCCAATAATTATATCTTCACCAAACCGCGCCTTCTTCCAAATCGAGTGTGAGGAAATACTTCCATTTCTTTCCAACCCAAGAAAATCCCATGAACGTGTCGTCTGCGGTTTCATTCTTTTATTTAAGAAGACCGATATGACATTTGGATGCTCTGTAGATGGATAGACAGAGCAACTGTCATATTACATAAACAGATGAAAGGGAGAAGCAGAGAAAAACAGAAGAAATTGTAGAATGTTGTATGAAGATTAAAGTGTTGCATACTTGCAATTTCCGCGGCTTCTGCATCGTCCAGGATTGCAGCGAAACCATTAATATGTCTAGTGTATGAGTAGAAGATGGCGTCTTTAGCGTTCTCGTCACTATGGCCAGAAAATTAAAACCAAGTAACAAATTTAAATCTTCATGGTATAAGAGGAAAACAAAGACAATGGAGAACATATATCATAATTGACTTGTTACCTTCCCAAGTATGATCCAAGGAAACTATAATGTGAACTTGTTGCGCGCTCTAGATCAACCGACGAAGGTCGTGAACCGTGTGAATGTGATCCCAGGTACACAATATAAGGCTGCAACACATCAAGAATTTCGAGTTCGTCAATTGTGAAAAATTATCAATTGCATGAAGAGAGAACAAACATGGAAAAAAAAAAAAAATTGTGCTCGCCTTTTTTGCGGCTGACGTTGGCAATTGCAACAGAGAGAAAACAAGAAATGATAGAAGAAAATAAGGAACAGAGGCAGAGTATGATCTCATAGTTCTTATGAAATGATCTCATAAGCATCTATTTTACTAAACCTATATCCAAGAAAGTTTTTTTTGGTGGAGGCTTGAACTACTAAAACTTTGCAGCATGGTCTGCTCTTATATGATGACTAAAAATTCCATTTTCTTTTTGTTATTTGTTTTAAAGACTTGAAAATATCCACAACAAAGGTCCTACATGACTTTTCTCTCATGAGGTGCCAACTACTTCTAAAAATTGAATCTCACTTGAGGCAAAATGGAAACTCAATGAATTTTTTTGAACTCGGATTTTTTTTTTTTTTAAATAAAATCAAAATGTCTGTGGGATGTGCCACCACTCAGCCTCAGTAGCTCCGTCACTGATTATAGTTATTATGCTGTCCACTTGGTAAATTTTAGAACCAGATTAGAGAACTAACATCTTTAGTCGGAGGAGTTTTCCCCCTCAACCAATTTCTAATGTAGCATTAAGGTCCTATTTAGCACTCTTCTACAATGTTTGCATCTATAATTCAAATGGGATGAAAGTGAGTTATTCTAGATCAAACATTTTTCTCGAACAAAAGCTTTTTCTAGTAAACAATAGTGGTTAGTTCTCCACTAACCTGGCTTTTGTTTCCTTGTCAAAGATTTTGCTTTTTTAAAGCATATCATAAAAAGCTTGATTCTTTAGAAGCTTTGATTGGATCATTTCCTACCAAAACCAACTTTTTTTTCTTTTCAAAGATTGGACCCTTTTTTCTTTTTTTTTTTTTAATCAATAAACGTGTATGAGAAAATTTGTATTTTTTTTTCCTTAAATGGATATTAGATTAACTCTCCCTAATTAAATATTTACTTCACTGCCTTTTCCAATACGTCTCACGTTTCTTAATTTTTAGAAATTTTGTTTCTTTTTAAAAATTGGACCCTTTTATTCTTCGTTTTTTTTTTCTAAAATCAATAGACGTGTATGAGAAAATTTGTACTTTTTTTTTTTTCTTGAATGGATATTAGATTAAAACTGTCCCTAACTAAACATTTATTTCACCACCTTTTCCAACATGTCTCACATTTATTTCTTAATTTTTGGAAAATCTAAAATCAAAGAGACTAATAGGAATGATTAATGTGAATGCCTAAGTCCATCAGTTGACTGTGCAACTTCTGAGTAGTACTTTAATGCTTGGTCAACGATCTCCTTATGTGGTAGACACATAAGTGATTAATTTACTTGTTGTTTCAAATTTATCAATTTTTGTTCAATTATATAAAATACGAATGATTTTTTTTGTTAAATAAGTCAGTTTAAAATATGAATGATTTACTAATGATTTTTTTTATAATAAATTTCACTAAGTCTTGATTCATCAGTTTGATGGTGGCGACAGTGGTTTCCTTGCTCCTATCAGCTTCCAATAGATAGTGACAACAGAAATTTGGATTGTCATTTTTTTCCTTTCCCTCCCCCCCCCCCCCCCCCCCCCCAACTTTTTTTTTTTTTTTTTTTTTTTTTGTAATATTATTGTTGGGGTGAGTTAGAAATAAAGCATAATCTTAATAGGAACGATGAAAAACTAAAATAAAAAAAAAGAGTATTTTATAAGAGGAAAATATTCGGATATACTATAATAATTATTGTGGTTTTTTTTTTCGTTAAAGTTATAATAATTATGCTATTCTTAAAATGTTTCAAACTTTTATAAACATGTCATGAAGTATAATATTTAGTTATTATGATTATTGTTATTGTTGTTGTTGTTGCTGTTGATTTTTTGGAGAAGAATTTGTCAAAAGAAAAATAGGTCGGAGAAACAAATAAGAGTGGAAAGAGGATGGACCTGTTGCAACGCACTCCGTCTTTGACGCCATACTGACAAATTCTGCGCCATTTTGACGGGATTGGTCCGATCCCTTCGTCAATAAAGCTCTTTCATTCAGGCCAAACACCTATCACATCAAAATATTATAACTTTTTATCCATATAACTTATTGTTTTCATTTAAAAATTCTATCTTTATGTGTGCACCACTGATAAATTTCTAGATCTATAATTGAGTATAACCCTAATAAAATGCAAATATAATAGGCAAGTTTGGAAGCCTTAATAACTTTTTTTCTGGATAAAATACGCTATACGAGAAACAGAATTTTCAAAAGCCAATTTTAGGATTCGTTGTTTGAATTCATTTTCTTTTCTTCCCAACTCTGATGAAAAAAAAAAAAGACGAGAAAACTTATTATGATTGCAAGTTGTGTCTAGAAATAATTTCACATCCACCTAATAAGGAGGTCTTGAGTGCAATTCTACACTCGAGTTTAAAAACACACAAAAAAATAAATAAATAAACAAATAAATTGAACTTACCGGTATCAATGTTCCCAATAATTGTATCTTCACCACACCGCGTCTTCTTCCAAAGAGAGTCTAAGCCTCCATTCCAAGAAAATCCCAGTAACGGGTCGTTTGTAGTTTCATTGGTTTGTTTAAGAAGACCGATATGACGTTTGGATGCTCTGTAAATGGATATTCCAAGTCATAGTCAGTTAACGAAAACAGAGGAAATAAGGAGGCAGAGAAAAACATAGGACTTTTTAGAAACTTACATGAAAATGAAAGTACAGGACATGTAGTTTTATTCTAGTGAATATGTACCAATATTCAAAAATTTCACAAAAGGGGACTCATGGAGAATTGTACCGGACATGTAGTTTTATTCTAGTGAATATGTACCAATAAATTCCTTTTCTGAAAATATAGAAATAAAATGAGGAGGTATAAAATTTTTTTAATCTTTTTCTTCAATTAAAAACTACCTTTCATTATTCAAATCTCTAGATCTCTCTTAAAAATTTAAACTTTAAAAATTCATAACTTTGTTATATTAAGTTGAAATGAGATGATTTAAAAAAAAAAACTACATAAAGATAAACAAAACAAGATCTGTATACATATATATATATATATATATAGTTTTTCAAGATTTTACACTTTTTCAATCAAGTAGTTAGTTTTTTTTTTTTTCTAATCAAATGCATATTTTTAAAACTTAACTCAACTGCAATCAAAATATTTTGAAAACTCTATTTCTAATTGTTCTCCCAAACTATCCCTAGATGTTTTGTTGAGACAATTTAAGTTTTCAATTACAAGAGGGGATATATTTTAATTTGATGCGAATACCCGTAGATTTGAGTAGGAACAAAATTGAATTTCAACAATTTGTGGGGGAGCTAATTAAAACAAATGAATATTGGAAAGAGGCAATAAAATGGTTTTTCTCAAATTTTATGGAGATTATTTGTTAAAATAACAAGAATATAGGTAAATTTTTAAAAGAACAAAATGAGTGAAGAGAACTTGAGCCGCCACTACTTATTGTTATTATGCTGTCCACTTGGTAAATTTTGGTACTGCGTTAGAGAACTAACATCTTTAGTCGAAGGAGTTTGGTGTAGCATTAAGTAAGTCATTTTAAGCCAAATTAGTTTTTTTTTTTTTTCTTTCTTTTTTCTTTTCTTTTCTCTTTTCCTCAAACAAATCTAGAAGTTACATTGATTTCCTACCACCCTGGCTTTTGTTTCCTTCTCAAAGATGGGACATTTTTGCTTTTAAAAAGCATATCATAAAAAAAAAACTGAATCCTTTAGAATCTTTGACTAGATAATTTCCTACCAAACCCAACTTTTGTCGCTTTTCAAAGATTAGACCCTTTTTTAATACACATTTATAAGGAAAATTGGAATTTTGTCTAAAACTCTCCACAAATAATTGTTTTACTATCTTCTCCAACTGGTCTCACGTTTCTTAATTTTTATAATTTAAAAATCAAAGACATTTGATGGAAATGCTTTCTGTGAATACTTAATTTCGTTTAGGACCATCATATTATTGCTCAGCAGGTTTTGTCATATCATACTTTTTTTTTTCATGATTTTGATGTGATTTAATAGTTTAAAAATGACTAATGACGGTAGGGTAATTCTATATATATATATATATATAAATATATATATATATATTTTTTTTCTTTTTCAAGGGAAGGGTATTTCTTTATGGAAATGCAAAATTGCTACTTTTTTGGGACAGTGTCATATTTTAGAATTCTTCCTCATTGAAGTGATGGACATCAATTCCTGACAAAATCGTTAACCCCAAGCTATCGGAGTTTGAACACCAACAAAACTCTGAAACAGATTTCCCTTGAAGCCGATTTCTCCCAAATTATGTTATCTCAAGATGGATTTTAATGATTTATCCGCACGTTGGATGGTGTCATATTTTAAAAGTTTTCCTCAATGAAGTGATGGACATCGATTCTTGACAAAATCACGAACCCCAAGCAATCGGAGTCTAATCACCAACAAAACACTGAAAAACATTTCTTTGGAAGCCGATTTCTCTCAAATTTTGTTATCTAAAGAGCCCGGTGCAAGATGGATTTTATTGATTTATCTGCAGACCTCCGGAAACCAACAAGACATCTCCGGTCGAATGTGCCAAGCATTATTTAAATGAAAAAATTGGAAATTAAGTATAATGATTTCTCTCTTACAAAATTCTGACAACGATAACAAAACTTAACCAGTTATAATCTTCAAAGCTTTGAGTAGAAAACTTCCCAGACAATCATCTTATTCTTGCAGAAGTTCGCCATGAAAATCTTATCAAGACCTTGCCAAATAGAAAAGGAATAAACATAGCAGCATCAAATTATCACATATGTTTTCTTTGTCAAAGATAGTTGTAGCCCGTGCGGAATTCACTGTCAAGAAATCTCATGAAAGTTATTTTAGAATTGCAGCATTTATCATAGATAAGCTCCTACTCCAAGTCCACCGGCCTACTTCTAAAAGTGCTTCAATTATCTGCTCGAAGAGTTTCTAGTCTCAAAAAGAACTTCATTTCAAAGCCAAATGCAAAAGGCTCTTCTGAATAGACTTTAAAACGTATATCAGTGTTTATGTTAGACATTGTAACTTCTTTTTAACATTTTTATTAGTAGTTAGCAAACTTTAAAATCATTTTGACTTCATAAGATTTTTTAAACATGTAGTTCCCAAATACTTATTGAAAAGACATAACTTTTGTTTATTTTATTACTAATTACATTATATGACTAAAAATAAAAGGAAAAGCTCCGACAAAAACGGGCCTAATTGTCCAGCAAGAGAGAAGTGTGTGCTTGAATATTCTGTAGCATTTTGCAAAAATATTGTGTTGGCTACCCCATATATCCATTTACTGTGAAACAACTATTTAATCTGAATTGCTGGAAAAGTCTCAAATACTGATTTACTCGTTAATAACACTTTCAAAAAATTATGAGTAGTCTTCCTAGACAAAGAACAAAGGAATAATTCCAATTACAAAATTCCCTCCAGATTCAAGTGAAGTCAATTATTCAACCTTGGATTACAGGGAATTAAAACAGTATCTCCTCATATTTTAAATCCTCTATTTTTTTTTTTTTTTAAATATTGGTGAGATAAAACAACGTAACAAAAAGTGGATTGAAATATAAGTTAAAATTCTTTACTTAATCACCACCTAAATTACACAAAGTTTCTAGTTTACTCGTACTAATAGTAATATACCCATGCAGAATCCTTATTATTATTATTTATTAATGGTATGGGACAACGGAAATACTTATTAAAGAGAAATGAAAGCACTCTAAGATTTTAGAACTCAGAACTCCTACATAAACTTGTCATGTCCCACCCTCTGACCTAGCCCTAATGGGGATAACCATCCCGAACCTTAGTTGAAGGCAAAATTCATTTAACTTCATCTTGTATATCTTTCCTAGGTTGCGGATCATTACAAAATGATAGGTGTAAAGAAGAAGGGAAAAAAACAGTGACCAAACCACGGATTAAAAGAAAAGAAGAGCTTTATTACCAAATAGTGAATTCCTTTTCAAGCTAAAATTCTCCAAGAGTAAACAAGACATTTAATTTCTGGAAAGAAAAACGAAAGCTTATCGAGAAGAAATAATTTTATTTATTGTTCTTTTCATCAAGTTTATGGTGCTTCACTACAATAGGGCTCCTAACAAAGTGCATGCCATCTGACCATTTCAACTGTCCAAAGACATAGTCATTACGCTTCTCAACACCCTTAGGCTTGAAAACAATTTTGAACTTTCTCTCTTCGCCAATTCTTTTGAATTTCAAGCATTTTGGCTTAACAGAAACCGAAACCCCAGACGGTGCCTTCACATAGGCGGTGTAGTTGCCGGGTTTGCCAACGTTCTTGACTTTTCTAGTGACAATCACCGGTTCTGAACCAAGTTTAGGTACCGCAATCGAAGGGTAGTTGAAGTTCGTCAAAGTGAACGACTTGGAACATTTGTGTGGCTTATTCGAGAATAACTTTGTAGTAGTTTCGTTGTAGCCATGGCCACATAAGAAGTGGAAATAATCATCAACGGATAAGTCATAGACAAGTCCAGGGTCCATAGCGCGATTTGGTTGGATATGACCCGCCCCGTATGCAAAAGGTGTAGCCGATTGCATTGTTGCCGCATCTAGCATACGTTCCCTGCTACCATCACGAATTCGTGCTGAAAAAGTTGAAGGTAAAAGAAAATTATGAAGGGTAATATTTAGCAGGAGTGAATTTTAGGGAACATATTGTTTTCATCTAGCTAGTTTTAGTTTGAGATTATGTTTTGCACCAGTAGTCATGATAGCGGATCTAATAGCAGCGGGACTCCAAGTCGGGTGAAGGGTTTTGATGAGACCAACTACCCCAGCAACATGAGGGCATGACATCGAAGTTCCTGTTAGAACATTGAATGGAACTCGACGCTTATCCGACATTACATCAACTGCACCGGTAGCTTTAGAATATGAAGCAATGATGTTCACTCCTGGTGCTATTATATCCGGCTGAAACGAAAAAGAACATAATGACATAGAGTTAAAAACAATCCAAGCATAAAATCTAGAGGAGTTAACTGTAAAAGTTAATTAAGCTGACCTTTAGAATCGCGGGCTCAATGACATTAGGTCCTCTCGAAGAGAAAAAAGCCACAAGGGGAGCTGGTTTCACTCCCACTTGAGTCTTAACCCTTGTCATGTAAGCCATAGGAGTCCTGCTTAAATAGACGTAGCACATCAATGAGACATTTGAGAAAGTCATCATTAAGTGGTTTAAGGAAAAAGAAAAAAGAAAAAAAAAACCGAAAAAAGGTAGTTTTTCCATTTAGTCCCTAAACTATGAGTATTATGTCACTTTAGTTCATGAATTTTTTATTTCAGTAAATTTAGTTCTTGAACTTTTGATTTTTGGCAGTTGTGGTCCCTGACATTGGAATTGATGAAATATCATTTTAATTTATTATATATAATCATATTTCAACTGCATGTTAACATAAAATTTTACAAAAATGAATACACTAAGCAAAAAACTTTCCTACTTATTCTAATTAAAACCTTTAAAACAAAAACCTTTTGAACTTAATGCAATAATTTCTTTAAAATTGTTAGTTATTATGCGACTATTATCTATATTAAATTTCAGAAATAATCCTTCCATTTTAATGTGATGGATCAAAACTACCAAAAATTAAAAGTCCAGGGACTAAATTTATCAAAATAAAAAATCCAGATACCAAAGTGACAGAATATCCGTAGTTCAAGGACTAAATCAACAAACTAACTAAAAAAAAAAAGCAGTTCAAGAATAAGTCTACTTTGTAGAAATGAGGTAATCAAAGACGAATTTGCCATCGGTGAAATTGATACGAGAAGCAGGGAGCAAATGAGGATCAGCAATGACATCGTTCCACCTTCGTATATCATTAGCCAAAATCATCCCAACAGCGCCTGCGAGAGCAGCCTGCTCACCCACTTTGGCTCTCGCAATTTTGCCCCACACGCAGACCAAGATCTTCCCCTTCACCTTCTTGGGATCAAGGGCTCCAGGCTTACATTGTTGACTGCATAAATATGTGTTAAATGTTAAATGAGAAGTAATATGTTTTGTAATTGTTGTTCTAAAAGTGCAAAATTTTGTGGGCAAGATTGATTTTACTCACGCATTTGAAGAAGACGCTTCAGCGGCTTTAGCATCCGCACCACTTATCAATGGATAAAACTTCTGCAATGGCAAGGTTCTAGAGGAAAGACTTGCTCCCTGGCATTCAAAATGCCAAGAATCTTAGCTAGGAATATAATATAGATTCCAAATATGTTTAACTAAACAAACATTGACAACTTGTTAATTCTAGTGATCAACTTATTGTTATATATATGTGGTTGTATACAAACATAGCATAGCGGTAATTTCATACTTAATTCTATTATAATGTTAAGTTCGAATTCCCTCACTCACGAATTTTAAAAAAAAAAATGATAATTGTCATGTATATAAAAGTTGTAGACAACTTGGTAACCCCCTAATGTTATTTGTTCCCGTGATCCTAAAAACTAAAAGCAATGAAAGTAAGGCATACCTTGAGGTGCTTTTTGTTACCAAGAGCAACATAACTTGTGAATTCACGATCAATTGTACTACCACCGACAGTTACAATCCACGGTGACACATTCGATATGGTCCCGGGATCAGGTCCTTCATTGCCACCGGCTGCCACCACTACTATACCATTTGCAGCAGCATGGAATGCCCCTATTGAAATTGAGCTGTCAAAAAATTCCGAAGGCGAGGCCCCAATAGATACAGAAAGTACATCAACACCGTCACCAATGGCAGCATCGAAGGCGGCTAAAATGTCAGCATCAAAGCACTCGTTCCCATTAATCGGCTGCCAGCAAACCTTGTAAGCTGCCACACGGGCTCTCGGGGAACCGCCCTTTGCGGTACCATTGCCGTAGCCAAACACATTTGCACCATCGACGAAGTTACCACCGGCTGTGGAAAGGGTACGAGTCCCATGACCGTTATGGTCTCGTATGGAGAACAAGTTTTGGTTGTTTAAGGGAGAGAGGGTGGACTTGTTAGCCTTCAAATAAGCTAGATATCCGTTGATATAGTACCTTGCTCCTATCAGCTTCCTACAGATAGTAACCATAGAAATTTGGATTGTCACTATTTTTTTTTTTTTTTTTTGGGATAATCTTAATAGGAACATTGAAATATTAAAAAAAAAATTGATTTTTTTTATATGTTTCAAACTTTCATAATTATTATTTATTTTCTGGAGAAGAGTTTGTTAAAAGGAAAAATAGTTAAGAGAATCAAATAAGAGTGGAAAGAGAATGGACCTGTTGCAACGTACTCCGTCTTTGACACCACACTGACAAATTCCACGCCACTTTGACGGAATTGGTCCGATCCCTTGGTCGCTAAAGCTCTTTGATTCAGGCCAAACACCTATCACATAGAAAGATTAAACTTTTTAACCATATAAATTTCTATTTTAAATTAAAAATTTTATCCTTGTTTGTGTCTCAGCTAAGATAAATTTTTAGATCGGTCACTGAGTATAACGTCAATAAAATGCCAATACAATAGGCAAGTTTGGTAACCTTTTATATTAGAAAAAAATATGCTAAACGAGAAACATAATTGTCAAAAGCCAATTTCTCGGATTCGTTGTACTAATACATTTTCTTTTCTTCTCAACTTTGACCGAAAGAAAAAAAGAAAGAAAATGAAAAAACTTATTGTGGTTGCAAGTTTTGCCTAGAAATAATTTCACGTCCATCTCAATAATGAGGTCTTAAGTTCAATTCCCCCAAACTCAAAAAATTAAAATTACCAGTATCAATGTTTCCAATAATCGTATCTTCACCATACCGCGCCTTCTTCCAAATAGAGTCTAAGCCTCCGTTTCTCTCCATCCTAAGAAAATCCCATGAACGGGTAGTTTGTAGTTTCATTGCTTTATTTAAGAAGACCGATACGACATTTGGATGCTCTGTAGATGGAGGATATTCAAAGCCATAATTGGCCTCAAATAACATAAGTATAGGAAAACAGAGGAAAAGGAGAAGCAGAGGAAAACAGAGGACTTTGGAGAATGTTGTATGAAAATCAAAGTGTCACGTACTTGCAATCTCCGCGGCTTCTACATCGTCAAGGATTGCTGCAAAGCCATTAATGTGTCTATTATAAGAATAGAAAATGGCGTCTTTAGCATTCTTTTCGCTGTGGCAAGAAAATTAAAACGAAGGAACAAAGTTAGAGCTTCATGGTATAAGAGGAAAACGGAGACAATGGAGAACATGTATCGAAATTTAAGTTATTAATTACCTTCCCAAGTATGATCCAAGAAAACTATAATGTGAATTTGTCGCGTGCTCTAGATCAGCCAACGTAGGATTTGGACCGTGTGAATGTGATCCCAAGTACACAACATAAGACTGCAACACATAAGAATTTCAAGGCCATTAATGGTGAAAGAAGAGTTGTCAAATTCATGAAGAGAGCAAAAAACAAAAAAGAAGAGCTATGCTCGCCTTTTTTGCGGCCTGCGTTGACGATTGGAATGGCAAAACAACAAGAAATGATAGAAGTAAGTAGGGAGTAGAGGCACAATATGATCTCATGGCTCTGCTTTGAATCATCTCTTAAGTTTTGTTTGGTGAATGCTTGAACTACAAAAATTTTTCAGCAACAAAGTGTTCTTATAGGAATGTCTGAACATTTCCCTTTTTCTTTTTGTTATTTATTTTAAACACAACAAATATCCACAATAAAGGTCCCACATTACTTTTCTGTCACGGGGGTTGAAAAAACAATAATGGTACTATGTACTTTTTAACATCTAAGTACTATCCTCATAATTCAAAAATTTCACAAGAGGAAACTCATGAATAATTGTACCGGATATGTAGTTTTATTATTATTATTATTATTATTATTATTATTATGTCTATCATGTTTAGAGTGAATATAGGTATCAGTCTCTAAGACTCCGTTTGGTATTATAGTTTGAGTTGGTTGATTTTTTTAAAAACTAGTTATAATTTTTGTTGACTTTTTAAAAAAAAAACAAAAATTTAGATAAAAAATTTAAGTTTAAGATGGTTTATCAAACGAAAACTAATTCAGCTTTATATTTCAGTATAGGACATATACTACAGAAATAAAAAAGAAAAGGTGTACAATTTAGTGGAAGTGTACATCCAAGAAATGAATGAACTGAATGTCAATGGAGTAAAATAAAAAAAAAATCACGTTTTTTAATTTTTTTTTTAAATCACGGATAGCGTGCACACCCACTAAGTCTCAAGTGGCTTAACTAGTGACGGGTCTAGGATTTTTCTTCCAAAGGGGCTTAATATATTTTTTCCTAAATGTTTCGTTGAGACAATTGAAATTTTTAATTTCAAGAGGAGGCTATATTTTACTTTGATATAAATATTTGTAGACTTAAGTAGGAGCAAAATTGAATATAAACAATTTGTGGGGGGAGCGAATTAAAATGAATGAATATTGGAAAGAGGTGATAAAAATGGTTTTTCTCAAATTTTGTGGGGATTATATTAAAACAATAAGAATAATTTTGGTGTAGCATTAAGTTAGACATTTTAAGTTGTAATCTGTTTTTTCTTTTTCTCTAACAAATCAAATAGTAGTAGTAAGGGAGAGTGGTAAATTCTAGAAGTTCCTTTGATTCCCTACCAACCCGGCTTTTGTTTCCTTCTCAAAGATTGGACATTTTTGCTTTTTAGAAGCTTTGACTAGATAGTTTCCAACCTAACCCAACTTTCGTTGCTTTACCAATACCTTTTCTTTTCTTTCTTAATAAACGTGTATCAGAAAGATTAGATTATTCTCTTGGCAGAATATTAGATTAAAACTCTCCCTAATTAATTATTTAACTGCCTTCTCCAACATGTCTCTCCCTTTTTTTTTTTAGAAACATAAAATCAAAAAGAATGATGACATCTGATAAACTAATTCAAGGGGGATGAAACTGGCAAAGAGTGGAATTCGCAAATGATAACTTGAAAGTTTGGGGACGCCAATTCTAAATAAGTTTGGAAGACAAGAGGTGACACACAAAGTTAGTGGAAGGGTGACCGAGATAAGAATGTCATTTGGAGACTTGATGCTTTGATGGAGGAAAAAGCAATTAATAGTGCGGTAGTGGATGTCGACGTCAGTCACTCATAGATGCCATCTTTAGTCCGACCTTGCAAGAATGTTGCTTTTGTGTGTAGATCCTTCCCTGCAAAAGAACTTGGTGAGATTTCGATAGAAGCATTATAGTTAATGTAAAATTAAGAAAAAGAAATCAAAATTCTTCTTCATATTAGAAACACAAATAACAGTATTCAAAAGAAATATTAATTAGGAGAAGAGAGGGCTGTAGATCCAAGGAAGAAAAAAATAATGGAGGGTCAAAATTCTAAGCAATCATTAAGAGAGGAAAAATTCCGAAACATATATATTAGGGGAGTTGTTTTCATAATTTTTTTTTTATATCTAAAGGTTATACGTGTAGGGTATCCAAAGGCGCCGCCTTTAACTATTATTTTGTATCACTATGATGCAAGATTTAAGATTTAAGCTTTCATTAAATTGATACAATTGGATTCCAAATCTCTAAAAATCATATTCATCTGGTTCACTATAAGAAACCTAGGCATAACCCGACCCAAATGTATAAGCCGGGTCGAGTCCAAAAGTAGACCAAAAACACATGTAGGACTGGCCTATTTGGTCCTGCTCATAAATGAGCAGACCATTAGTTTCAACTCTACATGTATCACTTAAAATCTATCTTTTACAAATCGTGTTTATAACCTCTCATATAAGTTGCAGTAAAAGCCTTTCCCAAAATAAAATTAAAAAAAATATATATTTGAGAAGGTTTTAACACAATTTGTAATATGTAAGGGCTAAATATACTATTTCTGAAAACAAAAATGGAAACCAACATTGTAATAAACTAGAAAGGATGTTTTTGTTGTTATCCGTTTTACAAAACAAGCTTTGGGTTCTAGAAACATATAGCTAAAGTCGAATTAAATTAGAGAAAATTACCTAAATAATCACTTTTTTTTCATCTATTGACCAGCATGATACAAACTTCTAACTCTTGATCAAAATAACACAAATTTTAATTAATCTGTGTTTAATTATATATCATATTGGTCAAGTGTTAATATTTTATATCATATTAATATAATTATCTCTAATTTTATGCCATTTAGGTGTTTCTCTCAATTAATTATGCAAAGTAAAAGTTATGATTTTGGAGTTCCCTTAACTTTGGGCTTAAAATTCTTAATCCTCGTACACAGTAAACTGGATGGACCACCAAACACTAGGACATGGACACTAGGCTGCATGTGGCCTCAATCCTCTTCATGGGTCTTTCATTATAGGCTGAGGAAAAACATCCCATGGGCTATGAACCAAGCCTAGTTTGGCTCATTGTTTGTGTGTGTAAGAGAAATTTACAGCACGTAAGCTTATTATTAAAATAGTAATACTAGAGATAGCAACTCTAATATCAATTTTAAATTATCAATTCACATATTATAGTTTCATTAGTAGATATAATTAATTGATATATCAATGCGTTTAACACTTACCAATAAAAAAACGACAGCTCATATGCTACATAGGTTAATATTCAAAAGTTGGGATTAAAATTGATGTCCCCAATATTTTTCTTTTTAAAATTATTTAAAATAAATAATAATTTTTAAAATTATTTTAGGTGAATAGTACATTTATAGTAAATTCTTTATTTACAAATTTTTTTTTTAAAGATTTTATCATAAATATGCTTAGTAAATAAGTTATTTAAATAAATATAGTATTAATAGCAAATATTTTATTTACAATAATATTTTGATGGAGGAAAAAGCAATTAATAGTGCGGTAGTGGATGTCGACATCAGTCACTCATTGATGCCATCTTTAGTCTGACCATGCAAGAATGTTGCTCTTATGTGTAGATCCTTCACTGCAAAAGAACTTGGTTAGAATTCGATAGAAGCATTATAGTCAATGTAAAATTAAGAAACAGAAACCAAATTCTTCTTCATATTAGAAAAACAAAGAACAATTTTCAAAAGAAATATTTATTAGGAGAAGAGATAGATCCAAGGAAGAAAAAAATAATGGAGGGTCAAAATTCTAAGCAATCATTAAGGGAGGAAAAATTCCGGAACATATATATTAGGGGAGTTGTTTTCATAATTTTCTTTATATCTAAAGGTTATACGTGTAGGGTCGATCCAATTTGGTGGACAAATGATTGGGGTATCCAAATGCACCCTCTTTAACTATTATTTTGTATCACTATGATGCAAGATTTAAGCTTAAAGTTTTCGTTAAATTGATACAATTGGATTCCAAATCTCTAAAAGTCATATTCATCTGATCACTATTAGAAACCTAGGCCTAACCCGACCCAAATGTCTAAGCCAGGTTGGTCCTGCTCATAAATGAGCAGACCATTAGTTTCAACTCTAAATGTATCACTTAAAATCTATCTTTTACAAATCGTGTTTATAACCTCTCATATAAGTTGCACTAAAAGCCTTTCCGAATATATATATATATATATATATATATACACGTTTGAGAAGGTTTTAACACAATTTGTAAAATGTAAGGGCTAAGTATACTATTTCTTAAAAAAAAAAAAAAATGGAACCCAACATTGTAATAAAATAGAAAGGATGTTTTTGTTGTTATCCGTTTTACAAAAAAAGCTTTGGGTTCTGGAAACAAATAGTTAAAGTCGAATTAAATTAGAGCAAATTACCTAAATGATCACTTTTTTTTTTTCATTTATTAACAGCATGATACAAATTTCTCATTCTTTATCAAAATGACACAAATTTTAATTAATTTTAGTTTAATTTTATATCGTATTGGTCAAGTATTAATATTTTATATCATATTAGTATAATTATATCTAAATTTATATTATTTACGTGCTTTTCCTAATTAATTATGCAAAGTAAAAGGGTTGTTTTTGGAGTTCCCTCAACTTTGGGCTTCAAATTCTTAAACCACATACACAGCAAAGTGGATGGACCACCGACCACTAGGACAGGGACACTAGGCGGCATGTGGCCTCAATCCTCTTCATGGGTCTTTTGTTATAGGCTGAGGAAAAAACATCCCATGGGCAATTTACCAAGCCTAGTTTGGTTCGTTGTTTATGTGTGTAAGAGAATTACAGCATATAAGTTATTTTTAAAATAGTAGTACTAGCGATAGTAACTCTAATATTAATTTTAAAGTACCAACTCATGTATCATAGTTTTATTAATAGATGCAATTAATTGATGTGTCAATGCTTTTAACACTTACCAATTAAAAGATTTACATGAGTTGGTACTCAAAAATTATGATTAAACTTGGTGTCCCCAATATTTTTCTTTTAAAAATTATTTAAAATAAATAATATTTTTTTTAAATATTTGAGGTGACTAGTACATTTATGGTAAATTCTTTATTTATGAAAAATTTTTAAGGTAATTTTATCGTATATACTTAGTAAATAAATTATTTATATAAATATAGTACTTATAGCAAATATTTTATTTACAATAGTATTTTAAGATCATTTTTATCCCGAATATACTTTGTTACTAGATTATTTACCTGTTATTTATCATCAACAAAAAAAATTTCAAACTATTTATATTTATTAGTAGACGTTTTTGGCCTATTTCCCTCATTCTCCCTTACAAAAATTGCAGAAAATAAGTTATATTTAAAAAATAGATATGAAAAATAGCATATTTCAAAATATTTGAGATAAATAATATAGAGATATAGCAAATATTTTACACAAGAGAACAATTATAAGGAATTTTAAATATGTTACTCACCTTAAAATATTGTTAGAATATGTTATTTACTTCTTTTTCACTATATATAATGGCTAGTTCAAAATTGTTACTTCAAGCTTCCAATCTATGGTTACGTGGTCCATTTGTGATTTGATTAACATATTCAAATTTGACATACGTTATACTTGGTCTTATAAAAAGAAGTTAGGCATATGTTATACGCTTTTGGCATTTGCTTGTTACATTGTCATTTTCATTTCATTTTTAAATTTATTTTTATAAGTTTCAAAACTTAATATTTCAGACACAAAAATTAAATATAAAATTTTTGGAACATTACTTTTTAAGAAACATAATAGAACAATATCAAATATGTAATTCTTACATTTTTTTTTCGTGTGTCGGATTTATAATTTTTATATTGACATTTGTATTAGAGAGTACTAAAATCAGCTTGCACGCTAAAAATATTCACGGACAACCTAATCTCTCAAGCAACCGTGTGGACCTAACTTTTTAGTTATTTAATTATTTTTTTCAACAAGGTGGATGTGAAAAATGGACGGTCAGATCTTTCTCTACCCAAAAACCTAGAGCATGTCTGAAATCAACGGCCAGAAAAAGGGTTGGTCACATCTATAGAAGGGCAAGCTGTGGAGGAGAAGAAGAGGGAGAGAGGGAGCTGAAAAAAGGGTTTTGAGCCGCCTCTGTAAATCTGCCGAAGAAGAGAGAGAGGAGAAAATATGGAGAGTTTTTGGAAGAATCCAAAGGCTTGTGGTGTGGGTGAATAGGAAAGATTGAGTTTTTACTTTGAAATAATTCCTTTGAGAATTTTTTGTTCATAAAATCAAAGTAAAAAAGCCATCTTTCCTACTCCACCCATGCCTCAAGCTAAGGATTTGTGTGTGTATATATATATATATGTTTCTTTTTTTCAAGCTTTAATATTTTTTTCCCCTTCTTTTTACCCACTTTAGCTGCCGATCTACGGTTAGATTTGCATAAACATGTATATCCAACTTTAACAGCTTATATGTTTTGCAGGGTAGATTCTGTTTGCTGTTTGTGTCACAATATTTTTTGCAGATCTTGCTTTTTTTTCTTTTTTATTTTATTTTTATTTCATGGTTGTTTTGTTAATGGGTTGATTTTGTTTATTTTTATATTTTTGAACTGGGGTGGGGTGATTCGAGTTCTAAACATCAACGGTGCTAATTTTGTCGTTAGACAATGTCTGCAACGACTCACTTAAGCAGATTTATTTGATTTTATGTAAAAAAAGCTCCTTAACTTACTACCATGAGAAAAATATACCAAATAATCACACTTTTTTTTTTTGGGTTTTCTTTTTCTGAAAATTCTTGTTACATAAAACAAATAATTTGTTGTTCACGAGGATAGAAAAGAAATATAACAAATTTTTTTCTGAAAGAAATGAGAAGAATCAATGTAATTGCTTGTCTTCCTAGTACTAAATATCACCACTCCAACACACCCTAGTTGAACTTCACTACAATCGGACTTCTCACATAATGCTTTCCATCCGACCATTTCAACTGTCCAAACACATACCCTTTAGCCAATTTTCCCGCACCCTTTGGCTTCAAAACAATGTTGAACTTCTTCTCTTCGCCGATTTTGTCGAACTTCAAGCTTTTCGGCTTAACACTAACTGAAACCCCCGCCGGTGCCTTCACGGATGCGGTGTAGTTGCCCGGTGTCCCAACGTTCTTCACCTTTCGCGAAACGATGACGGATTTCGAACCGAGATTAGGAACTACGATTGAGGGGTAGTTGAAGTTGGCTAGAGTGAATGACTTGGGACACTTGTGTGGCTTGTCCGAGAATATTTTTAGCAGTGTTTCATTGTAGCCACGGGCACATAAGAAGTTCAAGTAGTCATTTGTGGTCAAGTCGTAGACAAGCCCTGGGTCATAGGCGCGGTTTGGTTGGATGTGCCCTGCACCATATGCGAAAGGAGTCGCTCCCTTCATGGACGAGTCTAGCAATGGCTCCTTGTTGTCATCTCGGGTTCTCGCTGCAAATGGAGTCGGTAATGGAATATTAGGAATGCTTGCACAAAGTATAAAATGCAGTTTATGAAACAAATAACAAAAACTTTCTAGTCCTGTTTTTTTGTACCTGAAGTCATGATAGCAGATTTAATAGCGGCGGGACTCCAATCTGGGTGAAGTGTTTTCAGGAGACCAACAATCCCGGAAACATGAGGGCATGACATAGAAGTCCCGGATTCAGTGTTAAAAGGGACACGCCGCTTGTCGAAATCTTGGTCAGTTGGTCCGGTAGCTTGGGTGTAAGCGGCAATGATGTTTACTCCCGGTGCTGTGATATCGGGCTGAAAAAAAATGATAAAAAATAAAAAATCTTTAAAGAACAGCCCGAAATGGATTTAAATGGCGAAAAAAAAATAAATGAGCTAGTAGATGAACCTTGAGGATGGCCTGCTCAATAGTATTAGGACCTCTTGATGAGAATGAAGCCATGAATGGAGCTGGTTTGACTCCCACTTCTGTCTTTACCCTTGTCATGTAAGCCGTAGGAGTCCTGAAAATCAAATTAAATATTCGATTAAACAAAAAGCTCAAAAATTTAAGCTAGAATTACAAGAGGTAAATAAAAATGAACAAACAAAAATTGTAGATTGGTACTTGGTGGAGTTAAGGTAATCAAACACGAATTTTCCGTCAGTGAAATTGATGTGAGAAGCAGGGAGCAAATGAGCATCCGCAATAATCTCGCTCCCGCTCTTAAGATCATTAACTAGAATCATTCCAACAGCACCCGCGAGAGAAGCGTGCTGACCCTTTTCAGTCCTTGCAATATCGCCGCGAAGGCAGACCACGATCTTTCCATTCAGCTTCTTGGGGTCAAGGGTTCCGTTCTTACATAGCAAACTGCGCAAAAACAAGAATTGCGTTATACAAAATTGAGATTTTTGAACTCTTTGTATCTCGAACTTAAAATGACATTTTACTATCAAAAGATTGCTTTTACTCACGCCTGCGAACTAGGAACTTTAGCGGCTTTAGCATCCGCTCCGCTAATCAATGGATAGAACTTCTGAGATGGCAAGGCCTTGGAGGAAAGACTTGCTCCCTAATATTTGAAAGAAGGTGAATTTTAGAGCAAATTATCATTAAAAAATTATACCATAAAAATAAATCAAATTTAAGATACCCTACTTATATAAACTAAGCCAACTAGAGAGCAAAGTAAAAATCCTTCAAAAAAAGAAAAAAAAAAAAAAGACAGTTTTTTTTAAAAAATAAGGAAATTACTAATAGTGCATTTGGACATCAGGTTCAGACTTAAAATTTCCATCCTAGTTATTGAAAACTCAACCAATTCCAACATTAAAATTCAATTCCTAACTGATGCATGAAACGCACCCTAAATTTAATTACACTCAGAAACTAAACGTAATCATGAAATAATGTAAA
Source organism: Ficus erecta (assembly GCA_008635985.1). NCBI lineage: Eukaryota > Viridiplantae > Streptophyta > Magnoliopsida > Rosales > Moraceae > Ficus > Ficus erecta. The sequence continues at coordinate 3,433 of BKCH01001780.1, read as the reverse complement.
TCCTAGCTCATATTAAATTTAATATTAAGACGAAAAGTATCTTAAATCTCCATCACACTGCTTCTTCTCATTGCTAGAACTCCTTAAAAATGAAAAGTACGAAAATTCATACCTTGAGGTGCTTTCTGTTTCCAAGGGCAACATAACTGGAGAAATCGCGGTCAATTGTGCTTGCACCGACAGTCACCATCCACGGTGCGACGTTGGAAACAGTCCCCGGCATAGGCCCCGAGTTCCCAGCTGAGGAGACCACGACAACGCCGTTCTTAACAGCGTGGAAGGCCCCAATTGAGATCCCGTCCTCAAAAAACTCCGAGGGCTCACCACCAAGAGACACCGAGAGCACATCAACACCATCGCTTATAGCGGTCTCAAAGGCAGCAATGATGTCGGCATCAAAGCACTCGTTGCCGTTGACTGGCGGCCAGCAAACCTTGTAAGCAGCCACACGGGCTCTAGGAGAACCGCCCTTTGCAGTGCCATTGCCGTTGCCAAAAACAGTCGCGTCGGTGACAAAGCTTCCGCCGGCTGTGGAAAGGGTGTGAGTGCCATGACCCTCATGATCCCTTATGGAGAATAAGGTGGCGTTTTGTGTAGAGGTAATTGTTTCGTTGTTAGTCAATAGATATGCAGCATATCCTCTGTTGAAGTACCTTGCTCCAATCAACTTCCTAAAAGATGGCAAATGAAGAAAGTAATAAGGGATATACATACACATATATAAAATATATATGTGTTAAACAGTGACGAAACCAAGAATTTTGATAAGGGGTTAAAAACAATAAGTTTTTAATTTTTAAAAGAATAAAATGAAATTCTTAAACTTTTAAAGGACGCTATTTGTAAATTTTGATCAAATACAAATATACATACACATATATAAATATATCTGTATCAAACAGTGATGAAACCATGAATTTTGATAAGTAGTTAAAAACTATAAGTTTTTAATTTTTAAAAGAATAAAATTGAAAGTTTTGAAATTTTAAAGGATGCTATTTGTAAATTTTAGTCAAATACATATATTAAAAACATAATCAAGAAAAAGTTGAGGGTTAAGCCTCCTTGGACCTTAGTGCTTACGTCCTTAGTTTTCACATCTCATTCTTGATTAAAGATATACGAGTTTTTTCAAAATAAAAATAAAAATCAATCCCAAATAAATATGACTGAATTCTTTTCCCTTCGGGTTGATTTCTTGTTTCTAACTTTTCTAGTGCTCTTACAAGACATTCCATCAACAAGTTTTAAACTTCATTTGGAACTCTTAAAAAATACCAAAAGAAACAAATTTTTGGTAGTATTGATACAAGTCAAGGAAGTAACAAAATTTCTATAGAATGGAAAATTTTGCTGTTTCATTTTTTATAATTGATATTAGTAATACATAAGATTAAAAAGGTTAAATTTGTAAATTCATGAACTAGATATTCTTCATGATGCATACAACACCCCATAAAAGTAAATCTACATGTAAAAGTAATATAGTATAATTTCAAGTGGCATATGAAATTAACAAATCATTGTTTATATTATTCAGTACTAAATATATAAAAGGTAAGACACAAATGTTGTTGCCACCAATGTCAATGTCAGCACAAATAATAATTGAAATTACTTTATTTAAAAAATAAAAAAAAACAGTAAGGGATGTTTGGTCAACTCTAGCATAAATGATATAGAAAAAGAAATTTTGATGTGGATAATACAAGAAAGTCCCTTTTTTGTTCCCCTATTACACATTTTGTGCATTTATTTGCATTAGAAGCACAAATTTGCCCTCACATTGTATCCAAATATCTGAACTTTGCATATACAAATTTAAAATATCTAATATAACACAAATAATTTGTGTGACAACTTTTAATTTGGGCCACTCTTTTTTTTTTTTTTTTTTTTTTTTTTTCAAACTTTATGACAAAGTTTGATATCAATTGCTTGAAAAAGTGCCATTTTTTTTAATGGTAAATGTTCACCTATCAAAAACTATCCAATGCCAAGAAAAGAATTCTTATAACTAAATGAACCACAAGAAAACCAATCCGATGGCAAACTAGTTTAGCATTAGATGTTGCGATTTATAGCATAGCAGAAGATAAACCTGTTGCAATGTACTCCGTCATTTGTGTCGCGTTGACAAGTTCCGCGCCATTTTGATGGGATCGGTCCTAGCCCTTCGTCGCTAAAGCTCTTTGATTCGGGCCAAACACCTTAAAAAACAAGTATGATTAAAATCATTTCCAAAATGACAAACCAGTGTCAAAAATAGAATGCAGCAATTGACAATCCAACATTGGGCCAAATATTCATTTTATATACGTAATGAAAATGGGTCCTTCTATGATAGGGTATCTAAACGGTATAACATGTTCTTATGTCAGATTATGTCAAAATTCTGATGAAAACCTGACATATTAAAACTACATAGTACTATCAAAATTATCTTTTATATTCTACCAAAGAATTCTAGACACAAATCAAAAGCAAATATGTAAGGAGTCAAGATTGAAAAAAATAATTATAGTAATAATTAGTGTGCCTACTTTTTAACAACTTTGCTTAGGATAGAAAAAAAAAATGTTTCTAATAATAGGATATCTCTACTAGTGTTATACATTTCTAAGATAAGATCATACCAAATTAATTTAAGAACATAACAGTATGCAAACTCGACATATTCTGATAAAATTCAGTCATTTCGAAACCGCATAGTACAAAAGAGACATTTTTCCATACCCTACCTATTAAAAAAAAATTCTGCATAGGCGTTAAAAGTAGATTTGTGTAGTCAATATCTTCTTTTTTTTTTCTTTTTTTTTTTTGTGTGCCCACTATTGACAACTATTTTTTTATTAGGGTTAAAAAAAACTGTTCCTATGAGCAGAGAAAAAAAAAAAAAAAAAAAAGAATGGAAGCACATGGTTTAAACATTATGCAGCTTTAAGATTTTTCTTTCTTTCTTTTTCTTTATTATTAGCATTATTATTTCACTTTTCTCCGTCAATTTGCATAGAATTCGGATTCAAAGAAGAAGGACAGGCACTGACAACAGAATTGCCATTAAGCTTGCATTTAGTTTATCAGTTGGAGATGAAATGTTCAAATTGAAATTTATTAACTTTTCAAAAATTAATTATAATTTTTGTTGATTTAAAAAAAAAAAGATAAAAATTAAGATAAAAAAATACAGTTTAATTAGAGTTAAGTTGAAATGGTAAACAAAACATAAAAGTTATATACCATGTATGTGCTTTTTTTTAACAAAGGTCAAACACTTGTAATTTTTCTGTAAAACGTGAGTGGGTTGGTCAAAAAAAGAAGAAGAAGAAATATTGGGTTGTTAGCACATCAGAAATGAGAGTGGATCACTAAGGATTAACATTTTTTACCTGAAAAAAAAAAAAAAAAAAAAAAAAAAAAAAACCTTCCAAAG